>OX104066.1:70510707-70538024 GCA_944474145.2 Dicrocoelium dendriticum
GAGGCATGTGGATGGGAGCCACGTTTCATCAACGGAGCCGGCCCACACTCCTTCAACGGCAAACACAAGCACACTGTAATTTGGGAATCAAGCGCACACAAGGCGGTGGCTGGACCGTAGTCCGCTCCACACTGACTGCATGGAACCACTCTTTGATCCTAACATGGCCACAAGGCCCGTGCACCTGTCCCCTCCAGCAACGACCAACTGTCTCCTGGAGCCAGTATGGACGAGGTAGTGGGTAATAGACAGGTAGGCACCTTGTCAACATGCACATCAAGCGCATCCACACCGGGGATATCAAACAACAACCAAACACTTGAGAGTGAGAAAGAAAAAGAGTAAAGCTCGATTAATGCATAAGGAAACGGTGATATAAACTTTAATTAAATAGCATATGTAATAAGTTGTTTACAAACAAATCCTAGCTAAGTGCACGAGGTCAGGAAACATAGTTCACGGAATGCCACGAACACAAATATGCTACGGAAATCGAATACAATTGGCTTAGGAGAGGTGTGCAAGTTAATGGAATATAGTACTGGTAGACATCTATATGAGAAAGAAAAGCATTAAGGCACAAACTGTAAACCCACCACCTGAAATAAAGAGACTTAGCATGCAAGCACGCGGTTAGTAAATCGAATTCAGCGTGCCTACAAACGCTGCGCCGGCTCGCCGTAATTCTCTGCAGGACCCGTCGTCGCTTCTGTAGTGGCCCCAAAGGACCTAGCTCATGGCCCACTAGACAATTAAATGAGAAAGAAAGGCATTAGGAGAGAATCGCAAACCCACCACCTGAAATAAAGAGACTTAGCATGCAAGCATGCGGTTGGTAAATCGAATTCAGCGTGCTTACAAACGCTGCGCCGGTGCTGCCTACGTTCACTGCTGGACCCGTCGGCGCTTCGGCAGTGGTCTCGAGTGACCTCTCTCATGGCTCACTAGGCCTGCCTGACTAAGGCACTCGCGACCGCATGTTCTACAGCACCATGCGCTCGATGTCGATGGAGTACAATTCATTGGTGCTTGCCGCTTCCGCACTTGCCGCTTCTTCTCTGCATGCATGAGGGCTTTCTTCCGCACTTCAGCAACTGCCTTCGTGATTAGATCGCGCCATGAACCACGATCAACCGCCTTCGATTCCCATGATCTGCAATCAAGATTAGAACGTGTGAGGCTCACTTTAATCATGTCCTGGTAACTTAACTTTGGTTTCCCAATATGCCGCTTCCCAATAGTCAGCTGACCGTATAACAGTGGTTTCGTTATGCGCGTTGAATCCATACGGCTCACATGACCGAGTCCCCTCAGGTGTAACAGTAAAAGTATGCAGTCCACTGCATACATTCCATTTCGTCGCAACCCTTTAGTGTCTGCCACTCTGAAGCCCCAGCCGATGTTCAAAAGGGTGATGAAACCTCTCGAGATATCGCCCATCCCGACGGTACATCGTCCACGTTTCACTGCCGTATAGAAGAACAGACAGTACCATGGATTTGTACACCATCAGCTTCGTGCCAATGGTAAGCTGATGGTTGTTCCACACTCGGTACTCTAGCTTCCCGAATGCCGCTGCCGCCTTCGATACGCGGCTCAACGTGTAGCTGCTGATCAGTCGACATCACACTCCCAAGGTAGCTGAAGCGGGACGTGGTTTCCAACACTTCAGCACCAATGCTGATTCGCGGCAATATTGAAGATTGCACCTCCAGTGACGGTCGAAAGACAGACAGATTTACTTGTGTTGATGGTGAGTCCGAATTTGGCCGCTGTCAAAGCCAGAGCACTAGTCATGTGCTGCAACTTATCCGCGCTGTGTGAAAACAACGCACAGTCGTCAGCAAACAGCAACATACGTATAGTTGTCTCACAGACTAGAGTTCTCGCACCGAAACGACGGATGTTCAGCAACCCACCATCAATACGGTGCTCCACACGAACACCGTAAGCACAAGCGGCATCAAAAGCACAGGACATCATTGCATGAAGATATATATTAAACAGGGCAGGAGCTAACACACAGCCTGGCTTCACACCAGAGACAACTGCAAAGTCATCCGAGGTCCCACCACTCAGCTGCACCCTCGCTCGCATACCACTGTGCAGACATTCAATTAAACTTACAAACATACGCGGGCAACCAAACTTACTCAACACCAGCCACAATGCCTCGCGGTCCACCGTATCAAAAGCCTAGGTGAAATCAACAAAAAGCGAGTACAATGGCTGGTGTCGTTCTCTGCACTTCTCCTGCAACTGACGAGCCGAAAACACCATATCCATAGTACTGCGACCCGAACGGAATCCACATTGCTCTTCCGCCACGTTAGGTTCCACAATCTGACTCACGAGGCGGTTGAGCAGGATTCGGGCAATCAGGTTGCCCATACAACTCAGCAAGTTGATGCCACGATAATTCGCGCAACATTGCTTGCTACTTTTGCCCTTGTACGGTGGTAGCACAAGGGCATCCTTCAGCTCAGGAGGCACCTTCTCCTCAATCCACACGCGTTGCACCAAGTGGTGCAGCGCAGTCAACAACGCAGGTCCACCGTGTTTCAATACTTCAGGTGGGATCCCGTTGGCACCAGCACACTTGCCGTTTCGCAGCTGAGCAAGTGCTCTCTGCGTCTCATCCAGTCTCGGCGTGTCCGCTAGACTCACCTTCACATCATGCTGCTTGAGGCCGTTAAGTTTAGGCCAGTCAATCTCTGAACGGTTGTTCAAGAGGCAGTGAAAGTGTTTCCGCCAGATCTGCATTATGTCTGCTGTCTGTTTGCAGATAGCGCCTGACCTACCATCGATCAGCGTCCTCAGCGGCTCCAATCTCGGTCCATACACCGCCTTCAAGGAGTCAAAGAATTCCTTGTGTTGGCGGTGTTCGGCGTAGCATTCCATCTGCTTCACATTCTCCGTCCACCATGCAGTTTTAATGCGACGGAGCTATCGGGTCAGTCATCGTCGAATTCGCCCAAACTTTCTCTTCTTCCCCCCGTCACGGGGGCTGCCACATGTGCAGCAAATGCTGCATTCTTCTCTGACACCAATGCGCCAATTGCCGCATTGTTCTCATCAAACCAATCAGATCGTTTACAGTTTGCGCGCCCGATGGTCTCCTCGGCAGCAGCTGTCATATGGTCGCGAATGTGGTGCCACAGGTCCCCCACTGTGGCTGTGCAGTCCACATCACACAGGCGTGCAGCCATCGCCTTCTCCAGCTCAGTACGTTTCGCCACAGTACCGAGGGAGAGCATGTTAAATTTACGCCGATTCACGGCGGGAGTGCAATACATCGATTTACCAAAATATATGTACAGTTTGGTCCGAACCAATTTGTGATAAGTGCCACACTCAGCTCCACGCAGTACACGTGTCATGCGCACTTCACGCATATCACGCTGACGTACGATGACATAGTCGAGCAGCTGAGCGTGACCACTCCGTGGGTGCGTCCAAGTTGCTATATCACTCGCACTCAGTGCAAACTGTGTGTTCATGATCGTCAGACCATGAGTGGCACACAGTGAGAGCAGCCTGTCACCGTTCGCATTCGCTGAACCAATGCCATGCCGACCGATGACATCTGTCCACACCAAACGCGCGAGTTGAAATCACCCATCAGAAATAGTCGGTCGCTCATCGGCACAGACCGTATCACGGAGGATAGCTCAGTGTAGAACTGATCACGCGTGTCATCAGGATAACATATGGTCGGACCGTACGTGCTTATAAATGTGGCAAACTTACCTCTTCCGAGTCGTAGGCGAGCAGTCATCAGACACGCGATGATGCCCGTTGGTTCACCCCCCAGCTGGCCATGGAGGCGATCGGATATTGCAAATCCGACCCTATGTTCACGTGGTGCTGAGGCGGCGTTCCCCACCCAGTAGAATGTGTAGCCAGCACTTGTTTCATGCAACTTATCATGCCCAGCGAGCCGAGTTTCACTGAGTGCCATAATATCGATGTGGTAACGCGCCAGCTGCATCGTGACGGGTGCAGTGCGTCGCTCCGGGCGCTCACGGGAGTTACGGTCCAGTAGTGTGCGCACGTTCCAGCACCCGATGCTGAGTGCTTAGCGCGCAGGCATACGATTGCATTGGTGGGCAATCGCACGCGAGGTGGTCGTTGTGCTTCGGAGGTTTGCTTGAGGGTCTCCAGTCGGAGCCTTTGGCTCAATAGCCTTACCCACAAGGCAGTGGGTGGTTTGGAGGTTTGCTTGAGGGACTCCGCCCGGAGCCTTTGGCTCAATAGCCTTACCCACACGGCAGTGGAGAGCAGATCCAGCTCGGGAATGTGATTGCAGAGACAGATTGGGATCTGCTTGACGGCCGTCACACGCAGCCTTTGAGGTTCTGGAACAATTATCATATGTTTTGCGACCGTAGTAGGATACGCACCTGCGACCACGGCCAGACGCAGGTGGGTTTTTGGCTGGTTTGCACCAATTTGACCAGGGGCTGCCTGGCTTGGGGCGGGCAGTAGCAAACGATTGAACACCCGGAGGTGTCCTCCCACCGTCAGAGACAATGCGTGGCACTCGTGCTCTACGCCAATCGAGCATTGAGAATATCACCCGTAAACCTGTTGTCTCCCATGGCTAGGTTTTATGGGAAGTGGGCCATCGACCACTTCCTAACCTCTGGAGAGGATGGACTAGAATACTGCCAGGGCGCCCAATCCTGACAGGAGAACGACTCGGGTCCTCAGCCAAAGCCTTCGATTAAATGAACACCCGAAAGGCAGCGGGTCTAGCACATGGCCAGTTAGCTGACTCATGCGGATTGGTGTCCTGGATCTTAGGAGGGAGAAGGGCGAAACCTAACTCCCACCCAGCGGTCGCCACTTGGAGGCGCCCAGGACATGAGACTATGGCGCAACAGTAGCAGCAGTGGGTAGACCATCTGTCAGGATCTAGCCACCACCAGCCTCAGCGCACCATAGGCTCTCCCGCCTATATATATATATATATATATATATATATATATATATATATATATATATATATATATATATATAACTTGCATAATGATGGTAATGAACCGAGAACTTTGTCCTAGATTTTCTTGGTTATTTAGTCTTTCTAAATTGTTTGTCATCTGCAGTCATATCACATAGCCTGTCCAACGTCATTCCGTTCGGATTAGGGCGGATATTCGTCCAGGACTTGCTCCCGTAAATTTTTATCAATTAATCTGCTGTTAATGTTTCTGAGCGTCAACTTGACACTCTTAGCTTGCAACAGGTAACCACTCTCTTCCTGACTAACTGGTCTTCCTTCTTCGACTTTCTTTTCTGTGCTTCCCCTCATGCATTGGCTGGCTTGCCGAACTTCCTCCTTGTGGTGCCTGCTGCTTGGTTCGGGTGTACTCCGTTCCAGCGAAGTGTTCGGCGGCAGTGCTCCAGCAATTATGCTGATTTCACTGGGAATATTGGGCCGCTGTTTGATCTACCAAACGAAAGACACATGAACTGAACATCCAGGTAGCGCCTCCTATTTGGCGCGATTTCTGAATTCGCCGCGCTGCCTTTCGGGTAGTTTATTTAGCCAAAGGCTCGGGGTGGAGTCCCCTAAGTCAACTCCCTACTTCGGCTTGGGCAACCGGGTACTATCACGCCCTCACTTTACCATGGACTGTACTACAACATGTTCATCAGCTACCTTTTCTGCTTCTCATATTCACGCGACTTCATCACACACCAATTATTTGTTTGATAACCATCCTTACTTTCGGTTACCCGATTCATGTGTTCAACAATCTGGCTGCTATTCCGGTTGCGCCGCGAATCACAGAGTTCACCATATGGCTCTTCTTCTTCCCTGATCGTCGTTCCGTCTGGCGTGCTTCAACGTTCGGACACTCATGCAGATTGGACAGCAAGCCGGTCTAGCGCGCACCCTAGAGTCCCTCGATATTGATGTTTGCTGCCTTTCAGAAACCCGATTACAAGATCCAAGCACTGTACTTACATAGACACCCCTCACTGACCACGTAGGCAGATATCGCCTGCGTCTTACTGGATATCCAGAAGCAGCCTCAGCGGGTTTGGCTGGTGTAGGTATAGCACTAAGTGACAAGCCCGAGGCGGCACTACTGGACTGGTTCCCGATTAACAGCCGACTATGTGCAGTTCGGCTTCGGGGTTCATCTAGAATCAATAAGATTTGCGAAGAGAGACGCAACTTGTTTGTGATCTCCGTGTACGCTCCAACTGACGGCAGTAGCGGCTCGGTCAAGGACGAATTTTAGCGAGATCTACATCAGCTGTTGACTAATGCTAAGAGGTCGGATGTCGTTGTCCTTGCTGGGGTTTATAATGCACGGTTTGGTCGCCTGTTACCATACGAACGCTACCTTGGTGTTCACCACGCACTCGATTAGAACCGCTCTGATAACGGAGGGAGGCTTTTCACATTGTGCGAAGATAATCATGTTTCAAGCACTAACTTCAGACTACGAAGAAGCGTTCCGCAACGTGGCGTCCCCCTTCGCCAACACAACCGTGCTCTCAAAGTGATCAGATTGCAATTAGCTTCAGATGGCGCGACAGCGCATTGGACTGCAGGTCCTTTTGGTCCACCTTCGTTGACTCAAATCATGCACTGGTCTGCGCGAAAATCCGCATGTTTTGGGGGGTCCGAAACACAAAACACCCCAAAATTGATGTAAACAGCTTAACTGATTCTTCTGTCCAGGCAAGCTATCAGTCTTCACTGGCATACGCACTCAGTTGCAATCCACCACAAGACGTGGAGCAACACTGGACCTGTATACAGAAAGCGATGACCATTTCCCGACAGTCAAGCTGTGACCTAGCTCGACGTCTCTTGAAGGCTTGGATCTCTGCTCGTTCTCTGGAGTTGTTCGAACGCCGCAAAGATATCCCGGCGGAATCAGATTGCAACGAGCGGCGCCGTTCTGTCAACCGGCTGCTCAAGCATAGCCTACGCAAGGATCGCGAGGCATGGTCTGAGCGTGCTTTAGAGCTGGAGACCGCTGCCCTCTCTGGCAACACTCGCAAGCTTTTTTCAACTCCTTATACGGTCTTCCCTGCGTGGGAGACTTGTAAGCATGTACCGAAGTGGAGATGGACTGTGTGAACAGGTATGGTGCTCGATCAACCTCAGGCGCAGCAAGCTGACAGTAGGTGCATTCTACCGTAGCCCTCTGAACCGCTCTTTAGATTGGCTACCGCATCTTCGGAACAACATGAGTCGTTCATGTTTTCTACTCATGAGTGACTTCAATTGCCCCCATATTCAATGGCCTGAAATCCAACTCATGCCCGGGTATTCTGAAGTCGAATCAAAGTTTGTTGATTTGTTGCTTGCAACTGGGGCATCGCAGCACATATGCCAACCTACGCGCATGACGTCGCGTTCGAACCCATCGTGCCTTGATTTGATAGTGACGAATTGCGAACAGCGGTTGCGTGACATACGAATCCAGGAGCCCCTAGCTAAAAGCGACCATTCCGTGCTGATAGCAACTATGGAACTGAACTTGCCAAGTGTATCTCCGGTGGAACCAGCTTACAACTACTGGAAAACTGATTTCGACAGATTAAATCGAGCAGCGAGCCAAATGGATTGGTCTTTACTGCATGTTACATCTGTGGAGGACGGTTGGACAGTAATAAAGGAAGGATTGGCTTCACTTCGTTCTCAGTTTGTGCCGTTGACATTTCAGAAAGTCGGACCAATCAAACCACACTGGTTCGACAAGGAATATGGTAGGTTGGCTCGGTTACGGCGAAGAATGTGGGACGCATTTCGCCTCTCTGGCTCCGCCACTGATTACGAAGCGTATAAAAGACAGCGAAATATTTGCAACAAAGTGAAATTGATAGAGCGCCGGAAGTTCGAAGAAAAGCTTGCAACTGACGCGAGGATGGCCCCAAAGAAGATCTTTGCTTACGTGAAACGCTCCTTGAAGCCAAAAGGTGACGTGTCATGTCTGGAAGACGCGGACGGACACCTTCTAACTTCCAGTTCCGATCGCGCGTCCGCACTGGCCGCTCACTTCGCTTCCGTGTTTGCAAACGACGCGGCATACATACCCATCTCAGCGAGTAACGTTCCTGTAGAACTCAACAGTTTGGTTTGTGATGTCGACGAGGTGCGCCTGCTACTTGCGAACCTTGACGGTACCAAGCCTGCAGGGCTTGACGGGCTTCATCCGCTAATTATCAAATCACTAGCTGCCATTATCTCGCCTGTGGTTACGGACCTATTCAACAAATCATTGTCTGAGGGCTCATTGCCAAACGACTGGAAGCGCTCGGTGGTGAGGCCGATCCCGATAAGTGGCGACCCCAGTAAGGTAGATAACCAGGCCAATTTGTCTTACACTCGTTTTGGCCAAAGTGATCGAGAAGATAGTAAAAAAGCGTTTAATACATCTGTTGCAATCGAAAGAACTTCTGACACCGGCGCAACACGGATACAGGATGGGATATTCTTGTGTTACAAACTTACTTGTGACGAGACAGGAATGTTTGCAAGCACTGAACCGGGGAAAGTCCGTCGACGTAATCTACATCGACTTCAGCAAAGCATTCGACAAAGTCAATCATGAATTGCTTCTAGACAGATTAAGGTCGTGTGGTGTCGGAGGATCGTTACATCGATGGATCCATGAATTTCTCGTTGGAAGAAAGTGAAGGGTACAGGTGGACGGCCATCTAACCGATTGGTATCCCTCGACCAGTGGTGTACCTCAAGGTACGGTACTGGGACGCACTCTGTTTCTCATCCACATCAATGAGCTGCCCCAGCTTCTACGGTCGCCGTGTGCACTGTTTGCGGATGACCTCAAAATTTGGCGAGAAATTGATATTCTCGATGACTGTGACATTCTCCAACAAGACCTCGACCGCCTCGTAGTATGGTCTGCTGAAGTCCACCTACCGGTCAACCCGGTCAAGTCCCTATTCATGAATCTCGGGAAGGCTGTTCACGACCGAACGTACACCCTAGACGGCCAACCACTGCATCCCACACCTTCCGTGAAAGACCTAGGTGTACTCTCACGCTGCGACTTGAAGTCCGTCGACAACACCAACAAACTGTATCGAAACGGACTGCGCATGCTCTGGGCGCTGAAGTGCAGCTTCTGCACTTGGTCTGAGGACGTCGCCACTCGCCTCTTCTCTTCCATCGTCAGACCAATGGTAGAGTACGGCTCGCCTGCATACTGTCCGATCACTCGCGGCGAAGCGCAAAAGATCGAACGAGTACAACACGTCGCCACCAAGTTGATCCCCAGCTTGAGAGGCTTATCGTGTGAAAACCGGTGCATGAAACTTGGGCTCTACACCTTGTCATATCGCCGTGTTCGAGTGGATCTTATCATGACCTACCGTATTTTACATCTCGGTCACTTCCTCATGCTGAGGTCGTTACTCCACTTGCGAGTACCATGCACCACACGTGGGCACAGGTACAAACTCGTGGTACCTGATCTGAAGAAAATCCCACACCCCCTGTGTTTCGAGCGGAGGGTTGTGCACGCCTGGAACAGTCTGCCAGAACACGTCGTCGAGACCGAATCTGTGCAGAAATTCAAATCTTTGTTGGATTTACACTTCGCTACCATACGTTTCAGAGAACGGTTGCCACTTGACAACGATATCACCCGCTTGTGACTCATTGTGTAAACAAGCATTTTGTGTGCTACAGAAGGAGTTGCTGAACCATCTCAGGATAACCACCGGACGTGTTTATATTTTTTTAAATGTTTTTTGATTATCACCCGATGGAGTTGTACAGAATTATTTTCTACTTGCTCCAAAATACAGTATTCAGTATTCGTTATACTGGTGTCAGTGAGGTAATTTTAGCGGTGTATGAGTCTCCGATCACCAACCAACAGAGGCGTATAGACCGCTGGGCCGAGCACTTTCACTCGCAGTTCAACTTGCCTCCATCGTCCATTAGAACATGCAGTACACCTAGTTATCCACCTTGGCTCGTCCCACTGGATCTACCCAGCGAAGTGGAAGTCTGCCTCGAGACTCGACGCTTGAAGCGCTTCAGGGCTGCCGGCTTAGACTGACTTCCTCTGGAGCTGTTCAAGTACGGCGGTGTGACGATCATTAACCAGCTGACCTCGCTGTTCAAAAAAATCTGGCATGAAGAGGAAGTGCCTTCCTCTTGGGGCGAATCAGTTATTGTCCCGATTTTCAAGAAAGGCGCTCGCACTTCCTGTGTAACTTATCGCGGGATTAGCGTTATTTCCGTTGCCTCTAAGCTATTGGCATCCATTCTGCTCCGTAGACTATCCCCAGTACGTGAATCATACTATCGTGAAGAACAAGCTGGTTTCTGTCCCAGGCGCGGATGCGTGGATCAAATCTTCACGTTCCGCCAGCTCCTCGAACATCGCCACATTTATCACAGGCTCACTATCGTTGCATTCCTAGACATATGTGACGCTTTTGACTCCGTTGATCGACCTGCTTTATGGTGTTGCTTACTAAAGAATGGGGTGCCAGAGAAATATACCGCCATCTTACGAGCACTTTACCTTCATACATCCGGCAGAGTGAGGGTCTGTGGCAGGCTTTCCTGGCAATTCGCTGTCAATAGCGCTGTGCGACAGGCCTGCCCTATGTCCCCATTCCTCTTCAATTTCGCAATCGAAGACATTGTGCAGAGGGCTCTAGAAGGTTTCCAACATTTTGACCTAGAGTTTCTACTGGGTATGCGTGCGACCGACTTAGATTATGCTGATGATATCGCCTTACGTGGTGACTATCCTCAAGGTATGCAACTCATTTTGGATCGTTTGGCGGTCGAAGCATCTAAGTATGGCATGTGCTTCGCCCCATCGAAGTGTAAAGTACTGCTCTAGGATTGGCTTTCATCTGCTACCGTGCTCACTCTCGAAAGTGCACAACTTGAAGAGGTAGATAATTTCGTCCACCTTGGGAGATGTGTTTCTGCTGACGGCACTATCCTCAAAGCAGTTTCTCTTCGTATCGCTAAAGCTCGAACTGCATTTGTCAATCTGAGGCACGTGTGACGTCGTCGCGACGTCTCATTCTCACTAAATGGCCGCGTTTACCGCGCATCAATTCGTACAGCATTGTTGTATGGGTGCGAGTCCTGGCCGATTCGTGTGGAAGACATGCGTCATCCTTCTGCCTTCGATAACGGTTGCTTAAGGAGGATCGCTCGTGTTTGGTGGCAACATCGAGTTAACAGTAATGACGTTCAACGTCGAATCTTGGGGAATGCGAGTATTCCCTTCAACAAACTGGTTTTGCTGCGCCAATTGAGATGGCTCGGTCACGTCCTACGTATGGCACCTGAGTGCCTACCGCGTCGCGCTCTATTCGCTAGTCAAGGACCTGGCTGGAGGCGACCGCGTGGTGGTCAGCCTTCCACTTGGCTGCAGCACATAAAATCGCTGACGTCGTGTCTAGCCGCTGTTCGGTCTGTACGTCTTCCAGAATGGGGACCCAAAGATGAGGAGTGCCAATGGCTTAACACTTATGAAGACATGGCCCGCAGCCGGAATCAGTGGAATTATTGTGTACAGAATTGTATTGATTCACATGTTTAATACTACAAACCTTGAAAATGACAAAAAATGAGCAAAATCGGCTTGTGAAAACAAACTAAAAATGTTTTGTTCTACTTTTTCTCAAAGTGTTCCATTCTTCCTGCGGCATAGTAGCTGAAGTGTGTTGCTCACCTTCAACCAATGTGTCACGATGATTATGACTCGATGACTCTTGCTTATCCGCTGATATCCATGGTTTTTATTGGCTCTCTGTCTACTTGCTAGACGGTTGAGATTACCTATGCACACATACATCCTCTTAACCCGAGTGAACTTCTTTAGTCTGTACCTTCGGTTTATCTTCTTATTCCTTGCTTACTTCAAGTCTGTGCCACAATAGGGACTGTTAGTGCAGGAAACGTGGGCAGTAATTGGTTGACTGGGGTGTGATAAGGCTGTTCAGTTTTAGATCCATCAAGATCTTCGTGCACCTCATTACTTTCGGATCCAACGATCCTCTCAAGAAGGTAGAGTCACGGGATTCTCCTAACGTTCCAGTCCCACCCCAACTTGAACTAAGGTAAAAGTAACGAAGGAAATGAAGTATGTGAAAACCTGGCCATGTAATTGATGTAGACTACTAATGTTGTGGCTTTTAATTAGGCATATTACCATTGTATCTCTACCTCCTAATGCATCTTATAAAAATGGTATTGAATATGCGTATGCAATCCCTTTTCATATGTATACACTAATTACGCGGGTTAGGTGCTGTTGTATCCAGCAACCTTAACAATATCCCTTCCGTTAAAGTATCTTGAGACCGTCGGTCTCGCTGTATCTTTTCCGGGCGTGACCTTGTACACTGGAATATTGTATTTATTGGGAATGAAAGCTGGAGCTTTACATGGCCCATAGGTTGTAAAGAGTTAGGATCGGGTCTTTAGAAATGACCAAGCAACCTTATAGCGGGTCGGACTCGCGTATCATCCGTATCTTCCTCGGGCGTATGTGGCATTTAAACAAAATGCACGTCTTCTCATAACATGACACTCCACCACGCCCTCTGATATAGCTAGGGAAAGGGCTAGGTAGAGTTTACATAGGAGACTCCGTTAACATGTAAATCGGGAGTACTGGGCGTGGAATAAATATAGGTTGCTGCCTCATGTGGGAAGCGGCCGGAGTTGACTGGGGCTAGTCTGGGGTATGAGACATAGAATAGTAGTTAGTTGTCTCAGGAGAGATCGGAATGCAGTTCAACATAATAACGGTCCAGTGGAATCTTAAGGTCGGCTACAGTGTATGCCGAGACTAATTCGGCAGGCAGGGCGTTCCACAGTCCGTAGACTCGCAGACCGAAGAAGTGTCGCCTGCAATTCAGCCGGCTGTGCTGACGTGTGAGCCGGAGTGGATGACCACGAAGATGGGAGCATGAGTAGTACAGTTTGGATAAGTCCAGAAAGGGTGTCCAGAGTTAGATAGGGTTATAAACACAAGTCGCCCCGAAGACCTCGGTATTTCAACGAGAAGAGACCAAGGCGATGAAACTGTTGTGGATAATCTAAGTGTCTGAGATCTCGTACTAATTTCGTCGCTCGACGTTGTGGGGCTTCAAGCATACACTGATTTTTGAACAGCCAGGCGCTCCAAGTCTGGATAGTAAACTCCAATTGTAGTTAAAAGAAGACGTTTAGGAGGAGACGGCAATACCTTGTGTCAATTTTGCTGAAGGAACTTTTAACAATCCCAACATGCGGTTAACAGCAGTGGCTACTATTCTGCAGGCAACAGGTATAGAAAGTTTGGTCTGAGTGATGGTACCCAAATCTCTTTCGGTTGACGAGACCGGGAGAACACACTCCTCCAGGCAGTATATTGGAAAAGCGGAAGGGTGGATGAAGAGGACACGACATTTCGAAGCGTTAAACAGGATGATGTTTTCCAGGGACCACTGATGCAGACAGTTGAGGTCCCGTTGAAGCGCATGGGTATCATCCGGAGCATTAATTGCGCCTCAGAGCTTGGCGTCGTTGGCATATAGCAGCAACGAGGACTTGGCTTGTGTTGTGACATCGTCAATGAAACCTAGAAAGAAATCTGATCCGAGAACAGAGCCCTGTGGAACTGCAATTGTCGCAAGGATACAGCAGGACAGCACTCTGTCGACGTGTAATTGGACAGTATGGCGCTGGAAGTAGTTCCGGATCCAGTCCATTAAGGCTGCATATATACCGTAAGACAGTGCGTTAGATGGTGTAGTCGACTTTGTCAAAAATTTTGGCGAAACCCAAGATAACGTGCGTTTTTAGGGCGGTGTCAGCATCGATCATCCAGCTATCCCGGGCGAGCAGCAGACTGCTCAGGCATGACCATCATCATCATTACACACGTTAGCTAGAGGTGGAAAACACCTCAGATGTTGTGCTGCAATACAAAAGCAGAGACACGCCCGCTGAGACACCAGTAACGGATGGGCAACCTTCCAAAGAGCTAATAGCTGGCTATTGTGCCGCAAATGGTATGTATATAATGCCTACTAAATGAAATTGTGGTTAGAGGAGGAGGCTAAGCGGGAGGGGGAAGGTCAAAGAAACTCACAACCCAAACGCCATAGAGGTCGACTCCTAGACATTTCAACATGTGTATCCAGCCAGACGTGTTCATCTTCTTTCTTTTGGAGTTGAAAGACTCCAACCGAGGTTAACTTTGAAGCAAGGACCTTCATTCTTCTTGACCAAGTCGTCGCTTGGCAACCTCTCCTTCCATCCTCACCCCCAGCGAGCAAACAACGCATGTCACGGGAGTCGGTGGACTGGCATGCGTAACACGTAGCCTAACCATTGGAGCCTGTTGTGTGATATAACGGTGCTGAACGGTTCACTTATTCGTCCTGTGCTATAAACGAGGCGTCAAACGCGACCATTGCTTACACGGTGTTTCCACCAGACATGAGCCAAACTGCGAAGGCACCGGTGATCCAACGTAACTGGCCTATGTATGTCGGCTGATCTGATGGGCCAGGTTTCACAACCGTACAGCAGGGTCGAACGTACGGCTGCATTGTACACTCTACTCTTCAGGGAAAGACTGATGTCGCGCCGGCGCCATGGGTGGCGAAGGTTAGCAAATGCGCCTCGTGCTTTTGCTATACATTTTGTGACCTCGTCTTCAATTCCCTCGACGCCTATACAACTGCCACGGTAGTTGAATTTTTGAACGACTTCTAATTGATCCCCACTAAGGGTCAACGTAGATGGCGGTCTCTGCCATACTTGGAGGAAAATTGCACTATGAGAGTGCAAGTATAGTCCGCAACGGTTGACAGCCAGTGCTAATCGGCCCAATGCACCTTGGCACGTTTCTGAGCTGTCACGTATGAGGGTAATATCGTCAGAAGTCGATCAATTAGGAGCAGCTCCGCACCATGTAAGCTGTGTCCTCTGAACGCGATATCCATAACTTCGTCAATGACGAAGTTGACGAGGAAAAGTGACAGCGGACATCCTTGTTTTACACCACTGGAGATATTGAAGGGTGGCGTGGGTTTGCTATAAGCTCTCACTCTACCCGAGTTACGCGCGTAAAGCGCGTGCATAATATTTAGGTATTTCTCGGGCATACCTTTCCTTAGCAGATAGTCCCAAAGGGCACATTTTTCTACCGAGTCGAAGGCACTCTTGATGTCGAGGGACACAACGGCGGACCGCCAATATACGTGACGATGCACTGACAACTGACGCAATGAAAGTGTGTTCGATGCAGCCCCGACCTCGATGAAACCAGGCTTGATCCTCACAAATCTGGCTTTCACGGGTGCTAAGTCATTCTGTGAAGAATGACAGAGTCAAGCAATTTGGAAGCGATGGAGATCAGCCTGATTCCTCTTTGGCTGCCGCATTTCGAACGTGAGTCTCCCTTGAAGATCGGGAGCAGTTCCAAGCGTGCTATTACGTCTGACGTGCTTTCACGAAGTCATTGGATATCGCGCTTTCTTCTGACTCTTGATTTAATGGGCTGACGATTTGTTCTTACTATGGCTTCGGTTGGTACATCTCGACTGCTGAGTTGGGGTCGCAAGGCCGACAAACTCTTTTGGTTGGATACACTTTTCGAAATGGCGATGAACCGAACTCAGTGGCGTTCGTGTTAGGGGTTTTTGCCCCCTCCCCTTCACCATTTAGCTTCTCCCTCCACCCACGGTGTCACACTCGATGCAAGATAATATACCAAGCATTATGGTGATTGCTAATTGTTTTTATTCCTTATTCTGTAATGTTTTGTATCTCGCCTTTTACTATATCTTGTCCGTTGTATTGCGGTGTTTTGTACCTAACTGGAGACAGGAGTATGAAGTGAATCGCCTAGAAACGGCATGGTTGGGATCGGTCGTCTCTTTTGATAAATACTTTTGGATTAATTACGCCAATGTTTATGCGCAATTTCGGACATGCTACAATCTCGGTACTTCTGCGTCGTTTCCTTGCTTCTGACTGTTAATTCTATCATCCGATGTTTGTATTACGTTCCACCTACTCTTTTTGGATCATTTTCCGTTTTCCTTATTCTCCGGGCATGAGTCATAGCAACCGTATTTGTTACAGTTTTGGTTTTTGATTACCGATGCGTCACGTTAACTGAACTACACCTCCCACACTGCTCAGTCGCGTGGATATCAGTTCATGCGTCATAAGTTCGGGTGTCGGAACATGAGCGTCTTGGGCAGGCGTATCGGTTTGCTACCGCACACCTAAATTCACAGGCGCCATGACCAACTTGATGCCACCTAACCACAACTCACCCGGTCATTGATCATAGTCGGAAATGGATCATAAGACATGTTCGAAAGATTCAGAGGAATCGCCCTATCCTTCTGAGCTTAATGTGTCTGCTCTCAAGCCGATCCTCGTGCTCTCTCTGTTCATCACTTGCTTGATTTGTACCCAAGCTCCCGCTCGTTCCGCTGCCTTTAGGATCATACGTTTAGGCTAGTCATCAAAAGTAAGGGCCCCCTAGGGGATCCCTCTTCCGGGATCAGCCGCCACCATGGTGTACTATCTATCCATAGGGTTTTGCTACCATTTTTACCTATCATTTTTCCTCGCCTCACGAATTCCCCTCTCTTGAGTCAGCCGGCGATAAGCCGCCCATTACCTTACAGGGGATTCGTGCGTCGCACACGCACATAGTCTGTTCGCGTTAGTAACCAGCCGACTAAACGTTGAACTTGATTTGTGGCACTTCACACTCATCAGTATGCGTTTCATCTCCAGTCATCCTTTCCAAGTCATAGCACGATAATGATGCAGCGTCGTATGTTTTGATCAAATAGCTTTTTTTATTTCCCATAACTTTTAGCACCATGGAAGGCCACCGTTGGCTGTTATAAACTGCGAACGGACATGCTTGGCTGATTTTGTTCCAGGACGATGCAGTGTGACTGGAGAGACACCGCTGTCCAATTGGCTTCCTTGATTTGCGCTCACAAAGGTAGCATTGTTGTTTATACCGGAGCAGGGATTAGCACGGCAACAAGCATACCGGATTACCGTGGAACCAATGGGTTATGGATGTACCAGAAACGGGCCAGAACATCAGGTTTGCTCTTGAATTTCTTTGCTCACCTCTTCTTTACTCTCACTCAGGTCGATCTCGTTCGCGTCCAAACGGGAACAAATCGCGTGACTCAAACGTTTTGCCAAAACCGGAAAACACCGGGAAGCTAGATGCAATTAATCCATGCCTTGGTACTCCCGAACCGACCAGGCGAGTAGAGGTTCACACTAAATTGCGTTTGCCGGAAGCAACTACTGCCCGACCTACGTTCACGCACATGGCTATCAAGGTGCTGGTTGAGCAGGGCTATGTAAGTCTGCGTCCTGCTGTTTTTTTCCACTGAATGCCGCGCTTGGATTCTGTAGTGCCACCATCTGTCCAATTTTACTAGTACTTGAAATGTACTCCCGGGTATCACATTTTATCCACGGTGATCATAACGCTTCTCTTCACAAACTTGCTATGCTCTTTCTTGCACTTGTGCGATCACACTGTACCTTCTGGTGTTCCTTGACACCAGATTCTAGTCATGAGTAGGGGTCTTTTGATCTAAATTGTGGGGGAATATCGCAGTAGCGTTCAAACCAGAATTCTCTACATGCCCGGAAAAGCACTAAACGGCCGTTTCGACCTGTTGGATCTCTTTAATAGTACGCATCTATCCGGATTCCCCAGCATTCGGACCCGCTAATGATCATGGGTTCAAATACTGCAGGATCCGATCGATGCACACAACTGATCAAACTGGTCGAAACAGCCGTCTAGTGTTTTTCTGAGTATGTAGAGGACCCTGGTTTGGAAGCTACTGCGAAGAAATTATCTAGAAGTTGGCTCCGAGTTCGTCAAACAGCGATTCCCGTGAGGTCGCTCAACCTGTCACTCCGTGCCTTGCTCTTACGAGTAGGTCTCCAGTAGAGAGTTGCACCACTTCAACGCTACTAATCAGTTACTGGACGGATAACAGTTCACCATAACACCAGGGTTTCTCCCAGGTTAAAGGTTGTAGCGGATACAGTACATAGCAGTCGTCACGATAGCTGGCTAGTCGATGGCATACTTCGAGCTGTTAGTGGGACATGATGGTGGACGAGAGCGACTCAAAGAATATGTGTGATTAATTATTTATCAACCCTTCTATTCCTGTTAAGACAGGCAATCTTCGTATTTTCTCTCGGATTTGTGACAATGCTAGTATTTATGACCAATTCGTTGTCTCCCAATGGATTAGTAAACGCTTCTAAACCGTCAACTTCACTGCAACTTATCAACTATGCTTTTGTCACCGGAGTTCTGTTAATCAACTTTCCTCGTTTTTTGCGAATACTCGGTAGAGGATAAAGTGATATAAGTAGCACTTGAAGCGCCAGTTGAAGACGGTTTAAAACATCGAAAACTAATGGTTTCAGTACTGCCAGTTAGAAGTAGAAGATCGAAAACAATAGCGTCACTGTTACGACTCATGGCTTATAACGGACAAATGACAGTCTGTTGGATTCCACCGAAGCATGCCACAAATCCCTACATATTCCCAAGTTTTTAGCTGCCTCTGGTTCTCCCATCAGCTGACATTTTTACGGTTTGATTGATTGGACTATTGGTCCTTTTGCTTTAAATCGCATCTGATGGAGTCGTTTGGTCGGTCATGTAACTGCTTAGACTTCAGTTAACTTTGGTCGGCATTTGATCTTTTTTGGACGTCCGTTTTTAATTGGAGAACAGAACTATTGCACGTTTGTGTGGACATTGTCAAGGTCAATGTATAATTTGTTGGCCTAACCCTTTGTAAAAATAGCACCGTAGCGAATTTTCTGGCTTTGACTTTTGAATTAACTTGGATGTTGCTTGAATCCACCCGATTTGACGGTAACATGACTACTAACGGAAGATGCGGAGTGCTCCCGCCCATCGGAGCCCTTTATCTCTTCGACGTTTCTAGTGTTTGATTACCATATCATTCTTTTAGGCGCATTCCGTTCGTCGCCTGATTCGACCAGGCGGATTTTGGAGTTGCTGAGAGCTGTCACTATGAATAGGTTACGCTTCGATACCCTTGGCGTCGAAGATTCTCAGTTCTCTACTCCTTCGACGAGCCCATTGCAGCGAAGCTGGACTAGACGTGGTGCCGCGGGTTGCGTTTCTCTGTGATCCAATGAAATATTCTAGTTGTGGCTCTTTAAGTGCCTTGGGAGCCACTCATCACACATTTCATTGATTATCAGTTAAGCAAACTCGGTTTCAACTCGCTCTTCATCAGAAGCTGCAATGAGATCGAAGCTCCCCTATATTCGAACTCTGTCATGAAAAGTGCAGCTCATTTCGTCGCATCGCATGAGCGCTGCGGATCTTCTGACTGCGGGAGAGCCTAATACTTACCAAATGATATGCAACCGATTGTTTCACGCCAGGCATGCCCTGATCCTTAAGATGCGAACTAGCTCAGACTTATCTACATGTTACTATAATTGCAGATGTGTATCCATTTGGCTTTCGAAGAGCATGTTCGAAGTCTTCCCAAGACTGAGCGTAGCTTGCCTCCATCAAACTCCGATGGGAATCCATAATCACTTTCTCGAGCTGGGTATACCTCCTGTTGTCTACCGTGTCGAACAATTAAACCAGAGATTTAGGTTTAAGTTTTCAAGTACATACAGTACAGTAATACCTCCGAAGTTGACCATCTCTGTATCCTGACCAACACTTTAAGCTAACCGTTTTTTTCCATAGCTTGAACGTTCACCATGTAAACTTCATAGAACCAGACCTCTGGGCCCGTCATTAATTTAACCATGTAAAGTTTTCAGTAAATAATAATGATGTGTCAGCT
The DNA here is from genome assembly GCA_944474145.2 of Dicrocoelium dendriticum. Lineage (NCBI taxonomy): Eukaryota > Metazoa > Platyhelminthes > Trematoda > Plagiorchiida > Dicrocoeliidae > Dicrocoelium > Dicrocoelium dendriticum. The sequence goes on from OX104066.1 coordinate 70,530,601, forward strand.
GTATACCGGATTCGTGTGGAAGACATGCGTCGTCTTACTGCCTTCGATAACGGTTGCTTAAGGAGGATCGCTCGTGTTTGGTGGCAACGTCGAGTTAACAGTAATGACGTTCGACGTCGAATCTTGGGGAATGCGAGTATTCCCTTCAACAAACTGGTTTTGCTGCACCAATTGAGATGGCTCGGTCACGTCCTACGCATGGCACCTGAGCGTCTACTGCGTCGCGCTCTATTCGCTCGTCAAGGACCTGGCTGGAGGCGACCGCGTGGTTGTCAGCCTTCCACTTGGCTGCAGCACATGAAATCGCTGACGTCGTGTCTAGCCGCTGTTGGGTCTGTACGTCTTCCAGGATGGGGACCCCAAGATGAGGAGTGCCAATGGCTTAACACTTATGAAGACATGGCCCGCAACCGGAATCAGTGGAAGAATTGTGTACAGAATTGTATTGATTCACATGTCTAATGTTTCAAACCTTGAAAATGACAAAAAAAGCGAAAATTCGGCGTGTGAAAACAAACTAAAAATGTTTTGTTCTAATTTTTCTAAAAATGTTCCATTCTTCCTGCGGCATATTAGCTGAAGTGGGTTGCTCACCCTCAACTACCATGCCACGATGATTATGACGCGATGACGGTCCCTTATCCGCTGATCACCATGGTTTTACGTTGGCTCTGTGTCTAGTTGATCGACTGCTGAGATTGGTTGGTATACCGGAACGGTGTTTCGCTGCCGCGCGCCCACCATCAGTCGCACGTGGGCTGAGTATACCTCGAGGGCTCTTACTCCTACGCACGCCTCGCTTTTTCTAGGCTGAGGCATTTGTGGCGTCGCCACGACATTGGTCTCTCCATCAAAGGGCGGGTCTATTGTGCAGCTGTTCGTGCTGTACTGTTGTACGGATGCGAGACCTGGCCCATTCGTAAAGATGACTTGCACAGGCTATCCGTCTTCGAGCACCGCTGTCTGCGATCCATTGCCCCTGTGTGGTGGCAGCACCACGTAAGCAATGTGGAAGTTAGACAGCGTGTCTTGGGACGTGAAAGCCACTCGCTCGAGGAGCTCATCTCACTGCATCAACTGCGGTGGTTGGGACACGTATTGCGCATGCCTGTCCAGCGTTACCCCCGTCGTGCGTTGTTTGCAATTGCTGGACAGGGCTGGAAGAGACGGTCTGGTGGACAGCCAACAACATGGAGAAGCCGCATGAAAAAGTTGACGAAACAATTGGCCTCGGCCGGTTGTTGTCGACTACCTGGTTGGGGTCCGAGAGACGAGGATACTTGCTGGTTGAAAACCTTGGAAGTTATGGCTCAAGATCGATGTCAATGGCGGACGTGTGCATCAGTGTGTTGCGGTGTCCCTTCCTCCTCCCCCTAAAAACGAACAAACTGAAAAAAATTTCAAAAACTGTGAGTGGTAAACTTGACAAAAAAAAGCATTTCTTGTTGCTCTTTTCTTATTATTCATATTGTTTTCCTAATCAGCCATGATTCCGATGGCACAATATCTGTACCACAGATTGTGTATTATATATATATATATATATATATATATATATATATATATATATATATATATATATATATATATATACTCCTACGCAGATTCGAACCCGGGACCTTATGGTTGTAAACCAGGCGGTCCGACCACTCGGCCACCGGCCGACATGGTGGTTTACTGTGTAACGGTCACCGGACGATCATTTGTTCTCCTGATCCACTGCACTTTACGGCTCCGCAGATGTTTTATGATACAGTACGTTCTTTGTATGTCTACATGTGTGTGTATGTTGTCCCGCCTCTCAGTGTTCACACACATCAGTATTTACCTCTGTTGTATCGGACGCTGCTAGAGTAGAGCGTGGGCCGATCCCCAACAATGAAGAATAAGCAGGGCGAGTACGGGAAAAACTGGAGTTTATCTGCGAACGGAACGTGAACCAAACGCGGGTGGTGAATTCACACTGTACAGCCTTCACTAGCCGAATGCGCGTTCGATCATGGGTACTGATTTCAAATCAACACTAGTCTGTTGATCGATGTCTTTCCGGTGCATTAGGCATCAGCCGGGTTGACCTTGGGCTCAGCTCGTTCTGGTTTTTGGAACAGCTGGTTGAGTGAACGCGATTCACGTGCTCTGCTGATTTGCACTCGAGAAACCGTACACTCATAGCAACCTCGTACATGTTTCCCCACAGATCCGCGTCTAAAAACGGACCTTGACCGTTTCGTGTGAGATCTCTTCTCACACAAGCACGCATCACGTCTAATCTTTGGAATGTATGTCCACTCATTGTATGGCTCGCAATTTAATAGTTTGAGTACCTGTCTAACCGTCGATTAGCTGGTTCTAAACTAACCTGTTCAACACCCGTTCGTTAGCCTCTTGGATTGTTGCAAAATTAACTTTCCCGTCCGTACTGATCCTTACCTCGAGCTTTTGCTATACGCTTCGTAAGCTCATCTTCAATCCCACGGGTGCTAATATGGCTGCCCAGGTACTTGAATTCCTGAACAAATTCTAGCCGATCACCACCAAGCGTTAGCGCAGGGTTGGGTCCCTGCCAATCTTGGAGAAGTACTTTGCATTTCGATGGAGCAAAGCATAGCCCAAAACGATTGACAGCCAGTGCTAATCGGTTCCGCTGCTCTAGCACCTGCCGCAGAGTGAATATATGGTCTATACAGCCACGTCCTGGGCGAAAACCGGCCTGCTCTTCCCAAATCCGAGATTCCCGTTCTGCAGTGAGGCGACGAACAATAATCGAGGCCAGTAATTTTGTCACAACTGGCGTTAGGCGAATACCCCTGTGGTTCGTACAGTCTGTTCGACTGCCCTTCTTGTATATTGCCACCATAATCGATTCGCTCCAATTAGCCGGCACACTCTTCGTTCCAGATACGTTCGAATAGGGAGGTCAGTGCTTTGCAGAGGACCTCACCACCATCCTTAAATAGTGCAGGTGGGAGGGAATCCGGGCCAGCGGCACGAAAACGATTAAGGACTGTGATCGCGTTTCGGACCTCGGCCTCCGACGGAGGCTCTAAACTAACCGTCCATGGCTTGTCATGCATTACCTGAGTAGGAAGAGGTCTAGGAGCAGAGGTCCAGCTAAACTGATCTTGAAAGGGTTCCGTCCAACGAGCCATACGACGCTCCTTATTGTGTATCAGTGCACCCGCGCTGTCTCTGATTGTCTCACTGACGCCTGGTTTCCTAGGACTAGTGGTGCAGATCAGCTGGAAGAGCTTGCGGTAATTGCCTACTGCTCCTGCCTTCTCCATTTCTTGAGCCCGACCGGTCCACCAGGCTTCCTTGTCAGCACGTAGGCTCCGCTTTAGTTCACGCCTAATAGCCCGTCTGGTCACATTGTGTTCAGAACCAGCCGGGAGGTGTCTTCTAGCTTCCAACAGGTTCATGGACCTCTCGGATATCCAGTGACTGGATAGGTGACGACTGACAGTGCCACAAGCAGATGCTCCTGCGTCCTCCATGGCGGCCGAGATCCTATTCCACTGAAGTTCAGTGTCATTAGGAGTAGACAGCGAGAGTTCGGTATGCAGTGCTTCTTGATAGGCTTGCCCAGACCTAGACAGGAGGACGATTAGGGTCCTCATCCAAAGCCTTTGGCTCAAAAGCCTGTCCGCAAGGCAGCGGGGTGGCAGTGATTTAGTTTTACAGAAATGGACGCCATCCCATTTCAAACCCTCAACCTGGAGGACCAGGAGACTGAGTTTGTCTGACCTCTCACCATTGACCAACCTGGTAGGAGTAGCTCTCAAGATGCTCGGAGGCATCACCCAGTATAGCTCAATGGGTCAATGAGGTACGCAAACCGTCGCACCACGTTAAGATCCAGTCTCGTTGCGACGGGATCATCAAGCATGCGTTCGGTGGAAAGGGCGGTAGTGGATTCAGTGGCGTTTCTGAAAAGCACTATGTAAGAATCATCCCCAGATGTATTCACTCTACATGAACTGACACTCACGCCGCGTGACTCACTGATTGCAATCGGTGGGACCAAATGTAAGGATACCTCACGTCTCAGTGACGAATTTCAGCAACAGGTGGTGCTTTCAGCTCAAGCTGTTGCAACTTGAGCGTTTGCTCACCTCCCGGTTCGGGAGCGGAGGGTTTACGGGTTTTCCTTGTCCTCTTACGCTTATTGTCTTTTGGATCAAGGAAGCATGACTCGCCTACGATTAGAGAAGAGTCAACAACGCTATTAGAGGTATTTGAGTCAGTTACTTCTGAATTAAACGGAGCGTCCGGTAGGATGGGCAACCCCAACGAAGTGACACAAGCGGATGGATCGACAGCAGTGGTACAGTCAGCTACAGCGTTCCCATTTGCAATACCAAGGGATTTCGGAATCAAATCCCCATTTGGTGTTGAGCGAAGCAAGAGAGGTAAGTTGGGCTAACGTCTTCTCAACATCTGCCAACCTATATGCCTGTGGTGTAAATTCAGCACCGGTGAAAGCCGGGCGATTTAAGCTCCAAGCACAGCACTCCTCACAGCCGAAAAGCAAGTCCTCACTGGATGATAACATCTTGTACTGGTGCGCTCGGAGGCGGGTACAACTTAGGTGGTATCAACGGCAGCAAACGCCACACTGCCCACTACAAGATAAATTCGTGACTGGCTGTAAATAGATGGATTTTCCGTAAGGTACACGAGACTCGTGAAACAGGGGTACATTCGCCTCGGCGGTTAGCGAAACGACCAAGTTAAAGTGGAAAACAGAAAATTTTAGCACGCGTACAGTAGTAAAAGGGTAAAACGGTATGAAATGAGTTTAAAACTGGAAATAACTGGAAAAATTACCAGTAAGCGACAATTTGACGCTTACGTTTTGTACGTACGAGACGTTATGTCCAGTACTATTTTAATCAATTTTTGGTGCCCTGGATGAGAAAAATTTGACCTTTGTCAAACCTTTCAGGCGTTTATTCAAACACTGTCTTCTACAATGTTTCAAGCAGATAAACATGATTAGTATTTTAGCATGCGTACGCTCGAGGACTCCAATGACTCCCCTGTCCAGTGCGTATGTAGGTCGTAATAGACCTGGGCAGCTGCAATGCAAAACAAATACCTCGTAGGTGGCTGGATGTTCATATCACGACTACCTAGTAATAAACTGAACTAAAGGAAACGTGAAAGAGGAAGCATGAATGGCCGTAAAAACGAGGTACAACGATCTCCTTACCTTAGGGAACACTACAAAATCATGCTCGAACCTGTTACAGTATGGCGGAGAGCAGGGAGTGGCCCAGACGGAAAATCGTATGCGTCCGGTTGAGTTCCTCCGCGTTCAGCGCGTAAGCGAGGTCTAATAGACCTGTAGAGATGGAAGGCAAAACGAACTCTTCGTAGGCGACTGGATGATGTTCTCACAACTACTTGCTAAGAGATCGGAGTTGATATGAGGATGTGGATATCGCTATCTGAAAAGCAGATAACGAGAAACAATAACGTATCGATTGGAAAGTCAATTTGAAGTACACGTCGTGTGGATGAGAAGAATTAACCTCGAAACGCGTCATGGAGTGCAGTGGTTTCAGGCGAGCAACACCCAATTTGCTGCTGCTTCATCAGCTACGGTCCTAGTGATCGAATGGCCAAGGTTCACTTCAATAGGAATCGCGGTCCACTTTGAGATTGCGCGTCGCAATCCATCCACACAACGTGTACTTCAAATTGGCTTTCCAATCTGTCATTAACCGTTGTGTCAAGCTTTGCCCGTCGTGACCCGGTGGCTTAGGGGTGGTGGTCGCAACTAACATCCTAATGGTCCCGGGTTCGATGCCTGCTATCTCTATCTGATGAGAGGAAATAACCTCGAAACGCGTCATGGAGTGCAGTGGTTTCAGGCGGGCAACACCCAATAACATGTATCATTGATTCATTGGTTTGTAGAGAGCAGAAAGCAAATCCGTGGTAAGCCACATCACTTCCCGCTCACTGCAGGGATTACGTGAGTTAATGCGGCAGTGTTCCAGAAGGGAGCACTGCAGTCACAGTCAACACAGCAAGATCCATGTCTGTCCAGAAAATAGACGTCTAGCAATCACTTGAAAATTTTCCACTGTGCAATGACGACTAGCTCAGGTAAACTGTTCCAATCATTCACTACACGAGTTGACATCAGAGCGAACCCGAAGCCTCCTTGGTTTAAACAGCCTCATACCGTGGCCTGGTGTCGAACCACCTGTACAAAGACGAAAGATCTGTTGCACCTCATTCCCCCTCTCACCTCGGAAAATACGTCGCGTGCAGATTAAGTCACCACGGCGACGACGATATTCCAGGGAAAATTAGTTCATCCTTTGAATGCGATGAAAGTAAGACAGATTCCGGAGTGTCGTGGCGGATTCCGATCCCCGTCGCTGAAACTTCTCTATTAGTAGCATTAGGCTTTTGTGAGAGGATAGGATGCTGACAATCTGTACTCAAGAACTGGTCGAACATGAGGGCGGAGCAGAATACATTGAATTATAGAAAGCAGATGGGAGAACCCTTGTCAGCTTCATCACATCCCAAATGGACTGAGGAAGGTGCGTGTTAGCGAGAAAAGGTGTTCACAGTGAGGGAGCACAGTTACACGAATAACAGCACGATCCTGATAGACTAAGCAAGTGGAAATCCTAAAGCCTCTTAAATCATTCCACAGTGGGAGCACTGACCACAGCTTTTGGTAAATTGTTAAAATCGTTCACTGCCCGGGTAGATAAGGTGACCTCTAGACGAACTCGATGCCTCCTCGATATGAAGAGTTTCCAACAGTGTCCACGAGTTGAGATATTTTTACTGATCTGGAAGTACTGTTGGAGATCATTACCCAGCTTACCTCTCAGAATGAGTTGTGCGTAGATTAGGTCTTCACTACGGCAGCGGTACTCTAAGGAGAACAAATTCATACGTAGAGGCGATCGTAGTAGCGCAAAATCCGAAGGGCTGGGACCGATTTAGAATTGCGCCTCTGAACTTTCTCCAGCAAGTTGCCCTCGGATTTCGTGAGTGTGTAACTCGCTGATAACCTGTACTCAAGGATGGAACGCACATGTGAGAGGAACAGGAATTTGTAGATCTCAGGAGTCATGCTAGAGAATGATCTTATAGCCTAAAACATCCTGTTAGCTGCACCGACTTTGTTTGACGTATCCTGGGTTGTTCGTAGGTCGGAGGATACAATGACGCCGAAATCCTTTGCTCAATTGACAGTCATTAGGAGGGAGCCACCGGTGTGATATGTACCAAGTAGATCAGGAGTGCCAATCAAGAAGCTAAAGCACTTATGGCACCCAAGTGATCATCGGAACGGGTGCAGAGAGGGCTTTGTTCATCTTCACTCACATTGAATGGCTCTCGAGAAAATCAGTGATCCAAGAAAGAGTATTCCCAGAGATACCAATTCCCGA
>OX104066.1:70538522-70610092 GCA_944474145.2 Dicrocoelium dendriticum
GCTGAACACTTTGAAGGTCAGTTCAGCTGGCTCCCTGCTCCCGGACCTCTTCCTACTCAGGTGATGCAGGACGTGCCATGGACGGTTAGTTTAGAGCCTCCGTCGGAGGCCGAGGTCCGAAACGCGATTACGGCCGTCAATCGGTTTCTTGCCGCTGGCCGGGATTCCCTACCACCTGCACTATTTAAGGATGGAGGTGAGGTCCTCTGCAGGGCACTGACCTCCCTACTCGAACGCATCTGGAACGAAGAGAGTGTGCCGGCTAATTGGAGCGAATCGATTATACTGGCAATATACAACAAGGGCAGTCGCACAGACTGTGCGAACCACAGGGGTATTAGCCTAACGCCAGTTGTGACAAAATTACTGGCCTTGATTATCGTTCGTCGCCTCCCTGCAGAACGGTAATCTCGGATTAGGGAAGAGCAGGCCGGTTTTCGCTCAGGACATGGCTGTACAGACCATATATTTACTTTGCGGCAGGTGCTAGAGCAGCGCCACGCATACTGCAGACCGACATTAGCTGGGTTCCTCGATTTCAAGAATGCGTTTGATTGAGTCGATCGATCGATTCTGTTCGTAATACTTGCGTGAAAAGGTGTTCCCACGAAATATGTGAACATCCTTCGTGGTCTATACTCGAACACTACAAGCCGCGTCAAGGTCTACGGTGTCCTATCGGATAGCTTTTCGACTACAAGTGGCGTTCGTCAGGGTTGTCCGTTTTCCCCGTTTTTGTTCAATTTCGTCGTGGATTCTATCATGGAGTGTTCCCTTGCGGAATCTCACCATGTAACAGTTGTCCTGCCCGGTGAAAGGTTAGTTGATCTTGACTACACGGACGATATCGTCTTGCTTTTCGACAATGTTGAAGCGGCACCATCAACCCTGAATAGCCTATCCAGAGTGGTCTCATTATTTGGTATGCACTTCGCACCTTCAAAGTGCAACGTGTTCCTGCAGGACCACCAGCCACTTGATGACCCCTTGACGCTTGCTAACGAGGAACTCGAGGTGGTTGATCAATTCACTTATCTTGGCAGCTGCATCAGCAATGATGGGCGCATAGAAACTGACGTGAGCTCACGCATTGCAAAGGCCAGAGCTACCTACTTGAACCTACGTCATCTTTGGCGACAGAAGGGAGTTTCCCTCCGCCTGAAAGGCCGTGTATACAAAGCCACAGTGAGGGCCGTCCTGCTCTATGGTAGCGAAACTTGGCCCCTTCGGTCTGAAGATCTTAGGCGCCTTCAAGTCTTTGATCATCGTTGTTTGCGAAGCATTGCTGGTGTCGGATGGCACCAGCTTATCCGCAACGATGACGTGCGTAGGCGAGTACTAGGTAGCGATAATCATGCTACCTCCCTAGAACAACAGATAGCACTGAATAAGTTGCGTTGGCTCGGGCACGTGCTACGCATGCCTGGTCACCGCTTACCTAGGAGGGCCTTGTTCAGTCTACCAGGTGTCGGATGGCGCAAGGCTCGATGTGGACAGAAGTTGAGTTGGCAGCGGGAAATGAACTGGGTGCCGTTGGTCCGTCTCGCCTTCCGGGTTGGAGTCCACGTGACTCACCTTGTGCTTGGCTCGAGACTTTACAGGACATGGCTCGCAGTAGACACCAGGTGCGCATCTGCTGTCGTCTCCTAATCGGATTGTCTGTTTAAAGTGTGATTGGTGCTGGGTTATCTGCGGGGTAATGGCTGATTATGACGCGTGGCAGTGAAATCCGCAAGGCAGCTGTTTCGCCGATGCCGCCTTATCTTTGCACGATAGCCAGCTGTTTGTGACGGTATGTTGTCTACACAAGGTGTAGGCGCCTTGACACAGAATGTTTGCTTAGGGCATTAAGGTTTTCAGTTAAGTCCCCCTTCTTTCCCTCTTTTTATTCTTTATTTCATAGTTCCGCATGGTTGTATGGCAGCGAAGCATCAGTCCAAATGGCTTATGTACTGCTGTTGTTGATGATGATGATTTAGGGGTCGCACACTCATCAGCACTTCATTCTGACGACAATTGAAAGAAGCCTGCTTGTCGGGGGTTTCGTATGTTGCGGTTTATCAGCCGCTCTTCCGGAATCCTAACGGCCAATTTATTTGTGAAGCTATTCTCGGCTTTCGTCCGACCCCATATGGAATATACTATCCAGGCTTTGTCCATCATGTCTTATCCGAGACAACACTTGGAGAGGGTGTTACGAGTGCGCACTCGGTTAGTACAAGGTTTATGATGACAGACATATCCTGAATGCTTACTTAGTTTGGAGATGTACTGCATGCACTACCGAAGCGTAAGAGGGGACCCGATTCTCATTTATCCTATTTTGACGGGTAAGATCGACCAGTACTTGTCAGGGCTATTTAGTCCCACTACACTACCTTATCTCCGTGGTCACCCACTGAAACTGCATAAACAAAGGTCTGGTAAGATTAGGACGGGAACTCGTTTGCCGCGCCGAGTTATAAATCGCTGGAATTCGCTTCCAGATCTTGTGGTTAAAGAACCTACGCTTATGGGTTTTGCGCGCCAGCGCGATGCTCTTGGGTGGCAACACCAAACCTTTCCTTTTTCCTAGCTGACTGACGTTCACTTTTCAGTTCCTTTTTAATGAGTTGGATATCTATATAGTGATCGTCGTTTCCTCTTCTCTTTATCTTCCCATCTCGTCTTCATTACCGTAGTGCCGCCATCTATCGCGCTTGTTTTTACTCCATCAATGTATTCTGATGCTGACACATGAAAGGGCAAAGATTACTGTTGTTCTTGCTTCATTCTTTTGCAGAAGGAAGCAGAATCAACCCAACGTCAAATTGCCGGGGGCCGCTTCACTTACCGGCACGCTTGTTAGGCGAAAGCCTCTATCGTTCGTTGTACCTGACTTGACCTAGTCGCTTCGCGCTCGGTCATCTATCGGCAGCTGTGACAGTACTGCCCAGCTAGTCACGAGATGTGACACAAGCATACCGTTCATCCAGCTCCGACATTTATTAGGTGGTTTTACAGTCGCCTACGAAGTATCTTCTTTGCCTTTCAGCCCCCTCGGTCTAATACGACCCATGTACGCCACCGGACACAGAAGCCCTCGAAACCCTCTGCGGATAGCGACATGCTTCTAGGTGTTACGTTCCTTTTGGACTTTTTGGTGAAGAAAAGCGTACAGATTTCATTAGCCTGGAGATTCACTGGCTGCATACTTGGACTTTGTCAAGTATAAAGCACGATGGCGTCTAATAGCTTGGATTTTGGTAAAGGCGTCACTTTAAGATCGAAGGCTGTGCAGTGCTCTCTCTGCGATGGGTGGCGACACATTGCATGTTGCGACATCAGTCCAGCTCTTAATGTATGTCTCCAGAGGACCACCTCCTCGGGCTTCAGTTTCCTTTGTGACTCTTGTCGACCTGTACTGAGTGGTAGGCGTGTCTTGAACGGTCTACCCGCACTCAGCCCACGATTCATACCTAGTCAGACTGAGATCTGCACCGCTACTGGAATGCTGGTATCTTCACTGCTATTTTGTGCCACTGGCTCAACCACTTCTTCTGGTAAACGAAGTTGCGTTCCATTGTCGTCGCAATCGGAGCCGCTAACACTTGACGTTGGCAACTATGAGTTTAAGGGCAAGACATATGCGGCAGTAGTGCGTGAGTGTGCTGAACAAGCATCTGCTAGCAGAAGTACAAATCTGCGTGACAAGAAAACCAAGAGTGGTGCTAAGCCAGAATCCAAGAACTCTGCTCCTTCTGGTCATCGACCGAGTAAGCCAGTTGGGAAGCGCTTTTAAGAACAATATGCCTCACAAGTCCCACCCCCTGAGTGCAGTAAACCAACTCCACGTGACCGTTGTTTGATCATTATGAACGCTCCTAAATCTAACAAGGCTTCTCCGGCTGAAAGGATCCTAGATGACCAGGAGTTTGAGGCGGATGGTCTCCCCCCTTTTTGATGAAGGTGAGCAAGGGATTAATATCGTTTCTGCTTTTCATCTTGGCAGAAAGCGAGAAGATTATTCTGAAGTTCGTCAAAGTGAGGATGAGTGTCGCCGCATTCTCAGACGGACCCAACGTCTTAGAGGAGAAACGTTTTACGTATTGCGAGACCTCTGCCCAGAAGATCGATTCCGAATGAAGAAGATTGTGAAGGAGCTACGGATACGCCCAGCAAATGGTATGATTAACCTCTAGATTGTGAATTTTCGTATGGTTCGAAAAGCTCCGAGAGTTCGCTGGAGGCCAATCTCTGTCACACCCGGGCGGTAAGATTGAAAGATGGTTTGAAGGTGATATCTGCTAATGTACGTAGCCTAGGAAACCAACGATGGAATTCAGTTCCTTGCGTCTGAGAATCCCCCAGACCTAATGGCTATCACATAGATTTGGCTGTTTTCGACCATTTTTTACGGAGATACATATTCCAGGGTATAATTTATCTCGAGTAGACCGCCCTGTTACTAGGCCTGGAGGTGGTGTGATTCTATACTGGAAAGAAGACCTCAGGGGTCATCTTGTTGAAGCCATATGTGACAATGAAGGTGGATCTGAACTTCTATGGTGTCGGATACATGACGGATTCAAGTCCCCTGTGGTTGAAGTTGTATACAGAGCCCCTCTGGGTTCCGGAGTAAGCCCGCTGCACGGTATTAGTAGGCAAGGGAGAGGCAAGGATTGTCTGATATTGGGAGACTTTAACGCTGCTGGTATCAACTGAGAATTACTCCATTGAGATCTCTCCCCAAACTCCTTTGATGCAGTCTTCCTTGAAACCGCGCTTGCTTGCCATCTGCTTCAGCATGTCATAATGCCCGCCAGAATATATCCTGGTCAGTCGCCATACATCCTCGATCTTGAGCTCAAACCGGCATAGGCAGATGTTTCCGATTTGACTGTTCCCCAAGCAATCGGGAAAAGTGACTACTGCCTGGTTTCCTTTTGTTGGATGCGGTGTCTCACGATCAGGGAGTATGTCGTCTGAACTTCTGGCGTGCTAATCCACTCCGTTTGAAAACTGCCGCCGGCGATATGGCCTGGAGTATCGCGCAGCACTTAGACGTTGATGATGCTTGGACCCTCTTGTACTCCAAGTTCACCTCACCCATAACTCAGGTCGCTTCACTCTCCAAAGGCCCTCCGTGGATTGCTCGTGAGTTAAAATCCCTTATGAACCGACGACGCAGATTGTGGGATAAGTTCAAACTTACGCAATCACCTTTGGACTACTTTGATTACAAAGCGGTCAGGAATATCTGCCCCTTAAAGAAGCGTGAGAAACGACCACAACACGAGCCCTGCTTGGCTGAGGAATCTTCAACCGCTCCCAAGTTACTTTTCTCTTATCTGAGGAGACGTGCGAAAGACGGTAATGGAATACCTGTTTTGTGTTCCAACGAAGATCATATTCTATTTCACGAAGATGGTGCAAAAGCAGGGCTCCTGGCCCTGCAGTATTAAGTCTTTTCGACTTAACTGCCGTTTACCAGTTACCTTGTGTCTGCACCCCCTTCACTTTAGAGCACCTAGAAATCTGCTTTGATTCGGTTGCCAAACTAAATCAGAATTTCTCGCCAGGTCTTGATGGGCTACATCCTATGTTCTTCAAAACAGTGGATGAGCACATTGCTACACCTGTCTGCCCACTTTTTCAGCGATCGCTCGACGCAGGACCTCTCCTGTTTGCTTGGAAAATAAGTACCGTTAGGCCGATGTACAAAAGTGGAAATCGTCATGACCCTGGAAACTATCGGCTGATTTGTTTAACATCCATAATGCGTAAACTCATGGACAGAATTCTTAAGAGTGCCTTGAATTGCAACCTTGATAATGGGAATATCTTGTCTTCCGCTGAGCATGCATTCCGGAGGGCACGCTCGTGTGCCTCCAACCTGCTTGTGGCCAGAGAAAAGTGGGCTAAATCGTTGGATGCAGACAATCGCCTGAGCGTCGTTTTTGTCGACTTCCGGAAAGCATTTGATAAAATTCCGTACGAACGGCTCCTCTTTAAACTTCGGCGTATCGATGTTTCTGGGAAGGTTCACTCTTGGATCCCCGATTTTCTGAAAGGCCGTAGTATGCGGGTGAAGGTGAATGAAACTTACTCTGAACCTGTTCTCATGACGTGCTCGTTCCACAAGTCTCCCTCCTCGGTCCTGAATTGTTCAAACTATTCATCAACGACCTATCAGAGCTCTAGTCGGATTGTTTGTTATATGCTGACGACTTAAAGCTAAGGCCAAAAATGTCCGAAATTGAGGATGCTGGCCGATTGCAAGAGACGACCGCCTGCACAGCTGGTCGCTGTGAAAAAAGTGTTCGGTCCTCCCTTTCGGTGCTCCGCACCCGTTTGGTGCTTATCCCATTGGTGGCTTCTTGCTCAGGGACGATGCTTGTGAGAAAGACCTTGCTGTATTTCTGTCCTGATTTACGCACAACTCAGGACACCTTGAGGAGAGTAGCGGCTGCTAATAGGATGTTCTGTGCCATAAGGAGATCTTTTTCCCGTATGACTCCTAAGGTCTTCAGACTCCTCTTCAATTCCTACGTACGCCCCATCCGCGGTCTATCCTCTTACAAAGACCGAACGTGTTCTCCTATAGAGGGTCAAAGTCGATCTCTGCGTTCCGCAATTTGTCTTACGATCAGCGACTTCAGACGATGAACATCTTTTCCTTGGATTCTCGTCGTCGTCGTGGTGACCTGATTTACACCAGACGCATTCTGCGAGGGATGATGGGAAATGAACTAAAGGAGTTTTTCAACTCAGAGTTGATAGTTCGACAAGGGGTCACTCCTGGAAACTGTTTAAGCCGAGGAGGCTCCGAGTCCATCCCGATGTCACTTTGTCCACCCGTGTGATGATGGACTGGAACAAGTTACCAGGGCCAATCGTTAGCGCACAGAGTGAGGAAAGTTTCAAATGACTGTTGGATTCTTATCTACTGAGCCAGAAAAGATCGTGTTGTTCTCGCTGCGATCGTGACAGTCCCCTATGAACGGTGTATCGCAATGTAGCAATCTCTGCTTTGAATGGAAAGCGGAAGAGCTGACACGGGATTTCACCTTCTGCTCTCTACCACTCCAGTGAACCCTCGACTGGACGCATACTACAAGCTGTACGGAAGCAACACAGCCACATAATATTTGTTATTAACTTATAACGTTACAAAGTTTACCAGTTACAACTTACCTCTATAACATAGGATGTTCTTTTCTATAAGGAGATATTTTCCCTAGCTGACTCCATAGATATTCCGAGTTCTGTCCATCTGCGGATTAGGACGTCCTTCGAAGTTGCTTTCTAGTGAAGAACAGATATTCGATATACAATCTCGTTTCTTCGGAGAGTTACTTGCTGAATATTTGAACTTTCACATCATGACATCAAAGTGTCTGGACTGTGCCAAATGAGTCACTTCTCGCTCAAAGGCCGTTCAGTGCTCGCACTGTGATCTTTGGCCGCACATAACCTGCGCTAACATTGATGTCGACCTCTATGAACGTACCACCTCCCCAGTAATCAGTTTCGCTTGCGGTCCTTGTCGAACAGTATCAAGTTGCAGACGTCTCTTGAATGGACCCCCACTGTGTCTACACGGTTCTGAGCTTCGGAACACCACACGAACTGCTCAAAACTCACCAACGTCTGCCTCGTCTCCCCTTGGAGCTGGTCCAGCAACTCCTATGGCCCTCAAAATAAGTTTTCTGTTGCTTCCTCTTCCAATGCAATTACGACTGATGCATGCAACACTGTTCAAGAAAAGAAGTCCCACGCATCTGTAGTTAGCGACAACACAACTCGCTCGTCTATGTCTGTGTACCAACGTACAAACAACGGATGCAAAGAAAGCCAAGAAAGCTAAAACCAATAGCACAAAGTCGCCAAATCCCAAGCTGAAACTTGTTTTCGACCGTGTCAACCAGCTGGAGAAAGCCATCGAAGGAATTCAACTTCACCTAAAATCGCAGCCTGCTGATGAAACTGCGTCCTACTCGCGACCGCTGTTTAATCATTATGAATGCTCCTGAATCCTACAAAGAAACTTCTGCTGAGAGGATATTGGATGATCAAGTCTTCCTGAAACGAACCTTGTCGCTTATGTTCGACGTTGGCGAACAGGACATACATATGCTTTCTGCTTTTCGTCTTGGTAAGAAGCCAGATGACCCATCCAAGGTCCGTCCTTTAAAAATTGTGTCAGAGTGCAGATGAATGTAGTCGCATTCTCCGGCGACCTTTTCGACTCGATGGGGAAACTTTCTACGTCCTAAGTGACCCCTGCCCCCAGAAGACCGACTTAGAAGGAAGAAGTATGTTGAGGAATTGTGTACTCGCATATCGAGTGGAGAAACCTATATCCATATTGTAGATTTTCAGGTAGTCCCGAGGACCCCGTGAACTCGCTGGAGAGCGATATTTGTCATTCCAGGTCAGTAATCCAAAGGATGGCCGCGTGATTTGTGCAAATGTTCGCAGCCTAAGAAACAAGGTAGATGAGATGCAACTCTTTATTGCAGAACACCATCCTGATCTGATGGCTTTCAAAGAGACCTGGCTGTCTTACCATATTCCGAACCCGGAGGTGAGCATCGAAGGATATCATCTCGCTCGAGCTGACCGCACTGAAAGTAGATCTGGTGGTGGCGTCATTCTTTTCTAGAAAATTGACCTTGAAGTTCATACTGTGGAAGCTGTCGCGGACCATAACGCGGACTGCGAGGTACTTTGGTCTCGAGTTCACGATGGATGCAGATCACTCATCGTCGGCATTGTATACAGAGCTCCATTGGGATCAAGTTCCTGCTTGTTGAATTCGTTAAGAATATGGAGGCTGTAACGACTGTTTGATAATGGGTGATTTCAGTGCCCCAAGCGTTGACCGGGGTCTTGCACCTTGTGATCTACTTCCCGACTTCGATGCAGTTTTACTCGAATCAGTCATAGAGGCAAATTTGTTTCAGCACGCACAGATGTTTACTCGAATCCTTCGGGGCCAGTCCCAGCACATCCTCGATTTAGTGTTTACTCCAGAACCATTTGATGTGTCTAACCTAACTTTTCTCCAACTATTTGGTAAAAGCGACTATTACGTCATCTTTTTGTGGGCCAACCGTTTCGCAGTTAACAAGACAGTGTATTATCGGAACTTCTGGCGCACCGAGCTTTCACTCTTATGATCGACAAAGAACGTGCTTGACTGGAGCATTCCCCAACATCTAGGACTGGAGAATGCATGGGAGCTCTTGTGCTCTATCATGACATCTCTCATTGATCATATTGTCCCCATTTCCGGAAAAATATCCTTTTCCAAACTTCCCCCGTGAGTTGTTTCAGAACTGAGGCTCCTCTTGAATGTACGAAGGAAGCTGAGGGACAGCTTCAAGGCTAACCAGACTGCCAACTCTTATTCGGAGTATAAAGCAGCTAGGAACTTGTGCACTACTAACAACAGGGGAAAAAGACTTCACGAACTGTCTATGGTTAGACAATCCACAACTGCTCCCAAAAGGATGTTTTCGTATGCAAGACGCAAAACGAAAGTCGGTAATGGTGTTCCTGTCCTGTTCTCCCCTCTGGATGATATTGTACTACAAAACGATGACGCTAAAGTCGAGCTACTTGCCTCCCATTATTCTGTTTACTCTTCAAAATTACCGTTTCCTTATGAATTCGTGACTCTGTCCCATCCCACCTTTCCCTCTTTGTCTATCGAAATTAATTCATCACTGGTCTTGAAACTCCTTGAATTAGGTGTTGAGTCTTCTCCACGTGTCGGCCAGTGGCCGAGTGGTCTGCGCGTTTAGTTTGCAAACATAAGGTCACCGGTTCGAATCCGCGTAGAGGTGGGCGTCCTCGCGGTATACTCAGCCCGCGCGCGACTGGTGGTGGTCGCGCGGCAGCGAAGCGCCGTTACGGCGTACAGTTGGCACATTTTATTACTTATTATTCTTCTCCACGTCCCGATAATGTGCATCTTCTTTTTCTCAAAACCTTGGCCGAGTACATCGTCGCTTCCCTGTGTCAAGTACTTCCACTCTGTCTCGCAGCTTTTCGACTGCCCCCCTCGTTGGCAAGTAGGTGCCGTGAAGCCTATATACAAAGGTAGGGATCGGCAAGACCCTGTTACTTATAGGCCGATTTGGCTGACCTCAGTCATCTGTAAGGTCATGGAGAGGATCCTGAAACACTTCGACGCCACATGGAAGTTCTCAACGTAATCTCGCCCGCTCAACGTGGGTTCAGAAAAGCACGCTCTTGCATCTGTAACCCACTCGTTGCTCGGGAGAAATGGGCGAAATCGTTGGATTCTGGCAAACGTCTGGATATCGTTTTCGTCGACTTCAGCAAGGCGTTTGACAAAGTCCCACATGAACGTCTCCACTTCAAACTTTCGAGAATTGGTGTCTCTGGGAATACTCTTCTGGGTTCTACTTC
This sequence comes from Dicrocoelium dendriticum, assembly GCA_944474145.2. Lineage (NCBI taxonomy): Eukaryota > Metazoa > Platyhelminthes > Trematoda > Plagiorchiida > Dicrocoeliidae > Dicrocoelium > Dicrocoelium dendriticum. Next base: position 70,548,945 of record OX104066.1, read on the forward strand.
CGCTTCTGGATTATTGTGTTATTTGTGTTTCATCTATGTGAACTGTATACCAAAAAGTTTCTTTTTGGTGTAGGCTTCAAGTTGTGAAAATTTGGTGAGCATTCTCTCACTTATTTCGGAGAACTCGTTGATAAGTCAACTTACCGTCTGTGTCCGCCATCTTGGATTTGCTCCAACATGTGATGCCGTGCCAATCTACTTGTGGCTCATGTTCGAAAGTTGTCGGACAAAAGGCTCATGCACTTCGTTGCTTCGGCTGTGATGTTCTGTTTCATATTTCGTGTATCGGCCTATCCGTGGAAGTTTTCCGAAAATCTGTTGACATCCGACATAGATTTTTCAAAGTTGTATGTGATAAATGCCGCGGTTTACTACAACAAAATGCACGGAGACCACCACCGGCTCCGGGAAAAGCCATCTCCCAGACGAAACCATCTCATTCAGCTCGTGGGATCAATCGCGCTCGTGAGAGTACCTCTGTGAACTCCACTTCCCCTGCAACTCCACGATCTGCACCACCGCCAGCGTCTTCTACTCCTACCAATTCTCACAACCAATGTTCCCCACAGATTGACGACTCAGATTTGGAGCCCCCTAATCTTTCAGCGCATACTTGTGAACCTCTGGACACTGAAGATAAACGGATCATTCAAAAACGCAAAAGTTCACGCAACAACTTTCAGCCTCCCCCTACCGATATACGACCGTCCAAAATGACAAACCCCTCCACTCCTGCTGCTTCAAGTTCGTCACCGATCTCACAGGCGTTATAATCTCATGGTGTTCCATGCACCAGAGTATATATATATATATATATATATATATATATATATATATATATATATATATATATATATATATATATATATATATATATATATATATATATATTCACAGTCTGTTAACAGACATTGTGCCATCAGAACCACGGCAGACGAAAAAGGTGAAGAAGATGGGAACACTAATGCGATTTAAAGAAAATGTGGGAAACGATATTTTTTGTGGTTTTACACACGCCATTTTGTTTTTTTTGTTTTGTGAGTTTGTATGTGTATCAAAGGGATGGTGAAATTGCGGAACAACATTGCCGCCACTGATGTCTGTTGCGGGCCATGACGTCCAGTGTTTCCAACCACTGCAATTCAGCATCTCGTGGTCCCCAACCTGGGAGGCGGACTGGTCCGACTGCTGCCAAACTTGAGGTCGCCTTCTTCATACTCCTTCTCCACGTCATCGGCTGTCCACCGCGGCACTTTTTCCAATCGCTCCCTGGGAGTGCGAATAGCGCTCGACGTGGAAGGCGATGGGCTGGCATGCGCAGAACATGCCCGAGCCAGCGCATGCGATGTCGGAGAATAACGTCTTGAAAACTGGCACTATTCGCCCCATGCACGCGGTCTCTCACCTCTGCGTTGCTTACGTGGTGTTGCCACCACACCCGAGCAATCCTTCGTAGACAGCGATTATCAAAGACTGATAGCCGCTTCATATCTTCCGAGCGAATAGGCCAAGTCTCACAGCCGTACAAGAGTACTACACGGACGGAAGCATTGTACACCCTGCCCTTGAGCTTGAGACTGACATCACGACGACGCCATAGATGTCTCAGTTTGATGAATGCAAGGCGCGCCTTTGCAATCCGTTGTGAGACTTCATCTCCAACACCGCCACCAGCCGTGATGCAACTCCCTAGGTAAGTAAAGCAAGGGACTTGCTCCAGAACATGTCCAGCAATGGTGAGCGCGGGTTCAGGCACCTGCCGGTCTTGGAGCAGCGTTTTACATTTTCCCGGAGTGAAGCATAGGCCGTACTTAGATGCCTCCATCGCCAAGCGGTCCAGAGCGTTCTGGACGGATTGTGGGTCGTCCCCCAGCAAGGCGATATCATCGGCGTAGTCCAAGTCCGTGACTCTTTCTCCAGGGAGAAGCTCAACACCGCAGTCCTGGACACCTTCCAGTGCTCTTTGTAGAACATCTTCGATGGCGAAATTGAAGAGGAAAGGTGAAATAGGGCAACCTTGGCGAACACCGCTGGTCACAGCGAATGAAGAGGAGTGCGTGCCGTAAGCCCTAACTTTGCCCGACGTGTGACTGTAAAGCACTTTCAGGATGTTTACAAACTTGTCGGGCACACCTTTCTTCAGTAAACAGTTCCACAACGCAAATCTATCTACTGAATCAAATGCCGCTCGGATGTCTAAAAACACTACGATTGTTGGCCGCCGGTGGATGTGACGAAGTTCGAGAACTTGCCGAAGCGTGAAGATTTGGTCGATGCAGCCGCGGCCTGGACGAAATCCGGCTTGTTCTTCTCGGGAAAACTCCTCTGTAGTCGTTGAAAGCCTGCTAAGTAGGACCGACACGAAGATTTTGGATGCGACAGAGATTAGGGAGATTCCGCGGTAGTTGCAGCAATCGGCGCGGGAACCCTTCTTGTGAATCGGGACAATGACCGATTCTCCCCATGAGCTCGGAACCTTCTCCTCAGTCCAAACTTTCGTGAACAGCGATAGGATTTCACTGATAAGTACACTCCCACCATCTTTGAATAGAGCTGGTGGTAGGTTGTCTGGACCCGAAGCTTTGTGGCGTTTCAAAGATTGGACTACATTTCGAATCTCTGCTTCATCTGGAGGGGCTGTGGAGACAGGCCAAGCATCATACATTGGGGGTGGAGGTGTCGCAGGGGACTGTGTTGGGTGGTTGAATTGAAGGGCGAAATGCTCTGACCAGCGACCCAATCGTCTGTGAAGGTTGGTGATCTTCGTGCCGTCTGCCTCGCAAATCGTCTGGCTGATAGCGTGGAAATTGCAACCAGTGGCCCTGATGATGTAAAACAGGCGGCGGAAGTTGCCAGCTGATGCAGCGGCTTCCATCTCACCAGCTTGTTTTGACCACCAGGATTCACGATCAGAGCGAAGGCTTGCTTTCAGCTGTTGCGTAATAGACCGGCGGTGTTCGTTGTACTCTGCGCCAGCAGGCACCGCCCGTCGACGATCCAGCAATTCTGATGATCTTCCCGAGATCCAGCATTTGGGAGTGGAGCGAGTGAGGCCACAGCTGGACAAACCGGCCGACAACAAGGCTTGCTGGAGACTTGACCAGTGTTGATCAACATCCAGAGTGTGAGAGAGAGGAAGCTTTTCGTGAAGCTTTTGTTGATAATCTCTCTTCACCATTGGGTCCTCCAACTTGTAGGCGTTTAGTCGAGTGTGTTTTGACCTAGGCGAACCACCAAAACGCATACAAACGGTCGCACACACCAGTGCATGATCGGTGTCGACGCATGTTGACCAAAATGATCGGCAATCGCGTACACTGCCGCGCCACCTGCGACTTATAGCTATGTGATCGATCTGTGACCAGCGCTGGGTTGATGATGGGGGGCGCCAAGTGGCGTACTGGCGTCCAGGATGACGAAAGCTGGTGCTGGAGAGGAATAGTTGATGATCAGCACAAAGACTGAGCAGTCTCTCTCCATTGTCTGAACGAACATCATCATATCCATGCGGTCCTCCGAGGTGGCGCTCACATGGCAGCAGAGGACCGACACGCGCGTTGAAGTCGCCTGCCAAAACAATGATGTCTGTTTTAGGAGCCCTTAGGAGCAGCTCATGAAGGTTCTGGTAGAACTGGTCTTTGACGATGTCTGAGCTACAGTCAGTGGGCGCGTAGGCAGAGATCACGAAGAGAGCACGCTTTTCGACTCGGCGTCTGCTGACTTTACAAGAGCCATCAAGCCTCATCGCACAAAGGCGGCTATTGATCGGAATCCAGTCAATCAAAGCAGTCTCGGCTCTAGCACTGAGGGCGATTCCAACACCAGCTTGCCCAGATGCGGCAGACTCGGCGTCACCAGAGAGGCGGAGATGGAACCGGGTGCTTGGGTGGAGCGGTGACACCAGCTGGTAGACCGAGTTAGAGTCCTGGAGTCGTGTTTCAGTCAGGCAGCAGATATCAATTCCAAGGGTCTCTAGCGTGCGTGCAACTCCAGCTTGCTGACCGATCTGCAGTAATGTACGTACGTTAAAACCTGCAAGTTTGAACTGCGTTCCGTGTTGCAGGAGCGAAGATGGGCGACTTTGGGACCGGCAACACTCTGTTGAGTACTGTGTGGTTGAGTTGGCAGATGTCACAGGAACAGGTTCATCAGTGTAGGTGGGATTGATCGTTGTAGAGGAATCAGGTAAAAATGGGTGTGAATGGTACACGGGAAGGGTAGGTAAAATGGTGGCGTGTGCTTGTGCAGTTGGCATAGTAACATGAGTGAATAGCATGGTAGCAGCAAGACAGCGGGTGAATGGTCGTGTTGTAAGTCCATGGTTCGTCAGTGGGCGAAATACTACCCGGTTGCCCAGGCCGAAGTAGAGGGTTGTCTTAGGGGGCCCCACCCCGAGCCTTTGATCAAGGATCTAACCTACAAGGCAGCAGGGCGATATAAGGGTATTGCAACCCGTTGGGAGCCGGTGACCAAACGAGTGGTTCATATGCCTTTAGGACCGCATAGGACCAAAGGCCCAACACACCGTTAGAGTACAATGCCACTAAGAGAGAGGCAAGGGGCGAGTCACATCCGCCACGTCACAGTTGTTACACGGACATTTGTGGCTTTTCATAGGGAGAACGCTTGATAGGCGAAAACCCACTACGTCCTGGAACACTGCCCCCGAACCATTCGCTGGAACGGGATAATCCCGAACCACCCAGCTGGCACCACGAGGAGGTTGTTCAGCAAGCCAGAGTCGAAAGATGCAAACCCTCAGAAACGTTATGATCACGATGTTGAGTTCCTTCAGGGGCTCGTTGATAAACTGTTGGATGTGGGTGAAGGCAGCGTAACGATTAAACAAGTAGTTCGACTTGGTCAGCATACTAACCAATCATGTCGACCTTTAAGAATCACCTTTGTTGACCACAACACGCCACAACTCATTCTGTCTCGTCTCTCCACGCTTAAAGGCACCAGGGTTCACATCCGCCGAGACTTGGAACCCGAAGAGAGGAACCGCTTGAAGACTGCGGTCCTTGAGCTTAAACGCCGTACAGAAGAAGGCGAAACTGATCTACACATCGTAAATTTTCGTGTGATCAAGAAGGGTGCACGAACCCGTATCAGTCGGTTGATCAACATCCAGGCACGTCCCGCGGTGCCTCTCAGGACCTCCGTACTGCCTTCACAAACATCTGTAGCCTTATGAACAAGCGGGATGAGCTGTGTCGCTTCTTTGCCTCTGAGCGACCAGATGTCGTAGGACTGGTGGAGACATGGCTAACTTCTGAGGTAATGGCAGAGGAAGTTGATCTCAGTGGCTACTCATGCTTTCGCTGCGATAGAATATCAAATCCTCGTGGTGGTGTCTTACTTTATATACGGTCTTCCCTGCGTGGGAGGCTTGTAAGCATGTACCGAAGTGGAGATGGACTGTGTGAACAGGTATGGTGCTTGATCAACTTCAGGCGCGGCAAGCTCTGACAGTAGGTGCATTCTACCGTAGCCCTTTGAACCGCTCTTTAGATTGGCTACCGCATCTTCGGAACAACATGAGTCGTCCATGTTTTCTACTCATGGGTGACTTCAATTGTCCCCACATTCAATGGCCTGAAATCCAACTCATGCCCGGGTATTCTGAAGTCGAATCAAAGTTTGTTGATTTGTTGCTTGAAACTGGGGCATCGCAACACATATGTCAACCTACGCGCATGACGTCGCGTTCGAACCCATCGTGCCTTGATTTGATGGTGACGAATTGCGAACAGCGGTTGCATAACATACGAATCCAGGAGCCCCTACCTAAAAACGACCATTCCGTGCTGATAGCCACTATGGAACTGAACTTGCCGAGTGTATCTCCGGTGGAACCAGCTTACAACTATTGGAAAACTGATGGATTAAATCGAGCAGCGAGCCAAATGGATTGGTCTCTACCGCATGTTACATCTGTGGAGGACGGTTGGACAGTAATAAAGGAAGGATTAGCTTCGCTTTGTTCTCAGTTTGTGCCGTTGAAATCTCAGAAAGCCGGACCAATCAAACCACACTGGTTCGACAAGGAATATGGTAGGCTGGCTCGGTTACGGCGAAGAATGTGGGGCGCATTTCGCCTCTCTGGCTCCGCCACTGATTACGAAGCATATAAAAGACAGCGAAATATTTGCAACAAAGTGAAATTGATAAAGCGCCGGAAGTTCGAAGAAAAGCTTGCAATTGACGCGAGGATGGCCCCAAAGAAGATTTTTGCTTACGTGAAACACCGTTTGAAGCCAGAAGGTGACGTGTCATGTCTGGAAGACGCGGACGGACACCTGCTAACTTCCAGTTCCGATCGCGCGTCCGCACTGGCCGCTCACTTCGCTTCCGTGTTTGCAAACGACGCGGCGTCCATACCCATCTCAGCGAGTAACATTCCTGTAGAACTCAACAGTTTGATTTGTGATGTCGACGAGGTGCGCCTGCTACTTGCGAACCTTGACGGTACCAAGCCTGCAGGGCCTGACGGGCTTCATCTGCTAATTATCAAATCACTAGCTGCCATTATCTCGCCTGCCGTTACGGATCTATTCAACAAATCATTGTCTGAGTGCTCATTGCCAAACGACTGGAAGCACTCGGTGGCGAGGCCGATCCCGAAAGGTGACGACCCCAGTAAGGTGGATAACTACAGGCCAATTTGTCTTACACCCGTTTTGGCCAAAGTGATCGAGAAGATAGTAAAAAAGCGTTTAATATATCTGTTGCAATCGGAAGAACTTTTGACACCGGCACAACACGGATTCAGGATGGGATATTCTTATGTTACCAACTTACTTGTGACGAGACAGGAATGGTTGCAAGCAATGAACCGGGGAAAGTCCGTCGACGTAATCTACATCGACTTCAGCAAAGCATTCGATAAAGTTAATCATGAAGTGCTTCTAGACAGCTTAAGGTCGTGTGGTGTCAGAAGATCGTTACATCGATGGATCCGTGAATTTCTCGTTGGAAGAAAGTGGAGGGTACAGGTGGAAGGCCATCTAACCGATTGATATCCCTCGACCAGTGGTGTACCTCAAGGTACGGTACTGGGACCCACTCTGTTTCTCATCCACATCAACGAGCTGCCCCAGCTTCTACGGTCGCCGTGTGCACTGTTTGCGGATGACCTCAACATTTGGGGAGAAATTAACACTCTCGATGACTGTGACATTCTTCAACAAGACCTCGACCGCCTCGCAGTATGGTCTGCTGAAGTCCACCTACCGTTCAACCCAGCAAAGTCCCTATTCATGAATCTCGGGAAGGCTGTTCACGGCCGAACGTACACCCTAGATGGCCAACCACTGCATCCCACACCTTCCGTGAAAAACCTAGGTGTACTCGCACGCTGCGACCTGAAGTCCGTCGACAACACCAACAAACTGTATCGAAACGGACTGCGCATGCTCTGGGCGCTGAAACGCAGCTTCTGCACTTTGTCTGAGGACGTCGCCACTCGCCTCTTCTTTTCCATCGTCAGACCAATGGTAGAGTACGGCTTGCCTGCATACTGTCCGATCACTCGCGGCGAAGCGCAAAAGATCACACGAGTACAACACGTCGCCACCAAGTTGATCCCCAGCTTGAGAGGCTTATCGTATGAAAACCGGTGCATGAAACTTGGGCTCTACACCTTGTCATATCGCCGTGTTCGAGTGGATCTTATCATGACCTACCGTATTTTACATCTCGGTCATTTCCCCATGCTGAGGTCGTTACTCCACTTGCGAGTACCGTGCACCACACGTGGGCACAGGTACAAAATCGTGGTACCTGATCTGAAGAAAATCCCACACCCCATGTGTTTCGAGCGGAGGGTTGTGCACGCCTGGAACAGCCTGCCAGAACGCGTCGTCGGGGCCGAATCTGTGCAGAAATTCAAATCTTTGTTGGATTTACACTTCGCTAACATACGTTTCAGAGAACGGTTGCCACTTGACAACGATATCACCCACTTGTGACTCACTGTGTGAACAAGCATTTTGTGTGCTTCAGAAGGAGTTGCTGAACCATCTCAGGATAACCACCGGACGTGTTTATTTATTTTAAAAAAATGTTTTTGATTATCACCCGATGGAGTTGTACAATATTATTTTCTACTTGCTCCGAAATACAGTATTCAGTATTCAGTATTCTTTCTTGGATCACTGATTTTCTCGAAAGCCATTCAATGTGAGTGAAGATGAATAAAGCCCTCTCTGCACCCGTTCCGATTATCACTGGGGTGCCTCAAGGTTCCGTCCTCCGCCCAGAATTATTCAAGATCTTCATTAATGACCTTCAAGCCGTTTGTCTAATCTATGCCGATGATTTGAAACTGGATGGAGTTCAGCAGCTTTGATGATGCTGGTAGATTGAAATTGTCACTTAACATGTTGAGTGACTGGTCCGTCGTCTGGGGGTTACCTGAAAACCTCCATAAGTGCTTTAGCTTCTTGATTGGCGCCCCTGATCTACTTTGTATCTATCACATCGGTGGCTCCCTCCTAGCGACTGCCAATCGAACAAAGGATCTCAGCGTCGTTGTATCCTCCGATCTACGAACAACCCAGGATACGTCAAATAAAGTCGGTGCAGCTAACAGGATGTTTTGGGCTATAAGATCATTCTCTAGCATGACTTCTGAGATCTACAAATTCCTGTTCCTCTCACATGTGCGTTCCATCCTTGAGTACAGCTTATCGGCGAGTTACACACTCACGAAATCCGTGTGCAACCTGCTGGAGAAAGTTCAGAGGCGACGTTCTAAATCGGTCCCAGCTCTTCGGAATTTGCCCTACTACCATCGCCTCACGTATAAATTTGTTCTCCTTAGAGTACCGCTGCCGTAGTGGAGACCTAATCTACGCACAACTCATTCTGAGAGGTAAGCTGGGTAATGATCTCCAACAGTACTTCCAGATCAGCAAAAATATCTCAACTCGTGGACACTGTTGAAAACTCTTCATATCGAGGAGGCATCGAGTTCGTCTAGAGGTCACCTTATCTACCCGGGCAGTGAACGATTGGAACAATTTACCAAAAGCTGTGGTCAGTGCTCCCACTGTGGAATTTTTTAAGAGGCTTTAGGATTTCCACCTGCTTAGTCTATCAGGATCATGCTGTTATTCGTGTACCTGTGCTCCCTCACTGTGAACACCTGGCTAACACGTACCTTCCTCAGTTCATTTGGAATGTGATGAAGCTGACAAAGATTCTCCCATCTGTTTTCTATAATTCAATCTATTCTGTTCAGCTCTCATGTTTGACTAGTTTTTGAGTACAAATAGTCAGCATCCTATCCTCTCACAAAAGCCTAGTACTACTAATAGAGAAGCTTCAGCGACGAGGATCGGAATCCGCCACGACACTCCGGAACTTCTTACTTTCATCGCATTCATAGGATGAATTAATTTTCCCTGGAATATCGTCGTCGCCGTGGTGACTTAATTTGCACGCGACGTATTCTCCGAGGTGGGAGGGGGAATGAGGTACAACAGATCTTTCGTCTTTGTACGGATGGTTCGACACCAGGCCACGGTATGAGGCTGTTTAAACTAAGGAGGCTTCGGGTTCGCTTTGATGTCAACTCGTGTAGTGAATGACCGGAACAGTTTACCTGAACTAGTCGTCATTACACAGTGAAAAATTTTCAAGCGATTGCTAGACGTCTATTTGCTGGACAGGCATGGATCTTGCTGTGTTGACTGTGACTGCAGTGCTCCCTTCTGGAACACTGCCGCATCAACTCACGTGATCCCTGCAGTGAGCGGGAAGGGATGTGGCTTACCACGGATTTCCTTTCTGCTCTCTACAAACCAATGAATCAATGATACATGTTATTGGGTGTTGCCCGCCTGAAACCACTGCACTCCATGACGCGTTTCGAGGTTATTTCCTCTCATCAGATAGAGATAGCAGGCATCGAACCCGGGACCATTAGGATGTTAGTTGCGACCGCCACCCCTAAGCCACCGGGTCACGACGGGCAAAGCTTGGCACAACGGTTAATGACAGATTGGAAAGTCACTTTGAAGTACACGTTGTGTGGATGGATTGCGAGGCGCAATCTCAAAGTGGACCGCGATTCCCATTGAAGTGAACCTTGGCCATTCGATCACTAGGATCGTAGCTGATGAAGCAGCAGCAAATTGGGTGTTGCCCGCCTGATACCACTGCACTCCATGACGCGTTTCGAGGTTATTTCCTCTCATCCACACAACGTGTACTTCAAATTGACTTTCCAATCGATACATGTTATTGTTTCTCGTTATCTGCTTTTCAGATAGCGATATCCACATCCTCATGTCAACTCCGATCTCTTAGTAAGTGGTTGTGGGAACATCATCCAGTCGCCTACGAAGTGTTCGTTTTGCCTTCCATCTCTACAGGTCTATTAGACCTCGCTTACGCGCCGAACGCGGAGGAACTCAGTCGGACGCATACGGTTTTCCGTCTGGGTCACTCCCTGCTCTCCGCCATACTGTAACAGGTCCGAGCATGATTTTGTAGTGTTCCTTAAGGTAAGGAGATCGTTGTACCTCATTTTTACGGCCATTCATGCTTCCTCTTTCACGTTTCCTTTAGTTCAGTCTCTTACTAGGTGGTCGTGATATGAGCATCCAGCCACCTACGAGGTATTTGTTTTGCATTGCAGCTGCCCAGGTTTATTACGACCTACATACGCACTGGACAGGGGAGCCATAGGAATCCTCGACCGTACGTATACTAAAATCATAATCATGTTTATCTGGTTGAAACACTGTAGAAGACAGTGTTTGAATAAACGCCTGAAAGGTTTGACAAAGGTCAAATTTTTCTCCTCTAGGGCACCAAAGATTGATTAAAATAGTACTGGACATAGCGTCTCGTACGTACAAAACGTAAGCGTCAAATTGTCGCTTACTGGTGATTTTTCCGGTTGTTTCCAGCTTTAAACTCATTTCATACCGTTTTACCTCTTTACTACTGTACGTGTGCTAAAATTTTCTTTTTTCCACTTTAACTGGGTCGTTCCGCTAACCACGAGGCGAATGTATCCCTGTTTCATGAGTCTCGTGTACCTTACGGAAAGTCTACCTATTTACAGCCAGTCACGGATTTATCAGGTAGTGGACAGTGGCGTTTGCTGCCGTTGGTACCACCTAAGTTGTACCTGCCTCCGAGCGCACCAGTACAAGTTGTTATCATCCAGTGAGTACTTGCTTTTCTGCTGTGAGGAGTGCTGTGCTCGGAGCTTAAATCGCCCGGCTTTCACCGGTGCTGAATTTACACCACAGGCATATAGGTTGGCAGATTTTGAGAAGACGTTAGCCCAGCTTACCTCTCTTGCCTCGCTCAATACCAATGTGGATTTGATTCCGAAATCCCTTGGTATTGCAAATGGGAACGCTGTAGCTGACTGTACCACTGCTGTCGATCCATCCGCTGGTGTCACTTCGTTGGGGTTGCCCATCCTACCGGACGCTCCGTTTAATTCAGAAGTAACTGACTCAAACACCTCTAATAGCGTTATTGACTCTGCTCTAATCGTAGACGAGTCATGGTTCCTTGAGCCAAGACAATAAGCGTAAGAGGACAAGGAAAACCCGTAAACCCTCCGGTTCCAAACCGGGAGGTGAGCAAACGCTCAAGTTGCAACAGCTTGATCTGAAAGCACCACCTGTTGCTGAAATTCGTCACTGAGACGTGAGGTATCCTTACATTTGATCCCACCTATTGCAATCAGTCAGTCACGCGGCGTGAGTGTCAGTTCATGTAGAGTGAATACATCTGGGGATGATTTTTACACAGTGCTTTTCAGAAACGCCACTGAATCCACTACCGCCCTTTCCACCGAACGCATGCTTGATGACCTTAGTTGGTTTAATGTTTGCGTGACCAAGCTTCTCCCAACATGGTTCCCTGGTTTCACTATCAGGAAGCTCATCATGCTGGAGGACATTTCGGTTAGTAAACCAAATCCTTGAGTCTGCCTGCTTAGAATAGTTCCTTCTACCCCAGAAGAGCACATGACGTTACTGCGATTTGTCTTCGAGCTGAAATTAGTAATGTTAATGTGCAACCAGACTTTCCGTTAGCGGATAGGTTAATGTTAAAAGAAGACATCAGCGACCTAATAGCCCGGCGTGCAGCTGGCCAGCAGGGTCTAAGATTGGTGGGTTTTCAGATGCTCAGCCGGCGGTTCATTTCTGCCTTGCCAGAACCTATTCTAGTTGCGCACGATCCATTGGAAGTCATTCGATGCGCGTAGCTTGAGGAACAAGATGTACGAGATAAGTCTGCTCGTAGACATATCTCGTCCAGATATACTTACTTTCACTGACGGTTGTCTGAGGAACTCACGAACGGCGAAATATATCCGCTAGCTATTCAATGATTTGCGCTTACCACTCCATTGGTCTTTAAGAGGGCGATGTAGTTCTTTGTGTTATCACTTAAAGGTATTAAGAACCGGCGTTTTTCAATTGATCAACAAAAAATCTGTTGCAGCTCTTGCAGTCCTAATTTGGGTTTTCTCGATTTAGTACGGTCATGTTAGTGTATAAAAGGAAAAAGGCATCAGCAGTACGCCGTACGTAGTGTTGACGCTTCCCTGCCGCGCAACTACCACCAGTTGCACGTGAGCTAAGGATACTGTGAGAGTCGCCCAGTCCCTACTCAGGCTCTAACCCCCGCCGTCAGATTATAAAACAAGCTTGTTATCTTTAGGCTACGGGCCGGCCGTGCTAGTGTGTAGAAGCCCTACGAGCATATCCAAGGGGATCATTGAGTTTATACGCACTCATTCTGTGAACAACTATCTGGTGCTGGGTGACTTCGATCTCCCAGAAGTTTGTTGGACAGATTTCTCTTGAAACTCGGCGCTGGGATCGTTCGGTGCAGACCTGCTGAACCTGACGCTGCAGGGGCCACTACACCAGTTCGTGGAACTCCCCACTAGGTACATGAGCAATCAGCAGTCGTCCATCTTAGATATTTTTTTGCTATCACTTGACATTACTTACGACTCGCCAGTGACCACCTTTGCTTGTCTTCTCAATGTGCCCTTACCAGGCTACTAGCGTTTGGTATCCGAACATTTGGGCCGCGGACTTACAAACTATACGGGCCAAGGCTTTATCGCTCTCTGCGACCGACACTGTCCAGGTAGCCTAGGAATAATTTATGGCTTACCGAGTCGATGTTTCTACACCTCACATCTCACTGGTGAAATAAAGGTAGTCGAGAACACAGCCTCCGTGGAGGAAGGCTTGCTGAAGAAGCGGTCTAGATGCTGACGAATATATCGAGCAACCCCGTCAACCAGCACGTTTGACAGGTATCTCGTGGTCGGAATACATGCAAGCTACATCTTAAATTGGCCCGGCTTCGGTATGAGAATGACTTAATTGACACTGCCTCAGCCAATCCGAAGAAGTTCGCCTACTTTAAGCGACTTTTCGGTTGATGCTTGCCCATTTCAACTTTGCTTCGATGGGATGGGATCCATGCCTTTAGCGACTATAACAAAGCGTACGTGCTTGGTGAGCAGTACTCAAACCTCTTTGTCTGCGAAACAAAACGTCATGCACAGAACTAACTTCAAGAGTCCCTAAGGACTATTATATGGACGAAATTAGTGCGGCGGAGTCTCAAGTGAACCTAACTGAGGCTTCCGGGCCAGATTCTATTCATCCTAAACTGCTGCACAAACTTGCAGCGGAACTCAGTGGACCTCTAACTTTTGTGTTTCAGAAGTAACTGAACAGCTGTGTCTTGCATCTCGAATGTAAGGAAACAGTTGTCTGCCCGATTTTCAACTGCGATGACAAAGGCCTACCGATTAATTATAGACCTGTCCACTTGACCAGCATTGTAATTAAATTATCTGAAAAATTAGTATGAGATTCGGTGGAGGACCACAGATGTAAATTTAAACGGCTTAGCATAGCGCTACATGGTTTTCGCGACGGATTTTTGTGCCTAACGAAAGCTGCGCTGATGTTGTAGACAGTGGACATGCATTGGATGTGCTGTTCATTGGCTTCGCCAAGGCCTATCACATTGTGCCCCATTCACGACTCTCACTAAACTTGAGCTCGTGTGTACGTCTGGTCTCGCTCTTCAGTTGATGTCAGCTTTTCTGTGTGGATGGAAACAGTGTATACATGTGGGAAGCGGTCTTTAGTTTCGAAAAGCTGGCCTTGGTGACGTGTTGCAAGGCTTTCTCATGGGGATGCTGCTGCTCGTAGTGTACCTAAATGACTTGCCTGGGGAGCTTGAGATTCCATCACTCACATTTGCTGATGACTTAAAGCTCTAGTATATAGTACATATCCGTGGATGTCCTGGATACTTCTCAACGGGCTCTGGATCGACCCTGGGAATGGTCTGTCTTGTGGTTGATGCCTATAGACCTGGCAGTGTTCAGTCATCATCATCATCAACAGCAGTACATCAGCCATTTGTACTGATGCTTCGCTGCCATACAACCATGAGGACCTATGAAATAAAGAGTAAGAAGAGGGAGAGAAGGGGGACTTACCTGAAAACCTTAATGCCCTAAGCAAACACTCAGGGTCAAGGCGCCTACACCTTGTGTAGACAACATACCGTCACAAACAGCTGGCTATCGTGCAAAGATAAGGCGGCATCGGTGAGACAGCTTCCTTGCGGCTTTCACTGCCACGCGTCATAATCAACCATTACCCCGCAGATAACTCAGCACCAAACACACTTTAAACAGACAATCCGATTAGGAGACGGCAGCAGACACGCCACTGGTGTCGGTTGCGAGCCATGTCCTGTAAAGTCTCGAGCCAAGCACAAGGTGAGTCACGTGGACTCCAACCCGGAAGGCGAGACGGACCAACGGCACCCAGTTTGGTCGTCAGTGACTTCATTTCCCGCTGCCAACTCAACTTCTGTCCACATCGAGCCTTGCGCTATCCGACACCTGGTAGACTGAACAAGGCCCTCCTAGGTAAGCGGTGACCAGGCATGCGTAGCACGTGCCCGAGCCAACGCAACTTATTCAGTGCTATCTGTTGTTCTAGGGAGGTAGCATGATTATCGCTACCTAGTACTCGCCTACGCACGTCATCGTTGCGGATAAGCTGGTGCCATCCGACACCAGCAATGCTTCGCAAACAACGATGATCAAAGACTTGAAGGCGCCTAAGATCTTCAGACCGAAGGCGCCAAGTTTCACTACCATAGAGCAGAACTGCCCTCACTGTGGCCTTGTATACACGGTCTTTCAGACGGAGGGAAACTCCCTTCTGTCGCCAAAGGTGCCGCAGGTTCAAGAAGGCAGCTCTGGCCTTTGCAATGCGTGAGCTCACGTCAGTTTCTATGCGCCCATCATTGCTGATGCAGCTGCCAAGATAAGTGAAATGATCAACCACCTCGAGTTCCTCGTTAGCAAGCGTCAAGGGGTCATCGAGTGGCTGGTGGTCCTGCAGCAACACTTTGCACTTTGAAGGTGCGAAGTGCATACCAAATAATGGGACCACTCTGGACAGGCTATTCAGGGTTGATTGTGCCGCCTCAATATTGTCGAAAAGCAAGACGATATCGTCCGCATAATCTAGATCAACTAACCTTTCATCAGGCAGCACTTCAACACCTACATCGTGAGATTCCGCAAGGGAACACTCCATGATAGAATCCACGACGAAATTGAACAACAACGGGGAAATCGGGCAATCATGTCGAACGCCACTTGTAGTCGAAAAGCTATCCGATAGGGCACCATAGACCCTGACGCGGCCTGTAGTGTTCGGGTATAGAGCACGAAGGATGTTCACATATTTCGTGGGAACACCTTTCCGCGCAAGTAATTCCAACAGAATCGATCGATCGACCGACCGAATCAAACGCATTCTTGAAATCGAGGAACCCAGCTATTGTCGGTCTGCGGTATGCGTGGCGCTGCTCTAGCACCTGCCGCAAAGTAAATATATGGTCTATACAGCCACGTCCTGGGCGAAAACCGGTCTGCTCTTCTCTAATCCGAGATTCCCGTTCTGCAGTGAGGCGACGAACGATAATCGAGGCCAGTAATTTTGTCACAACTGGCGTTAGGCTAATACCCCTGTGGTTCGCACAGTCTGTGCGACTGCCCTTTTTGTGTATTGCCACCATAATCGATTCGCTCCAATTAGCCGGGCACACTCTTCGTTCCAGATGCGTTCGAGTAGGGAGGTCAGTGCTTTGTAGAGGACCTCACCTCCATCCTTAAATAGTGCAGGTGGGAGGGAATCCTGGCCAGCGGCACGAAAACGATTAAGGGCTGTGATCGCCTTTCGGACCTCGGCCTCCGACGCAGGCTCTAAATTAACCGTCCATGGCACGTCCTGCATCACCTGAGTAGGCAGAGGTCCAGGAGCAGAGGGCCAGCTAAACTGATCTTGAAAGGGCTCCGCTCAACAAGCCATACGGCGCTCCTTATTGTATATCTGAGCACCCGCGCTGTCTCTGATCGTAACACTGATGCCTGGTTTCCTAGGACTAGTGTTGCGGATCAGCTGGAAAAACTTGCGGTAATTGCTTAATGCTCTTGTCTTCTCCATTTCATGAGCCCGACTGGTCCACAAGGCTTACTTGTCAGCACGTAGGCTCCGTTTTAGATCGCGCCTAATAGCCCGTCTGGTCACATTGTGCTCAGAACCAGCCGAGTGGTTTCTTTTACATTACAACATGTTCACGGACCTCTCGGATATCCAGTGACTGGTGCGGTGACCATTGATAGTGTCGCAAGCAGATGCTCCTGCATCGTGCATGGCAGCCGAGATCCTATTCCACTGAAGTTGTGACATTAGAAAAAGACAGCGAATGTTTGGTAAGCAGTTTGTCTTGAAACGCTTGTATGACCAAATGCTGAGACAATTTCGCAGTTGCTAATCGGAGGAGATACTTGGTGTGCGTCCCGGTAAAGTACATAGAGAAAGGACAACGTACCAAGGCATGTTCAGAGTCCACGCATGTACTCCAGTACGAGCGGCAATCCAGAATGGAATTGCGCCACCTGTAACCTATGGCTATGTGGTCAATTTGGGTTCATCGCTGACCAGCTACAGGTGGACGCCAAGTGGCACTTCGGCGCCCACTGTGTCTAA
Organism: Dicrocoelium dendriticum; assembly: GCA_944474145.2. Classification (NCBI taxonomy): domain Eukaryota; kingdom Metazoa; phylum Platyhelminthes; class Trematoda; order Plagiorchiida; family Dicrocoeliidae; genus Dicrocoelium; species Dicrocoelium dendriticum. Next base: position 70,566,038 of record OX104066.1, read on the forward strand.
AAGCAGTGCTAGTAAGAAACAACTGGTGCTCCGCACACAGTTGCAGCAGACGCTCACCGTTGTCAGTCCGTTCGGAGTTAAGTCCATAATTACCCCGCAGCTGAGCTTCTGAAGAGCTCAGACGCCCTACTTGTGCGTTCATGTCCACAGCAAGTACTATAAGATCTGAACTAGTAGCACTGCGTAGAAGGGCGTTCAGTTCGTGATAGAAATGTGTCCTTGACTGCATTAGAACTGCAGTCGTTGGGAGCATAAGCAGAAATCACAAACAAACAGCGTTTTGTTTTACTTCGCGAATTCACCTTAGCTGATGTCGTCAAACGGGCTGCACATAAACGGCTGTTCACCGGAATCCAATCAACCAACGATGACTCAGCCTTGGAGCTGAGAATGATACCTACACCAGCTTGACCCGTGAGTGCCGCATCGGCGTCTCCGGATGCGTGCAACCGATAACGAGAGGATAAGCCGGGTGCAGTCAATTCAATAACCCCGTTAGAGTCATTAATCCTAGTTTCGGACACACAACACACATCAACACCCAGTGTGTCCAAGGTGCGTGCGAGTGCAGCCTGCTGACCTGTTTGTCTTAGAGTGTGGACGTTGAATGTCGCCATGGAAAGGGGACAGCGTGGCCTTATAAGGAACTTTTGCCGATAGGCGTCCGATAAGTGCTGTGGGATGGTGGCTGAAGATGGTTCGACTCCAGTAGCACTTCGGTTGCTGTCAATTAAGCTGGGAATTATAGAAGGAAGGTTAGTAATGGGGGCCGGGAATGGAGTAAGAGAAAAAGGTGGAAAAGAAAGAAGGGAGGCGCCAGCAGTAGCATGTTTTCGCTTATCCGCCCTGCTGTATGCAGCAGATAAGGCGACCCTTGATAATCTGCGCGACGGCCGATGCAGGATGAAGTTTATGCTTGAAGAAAATGTCATGGTTGTATGTGGGCTGTGATACTGCCAGGGCACCCAGACCTAGGCAGGGGGACGATTAGGGTCCTTATCCAAAGCCTTTGGCTCAAAAGCCTGTCCGCAAGGCAGCGGGGTGGCAGTGATTTAGTTTTACAGAAATGGACGCCATCCCATTTCAAACCCCCAACCTGGAGGACCAGGAGACTGAGTTTGTCTGACCTCTCACCATTGACCAACCTGGTAGGAGTAGCTCTTGAGATGCTCGGAGGCATCACCCAGTATAGCTCAATGGGTCAATGAGGTACACAAACCGTCGCACCACGTTAAGGTCCAGTCTCGTTGCGACGGACAGTGTTCAGTGCTGCGTATTGGAGCGCCTGATTCCTCCACAAGTTATGTGATCGTTGAAAGTGAACTTCTTAACATAACACCTAAGTTGATCTATTGGTTGCCCACTGTTACACTCGTCATTTTGATGACAACTGGAAGAAGGCGGCTAGTAAAGGGTTCCTGATGTTGTAGTTTATCCGTCCTTTCGGGACCTTGACCGCTGATATTTTTCTGAAGCTCTTCTCAGCTTTCGTGCGACCCCACTTAGAATATCCCGTCCAGGCTTGTCCACCATGCTTTGTCCGGGACAAAATTACAATAGAAAGAATGTTGCGAGTCGGCGCTAGATTAGTCCAGGAGTTACGAGGACAAACGTACCCTGTGCGCCTACTTAGTTTGGTGATACATTCGATGTACTATCGAAAGATTAGAGGGGACCTAATCCCAACCTACCGTATTTTAACTGGGAAAATTGGTCTGGATTTGTCTTGGCCATCTAGTCCTGCTAGACTGTCTTTTGTCCAAGGGTATTGCTTGCAGCTGGACAAACCGCGGTACTACTGAATTAGAGTGGAAACTCGGCTATCGCGCCGTGTTCTCGAGCGCTGGAATTTGCTTCCAGAGTGTTGTTAAGGAACTTACAATTAAGGGCTTTGAGCGTCATCTAGACGCTCTTAAGTGGCAACGCGAAACCTTTCCCTTCTCCTGACCATATCCATCCCTATTTTAATTTTTATCTTCTGTGCTTCTCTTCATTCCTTAGTAGTGTCATTTACATGATCCTTCTTCCTTTTTATCTTCCATATTTTTCCTATATCTTACTTCACGTGACCGACACACCGCATACTGCTAATGCAAGAAACGCGGGCATTACTTGATTAACCAAGGTGTGGCTCGGATGTTGTGTCTTAGATCCATTAAGATGTCGTGGGATCTTACCAACTCATGGCTCAACGATCCGCCCAAGAAGGAACACTCACGGGATTTTCCTATCGTTCCAGTTCCACCTGAACTTGAACTTGAGGTTCGTCATCACATCGTCAATACGCGTACACCTGTCTCCTAAACCGAGACGCCTTCCACCCGACAAACTACAAGCTGCCAAACGAGATTTCGAACACATGCTCAATCTCGGACTCATCCGCCCATCCAACAACTGTTGGAATTCTCCCCCTTCACCTGGTACCGAAAAAGACCGGTGATAGGCGTCGATTACCGAGCTCTCACCAGCATTACCGTCTCTGATCGGTACCCTATTCCGCATATTCATGTTTATTCATTAACATAAGCTGAAAAGTCCCCTTTGTATAAAAATTGTTTTGGTTCGAGCAAATCATCAAATCCCAATGGCACCTGAAGATACTGTCAAAACATCCGTTGTCACGTCTTTCGGCTTATACGAGTTCATCTGTATGGCTTTCGGCCTCCGCAATACCGCATTCATTTCAGCGCTTCAGGGGCCAGATCCTCCTTGGCCTAGTTTTTATTTTGATCTACATCGACGACGTCATAATAGCCAGTGCCGCGGCAGAAGAGACTGAGAATCCTAGACAAGTTTTGGAGCCTTTCAACCATCACGGAATAGCCATAAATTCCTTGTAATATGTGTTTGGTCGTCCGTGCATCGATTTTCTTGAACACAGACTCGTTAGTGAAGGCATCAGTCCCATTCCAGAGCTAATACAAGCAATCACATAACACCAACTGCCTCAGTCGGTTAAAAACATGCGCCTTTTCCTCGGTGTGGTCAGTTAATATGGTAGGTTCATTCATAACTATGCCACCACTCTTCAGCCACAGATTCACGCTTACACTGGAAGCCGAAACGGCGTTACTTGCTGCCAAATAGAACCTAAAGTAAGTAACTCCTCTGAGTTACTTGAAACTGAATGAGAGAGCTACTCTACTTCTTAAAGCCAGCGCCTCACAATTCATTGTGGGTACTGTTTTGCAGCAACTGATCGGTAGTGAGATCCAGCCATCGACTTTTTTCTCGGAAGCTACAACCAGCATAGACCAGATACAGCACTTTCAGTCGCGAACTTATTACAATCTACTTGGCCATCAAGCATTTTCGTTGTGTCCTTGAAGGATGAAGTTTTGTAATCTTGACGGACCACAAGCCTCTCATTTACGCCTTTCGTTCTGCTTCCCATCGTTATTTCCGAAGAGGAACACGGCATTTAGCTTACCTCTCGCAATTCTCTGCCGACATTCTCTATATCAATGATCCGAACAATGTTGTTGCTGATGCACTGTCACGTGCCCATGTTCACCATCTATCTTTTTCACCCATAAACCTTGAAATATCCGTTGCCCAGACGAACTATCCGAAACTTGTACAACTTCGATCGAATACTTCGTTGAAATTATTGCAAATGCCTGTGTTAAACTCAGGCGCATGGATTCACTTTGATGTTTCCACCGGTAATCTAATATCGGACGAAGTGTGTTTGACCATTTTCATGGACTAATGCATCCAAGCATTCGATCCACTGAGAAGCTAATCACCGATCGTTACATCTGACCTAATATGCGCGCGGACGTCCGACAATAGGCTGATCACTATCTCAGCTGTCAGAGCAATAAAGTCCATGGACACCATGCCTGCCTCCGTAACTTTCCCATTCCCTAAAACGCGGTTTAGACATGTTCACTTAGACTTGGTTGAACCACTGCCTCCATCGAACGGTTTCAGTTTTGCTCTGACATGTGGATCGTTTTACTCGTTGGCCACGCGCGACTCCTTTACTTAACCCCTCTACTGCAACTGGCTCGTGCATTTTTCGTATCCTGTATTTCTCTTTTCGGTGTACCAGCTACGATCACCATTCATTCATTCATCATACACCTTGGCTAGATGTGGGGATACCCCACACATTACACCGCAATACGCAGGAAGAAAAAATAATGTGACAACACGGGCGCGCAAGCTGAGCCACCAGTAACCGATGAACATCGTTCCGGAGCGCTAGCAGTCGGTTTTTGTGCCGCAAAAACTTCTATTTTGCTTCAGAAATGAGATCGTATTTTGAGGAGGAGGCTAATCGGGTGAGAAGAGACAAAGAAACACATAACACAAACGCCAGATGTCGAATCCTAGCCATGTCAACTAATGTATCCAACCAAGCGTGTTCATCGTCTTTTTGGCCCCAACCAAGGAGCGGAGCGGCTCCAACTGCCGCCAATTTCGAACTAAGGGCTTTCATTCCTTTTGATCGTGTCGTCGGTTGGCCTCCTTTCCTCTTTTTCCATCCACACCTCCGGCGCGCAAACAATACACGCCGCGGGAGTCTGTATGTTGGCATACGCAACACATGGCCCTGCCATCGGAGCCTGGTTCGTGAAATCCCATCAACCAATTATTTACAGATTGATTCATGGTGTTGCGTTAGCAAGATACTGTCATGTATCTCAGGCCTATACAGTAGAACACTTAGGGTTCTCAACCAAATCCTTTGATCCAAAAACCTGACCGCAAAGCAGCGGCGTTTTGGCATTGGGCTATAGAGGGTGCATTTTACGGAGTAAGGAGCCACCCTCACTCCATCCCCCAACCTTGAAAGCCGCCGCGATCACCACCGATAGCGGATCTTAGCTTAACTCCTCCTTGTTCCGTAACTTACTATTAGGTTGTGCTCACATTCGGACAACCGCTTATTATCGCGCTGCAAATGGCTTTGTCAAACGTTTTCTTTAACTGATAAAAGCAACCATTGCACCGTTCACCTGACACGTTGGTCTGAACGCATTCCAACCGTCCTTGGTATCTGTAATATTGTCAAAGTGAAAATTGGATGTTGCCCTGATTAACTACCTTGACAATTCAGACTACCAGGTGAGATAATATTAGCTGCCCGAGTCACTGGAGTATCGGATCCTGTGCCTTAAACTGAACACCTTAAACGGTACTTGCGAGTCATTCAACATTTTTCTGCTTCCTGGTTCACTGCTCGCAAACAGCGAATTTGTCCAGATTTACACACTTGTCCGTTCGTTTTTACTCGCGTCGATGCAGTTTGAAAGCCTTTAACACCTCCCTATGAAGACCCATTCAAGGTGTTATCAGTGAAGCTAATTACTTCATTTTTGAGAATAATGGATCGAGGGGATCCGTGAGTGTCGATTGCCTTAAACTTGCTTATGCTGAGCCTGTTGTTAAACGTCCAGACAAAGTTACCGTGACTGGTTCTAGGTTGTTGCCCCCTGTTAGTCAACCGAGCGATGCTGATGCATCACAATCGTCATGCACTGGCTCAACGAACGATTATGAACACACGTGCTGACCGTTCTGTTTCTTTCCCCTCCATACTAGCTGCATTTGTTCCGTAAACAGCTTTATCGAGCGTTCCCCTACCAATTTACACTCTACGGTGGGACTTATGTAGTGGTTACTATTGCTTCACCTTTTCCTTTCTCATAATCTTTTATCACATCTTTTATACATTTTGTTTTAATTGCCGAAAAACATACTAGAATTCACTTCTTCGAAATCCATGCTCATGTCGTGCTGCTTTATGGATCTGTACGCTGCCTCAGCCTTCCTGAAGGCCGGTTTAACATAGGCAACAACAGTGCACCGGTACGCAGTACCGACGCACAAAATACCTTTTGATTCACTTTGTCAAAAGCAGCCACCTGGCCTTTTGATATGGTTCTATGTGCTTTTGGAAATGATGGTTATCTCGGACGCCGTATCAAACTGCAACTTTGAGGGAATCCCATAGATAACGAAACGTCTGCGGGGTTTGCAATCACACTGGAAGGCGGAAACAACTGTCAGGGAGTCTACAACGGTATTTTTGACCTACTTCTTGGAACGGAACGGTTTTTTTATTCACTGGTCGAGGCTGCTTGCACAATTCTTTCTTGTGGCTCCATTTATGACACTTTTGGCAGGTATGCTTCTTGAACGGGCATTCGGGAAAAATACCACTCACCGCACGACCAGCATGCAGTAGGTGGTCTTTTCTGTGACTTCTGAGCGGAACTGTCAGGCCTGTTTCGTTTTGAACTTATCACAACATGGATGTCGCGGTTGTGCGGGAGTATTCTCGACCATGGCAGTGTCATCCTTCAGAGGCATCAGTCATTTGCATACGGCCGTAAGGGATTTCAGCGCCGTGTCTGGGTCTTGATCCAGCTTTGAGAGTAGTCTTTTGCGAATCTCAGCATCATGCGGAGGCTGTAAGGCACCGATAAATATGAGACGCTTGAATTCGTCATCTGTCAAACAGCGCAGCTTGAAGCGTTCACACTCACGGTGGACCATGTGTACCAATACCCCATAAAAAGGACATCAACACTACGCCGGTACTGCGTACCGGCGCTTCGCTGCCGCGCAACCACCACCGGTCGCACGTTGGCTAAGGATACTGCGAGGGTCGCGCCCTGAGGTTATAAGGCAAACTCGTTACCTTTAGGCTATGGAGCGGCACATAGTCGTCTTTGTCCCGCTTGACGATTTTAAGACATTGATAGCGAATGCCTTATGATGACTCACCAAAAATTTCGCTGAGTTGTGACACTGCTTCGGAAAACCAGATCTTTCGGCTGTTTTAAGCGTATGTGATCAACGAATCTTGAATGTTCATTTGTGTCAAGTTTACGGAGCAGCATTCTCAATTTCCAGGAGTCGTTCTGACGGCTGAACTCCATTTTGGACATATCCTCCCAGCATCTGAACCACGCATCGGAAGTGCTTTCGGAATCAGGTTCATAATTGAATTCAGTGATGAGATCCTAGAGGCGATCCACCGAACTCACGTGTGTGTCTCGTGAAGCAGTTTCTGAAGACTGGATTCAGCTGCTGCATCAAGGTTTCGGTCAGCTTCATATGTGCCTGATGTTGCTATAGCAGCATCTGAAATAGTTTTTTTAGATAAATTCATTACATTGTCACTTTTCTTCTTCGCCAGTGAGAAACGTCAACATTATGAACTCTCCCTAGCCACACTCTCTAGAAAGACTCCTAAGACGCTCTCCTCTACCTCAAACTGGGCACCAGAGCGGGCAATGGTATCCCTTCCTGCTGTTCCTATGAGCATGAGGATCCAGTTCACGAAGATACCGACAAAATCATCCTCCTGGCGCGGCAATCTTCTTCAGTGTACTCGACAGCAGCGTCGTTCTCTGACAGTCCTGTGTGCACTCTCCCTTCTCTATTAGAGCACATCGATATTAACACTGACATCGTGTTGAATGTTCTCTGTGATTTGGATCCTTACCACCTGGTCCTGACGGCTTGCACCCCTTGTTCCTCAAGACTGTGGCCCAGTACATTGCCTCCCCTATCTCACAGGTCTTCTGTCTATCGTTTCAGTCCGGACTTCTTCCGACCGCTTGGAAGATGTGCATCATCAAGTCCATATGCAAAGGACAGAACCGACAAGATCCAGCTAGCTACCGGCCCATTTGATTTACATCGATGGTGTGCAGAATCATGGAACGGATCCTGGAACGGGCACTCTGCCTTCATCTTGAGAGGTTGGATCTGATATCCGGTGCCCAGCACGGTTTTCGCAAATGCAAGTTGCAGGACCAGCTACTGAAACGGAAACAAATAGTGTGAGATCGACGGATATTTATAAGTCAACCAAGTGAGGTCACCTATCAGAGAAACTAGGTCAGCTGTCCTGCTCCGAAGTAAGTCAGTCAAAAATTATTTGGTAGATTACTACAGTGACCGGCTCTTTTTAAGTATTCTTCTGTACCTATCCTTTGTAAGCTTCTTTTTCATAATTTATCCACTTCCAGTGTTTGTGTCGCAGCAGAATTTTCACCCTTTGTGGTACATACTGCACATTATTGACTTGATCCAATCGAATTTGTGATGTTACTATGGCACTTGCTCTAACTTGTCTCTGTTGGTGCGTCGCTCAGTCTAGTGTCACGTTCTCTAAAGGATCAAACTAACTAATTTTCTAAAAGCTAGAATAGATGACGAAGCAGTTTGTCCTAACTCGGCTCCCTTCGACCGCTCGACTGGGGAATATATCCATCTACAATAGAACCTTGTTACCTCATCTCCGAGTTTTATAGTCCAAATCTCTGCCACTTGAAGTTAACTTCAACGTAACTTCAATCACTTTTCTGAGAATCACAACTAGCTTGCCACCACTAGCGAAGATATAGATGATTGCGCATATTCAAGTCAATCTTATCATCTGAACTTAGTATTATTGTTGCTCTGTTTTTTCTTTAACTAGGCTCTCATCCTTTCACAGTTTCCATATTACCTTGTCGACGCCCAATGGGAGGAGGAATGTCTCTAATCGTTCCTGGATTGTATGTTGGCGGGTTGTTTGCTGCGAAGTCTCAGCTGCAGCTTGATACTAATAACATCACTCACTTGTGCTCTGTTATTCGACAAAAGTTTGAGGTTTGTCCTACCTTTATTCTAATGAGAAATCCAAGGTTCCAAACAGGAAACAAATTGTCTTTGAGGTAGATGATTCTCCTTCCGAAGATCTGTCTAAGCACTTTGAAAATGCTTGCTTCTTTATCCATGATGCTCGCGCTTCTGGCGGCCATGTGCTTGTTCATTGGTAGGTCCCCTACTTTGTGTATACATCATGCTAACAACCAACTGCTTGTTTGTGCTGCATAATTGAAATATCTATGCACTATCGACTCTTTACTGCCGAGGGACCACCAGCGGTCGCTTCCGGGCCACAGATGTTTCTAGGCCACCAGTAATCACGCAGACTCGAACCGGCCATCCATGAATTACAAGGCAGACGCCTTGACCACTTGGCTATAGACCAGCTCTGCTGTTACCTGCTCCCATCCAGTCGGACTGAGATTTATCTTGTGCGATTTCCCCCTAGCTGTGTGCTCACGAAATCGTAGGCAAATCATTTTGCCTTATTTATATTTGGCTACCATACAGCTAGGAATACTACAAATTACAGAGAGCACCAGAGTGAGTACAGTTATAGCCTTCGTCTTCTACCCTCTTGCCCTCTTCTGCTGAGGGATAAATATCTCTTTGTTACTGGCAGTGGCCATTATTTGCTACGTCCCATAGGATGGTCACGGTGAGGAAGTTTGGCAACAACGCGTAGTGTTCATCGGTGGGCTCATAGTAGCACAGTAGCTGAGGTGTTTCCCACCTCTAGCTGACGTGTATAATGATGATAATGATGATGCTGGACTCACCACTACATTCACAGTTTAACGAATCTGCCTATGCCTTCTGGAGAGAAGTAATGCGCATGCATTTTGTTTGCAGTACTTTTCAGTACGAGGAACACCGACGTTGTACGTAATGTAGTTGGGCTGGCGTCTCCTCGAGTTTTCTTCTGAACGCCGATAATGTGGGAGGGACATCTTTAGCGGAAGTAGTGAAACGAACGGCACCAATAGTACGTTAACACGCCCTATTCAACACTTGATTCACACAGAAAATGGCGCCGGCCCTACTTCGGCTAGCTACGCTGTGTAGCCGAATTCCGCTGCGGCCCTCCGATTGTCATTGAGGCCCTATGTGGTTAGGGTTTTGAGGGACCAAGCTACTGTTATGAGCTCAGTACGTAGGCGTGGATACCATCTAACTGTTCTGACTGTCGGAGTAAGACTGAGTGTCTGATTCATTTGCCTTGAGAGCATAGAAGCGAACGCCAATAAACACAAAATCGGGCGAAAACATGGAGGAAAACACATCGCTACCAATTGTATCACACCTTTGGCTAAATATGAACCCGGGGGCTGGAGTAATGTGAGCTTGTGAAGCATGCGACAGGAATAAATCTTTCACAACACCGAAACACAATATTCCTATTTCGGGAACGGGTTGTTGCGACACAAAATATGGTACCTTGTTATAAAATGGCATGCTTTCTGGACATCTCGATGTTCATTCTTGTACAAGAGATTTTCTGGCGCCAGCCAAGTTCACTTAATGGATATTTCGCCGCTGTGCGCTTCGTTTCATGATTATACACTAACACCTAGAGTTTTGAGGCTGAAGCTCTTATTATTTTTCGTTGCCTTTGTCTTGAGCGCATCGATATCGTGTTCCTTTAATGAATTACGCTCATTTTGCTTATCTTGCGTAAGTTTTAGAATAGACTTTATGTTTTGTTTTGTGTGATGGTCCGACAGGCTATCCTGATTCAGTACCCATGGGCACGCAGAAAGAAGAATTTGTGCAGAATGCTGTTCTCAAGTATATGTACATTGTTTGCCCAACTACAAAATATCGAATGCGTTCAATACGTCGCTACCAAGCTTATCCCCAGTTCACCGTGTTTACTGTACGATAACCGATGAAAGTGGCTCGGACCGTACGCTCTACTCGACCGTGGGTGCTTGTCGTTCTTATCATGACCTACCGTACGCAACATCTGGGTAACTTCTCCACTTTGAATTTACTACTCTACTTGCGAACACCTTGAAGCACACCCAAACACCAGTACCGGGTTAGGTGCCATATCCGAATCAAGTTCCTCACCTCACTGCTTCGAAGGGAGAGTGATCAGTGTTTGGAACAGCCCGCTAGAACACATAGCAGAGGTGAAATTGGTGTAGCAATTCAAAATTTTGCCGGATTTACGTTTCTCCACTATTGGATTCACATTTGTGACTCCCGTGTTGCTGAGTAATACACCTTACGATAGCACCCGTAATCTTGAAAACGGATTACAGTCTTGACTTCAGTCCGCGCGATGCTAATCTTCAGCAACACGAAGATTCCCATTTAATAGAATAAATCAAAGGGGGCAGCTTCTGAGTAAAGAATTCTTTTCCGTCACTCTCATCAGACTCAAACTTTACATGATGGCAATTATACGCTGAATGGGCCGGATAGGCGACGTATTGATCAGAATGTTTACTTCCATCGAAAGCGAATCAATAAATCACGCGGTCACTGAAGATGGCAGATTATGTACAAGGGGCAAATCACTTTCACAAACAAAGATTATCTTGGACACAAATCAAAGGAAGTTGTAGGCTACAGTAGAAGTAGACGACGTACAAGCTTAAAGCACTGAGTTCCCTTTATCATTCTAAATAAGACAAGGAGAAGACTGGTATTGTGAGATGGAACCATTTCGTGTTATCTGCTCACTCGCAAACTAACATCATACCGATGAAGCACATGACAGGAAAATCGAAGATTTGAAACTGGTCACAAAGGAAAATTACGTAGACGCAAGAATAACAGTTCAACCAGCTTGTTCTTAGGGTCATGAGCCACAAGGAAGCTTCAGAGAGACTGTTAATTGCTTTTATACACAAAGGATAGGGCGATACAGGTTAATTGCCACCGCTTAGGCAGATGGGTTTACGCAGCGGTTCCAGCTTCTCAACCATCCATTGAGCTATCAAATGTTGCGGAGGACTAACCATGCGTGATATGCGGCGCATTAAAACGCCTTCCTTGTGAAATTTTGCGAGGCCGTACAACCACGGTAGGTGTCCGCCTGAAGGTCTCAGCTTTTCGATGTCGCATTTTGTGATAACATTCACTTGCATCCTTCGTCGGACCAAATCAGTCAGTTGTTTTTCAAACTCTCCTGTATTATCCTTCATAACCGTTAGTTTTTGAAACTTACGTTCATCACTAAGGATATGTTGCATCTTACGGATGTAATCAGTCCTATCCATTGAAACTATACCAGAACATTTATCCGGCTTAGAGATAATTAACTCTTCGTTTAGCCATAACTCTCTAAGTGATTGCATTTGTTCCCTTGTAAGTATACCACTGCTGACTGGTCTAGCCTTAGTGTTATCATAACAGGTGCTAACTAAGCTGGACAACATATTCTCAACGTCCCATGGCGAATTTGGTGACAAGTCTCGTGCTTGCGCTACTAAGCTCTCAAACTGCACCTCTAATACGGCCTGGTCAACTTTTCTGCAAAGGATGCAAAACTTAGGGCATGATGATAAACCATTTAGTTGTGTTGAGCTAAGCACGTTAAACACGTACCGCTCCGGGTTACTCAGAAAAGTCGGTTGCTGTACTTCGTATTTAATGAGCCAAGAAACTTCTTTCTTTTCTGTGTACCCCTTTGCTTTCTAACTTGGTCTACGGGGAGATGTAGCGTCATATCGAATTGCCATGGAGTTGCCATGCGATCACCATTGGGACCTCTTCTAGCAGATATCTTAATGGCGAAGTTGGAGCCTAGATCACTATGACCACACATCAATGGAGCCGATATGTATATACGTTATGTGGACGACCCGTTTCTTCTCTGCAAATCGAAAATGCAGGCTAGGAGGCGCATCAGAATCTACATTTCACCTGTAAGCACGAGTCCGGAAACCATTTCTGGACGTTGCTGTCATCAGAAACATCGATGGATCGTGCAGCAGAACAGTGTATAGAAAACCGACTTTAACTGGACAGTACACCAATTTGTATGATGCGGTACCACTACAGTACAAACGAAATCTGGTCCGCACCCTTGCCTAACGGGCACACAGAATTTGCACACCGGATACCAAAGAATTGCAGAGAATCAGTGACGCTCAAAAAGCGCATGTGTATCCAGATAAATTCATCCTCAAACATTTGAAAGAACACAAGATACCACCACCGAGGAGAAACCTACCCAAGGAAAAACTTATTCCTTTCAAAGGCGAGAGTGCGGCTGATGCCCTTTCCAAACGCCCGAAAGACAATGTTGAAAAGACCTATTTCGCAGTTCATTTACGCATACTATACTACAACAAGCCTTTGCTCGTAAACCTTTGAAAGGTAGGCTAACTCTGTTTGCTCGATCAATGTTTATTTATCTCTACTCGTGTTTCTGTGGTGCACGATACGTGGGTCGTACAATGAGGCGCCTATCTCATAGGATTCGCGAATACATTCCGAAATGGTGTTAAAGATGCGAAGCGAGGTCTGGTAATAGCTCTATCTTGTTGCACCTCTTAAAGTGCGATCACGCAGGAACGGAAAATGATTTCAATGTCATACCTACTATTTCTGAGCGTTTCACGCGCGGATTCCGGAGGCATCTCTTGTCCACTGCGGAGGCTATATCCGCCACCTTAAACCAGAGTCATGCGTAGAAAAACAGTTTGTGCGTCGTCTACTTCTACTGTGGCTTACAACTTCCCTTGATTGGTGTCCAAGATAATCTTTGTTTGTGAAAGTGACTTGCCCCTTGTACATAATCTGCCATCTTTAGTGACCGCGTGATTTATTGACTCGCTTTTGATGGAAGTAAACATTCTGATCAATACGTCGCCTATCCGACACATTCAGCGTATAATTGCCATCATGTAAAGTTTGAGTCTGATGAGAGTGACTGAAAAGAATTCTTTACTCAGAATCTGCCCCCTTCTGTTCGTTCTTTTAATTGATTAGAGTATTGATAGGTCATATATTGTTTTCGGTTTTTGTGTTTCATCACCTTTTGGGTCGTACTGACTTAACTTTCTACTTGATCTATAGTGCAATATTCAGTATTCATTCAGTAATATTTATCCGTTTTAAACGAAAGCAGGTTTTTACTGCTACAGCTCTTTTTCGTTGGATGAACCCACTGACGTTCGCTTGTTGTCGTTCCCGGGAAACCTAACCGCCGTATAAACGATGAGGGGAAACTCTTCCATTAAGTTACGGACTCGCGCGAGACAAACTTGACCCCACGACCGCAGCTCAGACTAAAGAAAGATATATATGGCAAGGGCGCTTTTAGTAACGCAATCTAAGATGACACATATTAGGACGCCCTCTTGTTTAAAGTACAAATGACTGGCTATTTTGGGCATGAGTTTTAGCGAGGCAAGGTTACTCACGAAACTCTGCTGCTTGTGGTTTAAAAGTCGCGTGGTCACCTTGCGAGTGTCAAGTGCCCTGGTCCTTTGATTGTCCATGCGAACGTTGAAGTTTGTGTCGCGGGTGATATTTCTATAGAATCATTTGGTGTTTCCGCAGCATCCATTGACCATCCACTGGCGCTGTCCAGTTCCGTCTTGAGTGGCCTATAACAGAGCCAGTCGATCACTCAATTTTCTAGATGCATTCGTGTGATGAGTAATTTCATTGCCGAACACCAGAAATACGTCTAGTCCTATCTTTAACTCCTATAATACGCCTCATTCATGCTCATCAACGACAGCAATACATCAGCTATATAGACTGATGCTTCGCTGCCCTACAACCACGGTGACCTACAATACGAAGAATTATAAGGGAGAAGGGGCACAAAGTGTAAAACCTTAATGCCCTAAGCAAACATTCAGCATCAATGCGCTTACACTTATTTCAACAACATGCCATCACAAACGGCTAGCTATCATGCGAAGCTAAGGCTGCATCAGCTAGACAGCTTCCATGCGGTTTTCACTGCTTTGCACCTTAATAAGCCATTACCCTACAGATATCTCAGCACCAGACTCAGTTTAAACAGGCAGCGCGACTACGAGACGGCAGCAGACGCGCCGCTGGTGTCGAGTGTGAGCCATGTCCTGTTGCATCTCGATGCAAGCACAAAGCCGATCACGTAAACTCGAAGGCGAGACGGACCAACGGCACAAAGTTTTGTTGTCGCTGCCAATTTGACTTTCACTCACCCCGCGTCTTGCACCATCCTACATCTGGCGAACAAGAAGGTCCTTCCTCTGTAAGCGGTGACTGAGCATAATACGTGCCCAGGATAACGTGACATCTGTTCTTCTAAGAAACTCGCCTCGTTATCACTGCATAGCACTTGCCTACGCACATCATTGTGGCGGACATGCTGGTGCCATCGGACACTAGCAATGCTAAGCGGCTTGAAGACGCCACAGATTCTCAGACCGAAGGGGCCAAGTCTACACCCATAGACTAGGACGACCCTCATTTTGGCCTTGCAAACACGGTCCTTCGGACACAAGGATTTCCTTTTTGCAATGCATGAACTGACTTCAGTGGTTATGCACCCAACGTTGCTAATGCAGCTGCCAATTTAGGTGAATCAGTCAGTTGCCGCACGTTCCTCGCCATCAAGAGTCAAGGGGTCATGAAATGGCTTGTGGTCCTGCAACAAGACCTTACAATTTGAAGGTGCGTGGCGGATGCTAAATGATATGACCACTCTAGTGAGGCTATTCCGAGTTGATTGGGCCTGCCCAACATCGCCAGACATCACGAAAATGTCGTGTGCGCAATCAAGATGGACTGAATCACGGGGAATGCTGATCTTCAGCAATCCAAAAATTCCCATTTATTAGAATGAATCAAGGGAGGCAGAATCTGAGTAAAGAATTCTTTTCGGTAATTCTCATCAGACTCAAACATTACATGATGACGACAAAGTGCTAAATGTGCCGGATTGGGCTGCGTATTGATCAGAATGTTTAACTACAACAGGACAAAATCAATAAACCAATCAATAAACCACGGGGTCATTGAAGGTGGCAAAGTATGTACAGGGGAAATCACAGCCGAAGTTGTAGGCCACGGTAGAATTAAAGGACGTACAAACTGTTTTTGTACGCACAGTTCTGGTTTGAGGTGGCGGATGTGAATAGCTTCCGCAATAGACAGAAGAATCTTCCGGAATCCGCGCGAGAAACGTTCAGGGATAGTATAGATGACTCTGAAATCGTTTTCCGTCCCTGCGTGACTGCACTCTAGATGGTGAGATAAGATGGAGCTATTACTACGCCTCGCTTCGCCTTTGTAAAACCATTTCAGGATGTATTCTCGAATCCTATAAGATAGACGCCTCGTAGTATGACCCACGTGTCGTGCACCACAGAAACACGAGTAAAGATAAACAAGCTTTGATCGAGTCACCGGAGGTAGCCTATCTTTTAAAGATTTGACGAATAAAGGCTTGTTGTAGTATAGTATGCGTAGGCGAGCTGCGAAATAGCTCTCTCCAACGGCGTCTTTCAGTCGTTTGGAAAGGGCATCAGCCGCACTCTCGCCTTTGAAAGGAAAATGCACAATTAGTTCTTTTTGGGTACCTTCGTCCTCCTTGGTTTTGCGTTCTTTCAAATATCTGAGGATGAATTCATCTGGATACACATTCGGTCTTACCGCGTCGCCGATTCTCTGCAATTCTTTGGTGATTGTGTACGGTGTGCAAATTCAATGCGCTTGGAAAGCAAGAGTGCGGACTAGATTTCGTTTCTACTATAGGGATACCGCACTGTAGAAGTTGATATACTGTCCAGTCCAGGTTGGTTTTCTATACACTGTTCTGCTGCACGATCCATTGACGTTTCTGATGATATTAACGTCCAAGAACGGTAGTCGGTTTCCGGACTCGTGCTCACATGTGAATTGTAACTTCTGATGCGCATCATTAAAGGCTTCCAACAGTTTCACAGCATGCGCTTTCGATTTGCAGAGTATATATATGTTGTCTGCATAACGTATATACATCTTGACTTCGTTTATTTACGCTCTTAATACGTTATGATCCAATTTTGCCATAAAGACATCTGTTAAAAGGGCTCCCAATGGGGATACCATGGCAACTCCATCAATTTGACGATACATCTCCCCGTTGAAGATGAACTGCACGTTTAAGGTGCATCTGAGTAACAATTCCTTCAGAAGGTTTTCCGGGAGATTTATAGGTACATTCAGTTGCCGTACTAGTTCGTAAACATATTCCACTGATTCCAACAACTGGATTTTCATAAACAATGACTGTGCATCGAATGCTGACAACCATTCTCAATGAACTCGAAAGTGCCTTTCATGCAGTAAGCGCAGACGGATTTACGCATCAGTTCCTGCTTCCAAACCATCCATTGATCTATCAAATGTTGCGGATCCCGAAACCATCTTCTGTCTATCGCGGAAGCTATCTACATCCGCCACCTCAAGCCATTATTGTGCGTGCAGAAGCAGTTTGCACCTCCTTTGCTTCTACCGTAGCCTACAACTTCTGCTCTGATTTTCACCTGTACATAATTTGCCACCTTCAATGACCCCGTGATTTATTGACTTGTTGCTGTTGGAGTTAAACATTCTGATCCATACGAAGCCCAATCCGTCACATTTAGCACTTTGTCGTCATCATGTAATGTTTGAGTCTGATGAGAATTACCGAAAAGAATTCTTTACTCAGGTTCTGCCTCTTTTGATTCATTACATCCCAGATCAGCAAGTTTTTCGCCATGCAACACTCTGCATCGTAATATTCCGCAATGGAACACTGCATATTGCATCCACAACGTGGTTGAATAAAAGTGGGCATTTTGACAACCCTGATGAACGTCACATTTTGCCGTGGAAACTCCTTACTTGTCTTGTACCGTTCCATGACCTTCAAGCTCTCGTCTACCGTCGCCGGTGTAGGCGGACGTTACTAGTCTAACCAGGAGCTGGGTGACCTAACGTATAGTCCACGTGGTGAAGTACTCTTGAATAGCTTACGCGGGTAACTCCGGTCTCACTGCTCCGGCTACCAATTCGGGCCCAGTTAGGGTCGAATACCCAATACTGAAAGTTGTATCGTCTCTTATTCGCGCATGTGCGATGGTTTGTGTGCCTCACCGATCCATTGAGCTATGCTGGGTGGTGCTTTTGCACCTTCAGAGTCACTCATACCAGATTGGTCATTGGTTAGAGGTCAGACAAACTCAGCCCCCTGGTCCCCCAGGTTGGGGGGTCGGAATGAGGATGGCACCTTATTCCTTAAAACGGACTCCTTGTAGCCCAACGCCAAACCCGCTGCCTTGCGGCCAGGTTTTTGAACCAATGGCTTTGGTTGAGAACCCTAATCGTTCTCCTGTCTAGGCCTGGGCAACCTGACAGTATCCTGGCCATGCAATACTATGAATCTTTCCTCAAACAATTTCTTGATGCTCTGGCCACCGCAGAGGATAATCAACGGTGCCCTATCTGCCGCACCGAGCAGGGTGGATATGGGTTTGGATGCTACTGCTCAAGCCTTCCCGTCATTTTATTCCCCCTCTTACGCTTTTGCACTCTTACCGTCCCCTTCCAACTTCACTTATATCCCCCCAGTTTTCAAACCCCCGATTCTTGGCCCTCTCCCAACATGATTTGCTAGGCATTTATCTTTTAATTTCAACTCATGCTAACGCAGAGCGTCACTCCTCTCCTGTCGACAAACCCGTGTCCAACCAAGCGGTCCATTCATGTTCATCGGCTTCCATTTGGAGCCCTCGATCCTTCTTCAAATTGGTGTGCCTCAATGTACGCATCTTACTACAGATCGGTCAACAGGCAGCACTAGCCCGAACATTGGAGACCCTCTCGATCGATATCTGGTGCTTATCAGAGACGCGCCTGCAAGACCCGAGCTCTGTGCTCACCCTGCGATCCCCTTCAGGTGACGCAAGCAGTATTTTCTCCTTGCGCCTATCCGGTGACGATGCAGCTTCGAGCACCGGCCAAGCTGGTGTTAGCATTGCCCTGAGTCTCTGGGCTGAACCTGCTCTGGTTGATTGGATTCCAATCAGTAGCCGGATGTGTGCGGTCCGATTAGCTGGCTCGTTTAAAGCTTCGAAGTCGCGCGGGACTAATAGATGCCTATTCATCATCGCTGCCTACGCGCCCACAAATTGTAGCGATGATTCGGTAAAGAACGACTTCTACCGCCAAATGACTCAGCTCCTTCGCCACAGAAGAAGCACGGACACTGTAGTGCTGGCGGGGGATCTGAACGCACAAGTTGGAAAGTTGTCCACTGATGAAATGCATCTGGGCGGTCAGCATGGTGTAGGCTCCCATAATGATAACGGTGAGCGGTTACTTCATTTGTGTGAAGATGTTCGCTTATTTCTTTCGAGCACTAATTTCCGACACAGCACCCGCCGGAAGGTGACTTGGCGCCCACCAGCCTTGGACGCAGATTGATCAATTCCTTGGCAACCTGAAGAGAGACCGCGAATCTTGGTGGTCTCATCGTGCATCAGAGATGGAAGTGGCTGCTGCTCTTGGCAACCATCGTGACGACAGTGGACAGCCTATCCACAATTTGTCAAAACGTTTGGAGCGTTGGGCTGCGCATTTTGAAAAGCAATTTAATCGGCTAGAATTGTTCGATTCTTCGCCGGCCAGTGATCGCCCTGCTCCGTGAGCTGTCCCTTTGGATCCATCCACTCGCTCAGAAGTCGAACGTGAGATCGGAATCTTGAAGTTGAACGAAGCTGCGGGACCAGATGATCTTTCTCCACATTTCTTCAAATTCGGCTGCTCTACTCTTGTTGATGCTTTACATGAATTACTAGTGAAACTGTGGGAGCAGGAGACTGTTCCAACCGACTGGAGCCGCTCCGTTATTGTTCCCATCTTCAAAGGCGGCTCGCGCTCGGAATGCGGCAACCATAGAGGAATCAGTCTGATCTCCATCGCCTCCAAATTACTCGCCTCCATAATTCTTCACAGACTGACTGGCGCTCGTGAAAGCCAGATTCGTGAGGAGCAAGCCGGGTTTCGTCGGGGTCGTGGCTGCATCGACCACATCTTCACCTTGCGTCAGTTGTTGGAGCACCGTCACACATATTGGCGGCCCACCGTAGTCGTGTTCCTCGACATCAAAGGTGCCTTCGATTCGGTTGATCGATGTGCCCTTTGGAATTGTCTACTCAGGAAAGGTGTGCCCGAGAAATATGTAAATATTATCCGAGCATTATACGCGCGTAGCACGGGCAGAGTGAGGGCTTACGGCAAGCTGTCGCCACCCTTCAATATCTCCAGCGGTGTGAGACAAGGATGCCCGCTGTCACCTTTCCTCTTCAACTTCGCTATTGACGAAGTCATGGAGATTGCATTTACAGGATTTTATAATCTTCTCACTAGACACAATTCCAAAAATAACAATTTACTGCTCCACAAAACTTCTAGCCCAACCGAAGGAAAAAAGCAAAACGCCAATGACCTTGACAAAATAACGTATTAATCGCCGCCAACGAACACTGTACAACTACTGCGGACCTTGGCTGTATTTATAGGTCTCTACTGACCTTCGACTTCTAGAATTGGAAGGTCAGCTACCAAGGTTAGTGGTTCCCCATATCTTTTGCCGAGGTGTCAGGTGGTTTTTAATCACGTGCAGAAGTAGAACATTCCGGAACGTTCGAAATCGATGCGATAATCGTTAATAATCGATTAATCGCTAAAATAGTGGATTTCCAAGGCAATTCTTACTTTCTCCCGGACACCTCCCCTCCTGAGATATCGTCCGAGGTATAAGACGAAAGCCTAGGATTAACTTGCAGTCTTCGGGACGGTGTTCTCTGCCTGTCGGTCCATCTCCTTGGCAGAAGCGCCCGAGAACTTTGTTCCGATGTTCTTGTTCTGGATTCTTTGCTCGACTGTGTGCAGTCGTCCACTGCTACCTTCGGCAGGTTGAAGCTTTCCACCAGTAAATCGAACGGGAGGTCAGTAGGCCTTGCTTGTTCTGGTTGGCACGATGTGGGCCGTAACTGGTTTGCATGCCGTGGCCAGATCTGTGCGCCCACCATCACGTCATACATGACGTTTCCGCGCTTGCTTTGACCGTCCCTGGCGTCCATTTCGCATGGCCTTCCCGGTAGTCACGTACTAGCACCTTCTGTCCAAGCGTAAAAGATCGCTTCTTTGCTCCATGCCGCCGGTTAAAATCCTGTTCCATTCTGCGGTTTCTTTCACCAACAGAGGACTCCGAGCGCGGTCGGATGGCGTCGAAAGGCATGCGGAGCTTCCGGTTCATCATGGTCTGTGCTGGAGAAACTCCGTCCGGCGCTTATGGATTCGACGTTGATCCGTAGAGGTAATGGAACCGGGCAAACACCTCCTCTATACGTCCCTCCCCTTTTGATTTGTAGAGAGCTCACTTGAATGTATCGACAAACCTTTCTCGTCGCAACGAGACTGGACCAACCGTCGCAACGAGACTGGACCTTAACGTGGTGCGACGGTTCGCGTACCTCATTGACCCATTGAGCTATACTGGGTGATGCCTCCGAGCATCTTGAGAGCTACTCCTACCAGGTTGGTCAATGGTGAGAGGTCAGACAAACTCAGTCTCCTGGTCCTCCAGGTTGGGGGTTTGAAATGGGATGGCGTCCATTTCTGTAAAACTAAATCACTGCCACCCCCCGCTGCCTTGCGGACAGGCTTTTGAGCCAAAGGCTTTGGATGAGGACCCTAATCGTCCTCCTGTCTAGGTCTGGGCGCCCTGGCAGTATCTCACCCCACATACAACCATGACTTTTGCTCAAACATAAACTTCATCCTGCATCGGCCGTCGCGCAGATTATCAAGGTCGCCTTATCTGCTGCATACAGCAGGGCGGATAAGCGAAAACATGCTACTGCTGGCGCCTCCCTTCTTTCTTTTCCACCTTTTTCTCTTACTCCAATCCCGGCCCCCATTACTAACCTTCCTTCTATAATTCCCAGCTTAATTGACAGCGACCGAAGTGCTACTGGAGAAACGTCTGCAGCCACCTTCTCGCGACACGCACCGGACGCCTATTGGCAACAGTCCCTTATAAGGCCACGCTGTCCCCTTTCCATGGCGACATTCGACGTTCGCACCCTAAGACAAACAGGTCAACAGGCCGCACTCACACGCACCCTGGACACACTGGGTATTGATGTGTGTTGTGTGTCCGAAACTAGGATCAATGACCCTAACGGGGTTGTTGAATTAACTGCACCCGGCTTATTGTCTCGTTATTGGTTGCACGCATCCGGAGACGTCGATGCGGCACTCACGGGTCAAGCTGGTGTAGGTATCATTCTCAGCTCCAAGGCTGAGCCATCTTTGGTTGATTGGATTCCGGTGAACAGCCGTTTATGTGCAGCCCGTTTGACGACATCAGCTAAGATGAATTCGCGAAGTAGTACAACACGCTGTTTGTTTGTGATTTCCGTTTATGCTCCCACCGACCGCATTTCTAATGCAGTCAAGGACCCTTTCTATCACGAACTGAACGCCCTTCTACGCAGTGCTACTAGTTCAGATCTTATAGTACTTGCTGTGGATATGAACGCCCAAGTAGGGCGTCTGAGCTCTTCAGAAGCTCAGCTGCGGGGTAGTTATGGGCTTAACTCCGAACGGACTGACAACGGTGAGCGTCTGCTGCAACTGTGTGCGGAGCACCAGTTGTTTCTTACTAGCACTGCTTTTAGACTCAGTGGGCGCGGAAGTGCCACTTGGCGTCCTCCTGCAGCTGGTCAGCGATGAACCCAAATTTACCGCATTGCCCTAAGTTACAGGTGGCGTGGTTCCATCTTGGATTGCCGCTCGTACTGGAGTACCTGCGTGGACTCTGAACATGCCTTGGTACGTTGTCCTTTCTCTATGTACTTTACCGGGACGCACACCAAGTATCTCCTCCGATTAGCAACTGCGAAATTGTCTCAGCATTTGGTCATACAAGCGTATCAAGACAAACTGCTTACCAAACATTCGCTGTCTTTTTCTAATGTCACAACTTCAGTGGAATAGGATCTCGGCTGCCATGCACGACGCAGGAGCATCTGCTTGTGACACTATCAATGGTCACCGCACCAGTCACTGGATATCCGAGAGGTCCGTGAACATGTTGTAATGTAAAAGAAACCACTCGGCTGGTTCTGAGCACAATGTGACCAGACGGGCTATTAGGCGCGATCTAAAACGGAGCCTACGTGCTGACAAGTAAGCCTTGTGGACCAGTCGGGCTCATGCAATGGAGAAGACACGCGCATTAAGCAATTACCGCAAGTTTTTCCAGCTGATCCGCAACACTAGTCCTAGGAAACCAGGCATCAGTGTTACGATCAGAGACAGCGCGGGTGCTCAGATATACAATAAGGAGCGCCGTATGGCTTGTTGAGCGGAGCCCTTTCAAGATCAGTTTAGCTGGCCCTCTGCTCCTGGACCTCTTCCTACTCAGGTGATGCAGGACGAGCCATGGACGGTTAATTTAGAGCCTGCGTCGGAGGCCGAGGTCCGAAAGGCGATTACAGCCCTTAATCGTTTTCGTGCCGCTGGCCAGGATTCCCTCCCACCTGCACTATTTAAGGATGGAGGTGAGGTCTTCTGCAAGGCACCGACCTCCCTATTCGAATGTATCTGGAGGGAATAGTGTGTTCTGGCTAATTGGAGCGAATCGATTATGGTGGTAATATACAAGAAGGGCATTCTCACAGACTGTGCGAACCACAGGGGTATTAGCTTAACGTCAGTTGTGACAAAATTACTGACCTCGATTCTCATTCGTCGCCTCACTGTGGAACGGGAATCTCGGATTAGGGAAGAGCAGACCGGTTTCCGCCCAGGACGTGGCTGTATAGACCATATATTTACTTTGCGGCAGGTGCTAGAGCAGCGCCACGCATACCGCAGACCGACAATAGCTGTGTTCCTCGATTTCAAGAGTGCGTTCGATTCGGTCGGTCGGTCGATCGATTCTGTTGGAATTACTTGCGCGGAAAGGTGTTCCCACGAAATATGTGAACATCCTTCGTGCTCTATACTCGAACACTACAGGCCGCGTCAGGGTCTATGGTGTCCTATCGGATATCTTTCCGACAACAAGTGGCGTTCGTCAAGATTGTCCAATTTCTCCATTTTGCTTTAATTTTGTCATGGATTCTATCATGGAGTGTTCCCTTGCGGAATCTCACGATGTAGGTGTTGAAGTGCTGCCTGATGAAAGGTTAGTTGACCTAGATTATGCGGACGATATCGTCTTGCTTTTCGACGATTTTGCGGCGACACAATCAACCCTGAATAGCCTGTCTAGTGGTCCCATTATTTGGTATGCACTTCGCATCTCCAAAGTGCAAAGTGTTGCTTCAGGACCACCAGCCACTTGATGACCCCTTGACGCTTGCTAACGAGGAACTCGAGGTGGTTGATCATTTCACTTATCTTGGCAGCTGCATCAGCAATGATGGACGCATAGAAACTGACGTGAGCTCACGCATTACGAAGGCCAGAGCTACCTACTTGAACCTGCGGCATCTTTGGCGACAGAAGGGAGTTTCCCTCCGTCTGAAAGATTGTGTATACAAGGCCACAGTGAGGGCCGTTCTGCTCTATGGTAGTGAAACTTGGCCCTTTCGGTCTGAAGATCTGAAGCTCCTTCAAGTCTTTGATCATCGTTGTTTGCGAAGCATTGCTGGTGTCGGATGGCACCAGCGTGTCCGCAACGATGATGTGCGTGGGCGGGTACTAGGTAGTGATAATCATGGTAGCTCCCTAGAACAACAGATAGCACTGAATAAGTTGCGTTGGCTCGGGCACGTGCTACGTATGCCTGGTCACCGCTTACCTAGGAGGGCCTTGTTCAGTCTGCCAGGTGTAGGATGGCGCAAGGCTCGATGTGGGCAGAAGTTGACTTGACAGCGGGAAATGAAGTCACTGACGACCAAACTGGGTGCCGTTGGTCCGTCTCGCCTTCCGGGTTGGAGTCCACGTGACTCACCTTGTGCTTGGCTCGAGACTTTGCAGGACATGGCTCGCAATCGACACCATTGGCGCGTCTGCTGCCGTCTCCTAATCGGATTGCCTGTTTAAAGTGTGTTTGGTGCTGAGTTATCTGCGGGGTAATGGTTGATTATGACGCGTGGCAGTGAAAGCCGCAAGGAAGCTGTCTCACCGATGCCGCCTTATCTTAGCACGATAGCTGTCTGTTTGTGACGGAATGTTGTCTACACGAGGTGTAGGCGCTTTGACCCTTAAGGTTTTCAGGTAAATCTCCCTCTTTTTGTTCTTTATTTCAAAAGTCATTGTGCTTGTATGGCAGCAAAATATCAGTACAAATGGCTGATGTGCTACTGTTTTTGTTGTTGATAGAATGATATGTGTAGACATCTTGAGACATTTTATTTTTTCTTTTACAATAATTTCATGTACTTCATCATCTGCAGTGATAGTGTAACATGCAGCAAATGCACCTACCCGGGTGCGTGAAACCTACTTTGACTTGACTTGACCTGAGCAACACTGCGACGTAACGGATGTGACTCTCGCCACCAAATACTATCACACCCTTTTTCCCGCGGTGGCTCACTGTATTTCGACAGTCACTTGCTGATATCATGGACAGGATTGGTCCCCTGTTTGGTAACCGTTCGAACGAAAGGCGTGTGAACTGAGCAATCACTCACCGGCTCCCAGTCGGCGCGATTCTTTAGATTCGCCCCTCTACCTTGCTGACAGACTATTCAACCAAAGGCTATGGGTAGCGCTCCCTAAATTAACTCCCTGCTTCTGCTTGGGTAACCGGGAGGTATCACACCCTCTGACAAACAAAGATGGACCGTCCCACACTGTACTCATTTGCAGTTGTTTCTGCTTCTTGCATTCATGCGACTTTATCACGCACCAACCGTTCATTTGTTGACCATCTTTGTTATCCCCTACCCCTGATTCATCGACTCCGATCCTCGTTCCGTCTGGCGTTCTTCAACGTACGCACACTCACGCAGATTGGGTAGCAAGATCGATCTAACGCATATCTTGGAGTCCTTCGATATTGATGTCTGCTGCCTTTCGGAAACCGGATTGGAGGATCCAGCACTGTGTTTACGTTGACATCCCCTTCTAACACGGAGCCACATCACCTGCGTCTTTCTGGGTTTGGCAAGTGTAGGTATAACACTAAGTAGCAAGGCCCAGGCCGGACTGCTGGACTGGCTTCCGATTAACAGCCAACTATGTGCATTTCGGCTTCGGGGTTCAAGTAGCATTGACAGGCGTCGCGAGGCGACACGCAACTTGTTTGTGATCTCAGCGTACGCTCCAACTGAGTGCAGTTGTAACTCGGTCAAGAAATTCATCAGCTCTTGAGCAACTTTGACCAATCGGATGTCGTCGTTCTTGCTGCGGATTTACATGCACGTGCTGGTCATCTGTTAGCATGCGAACGTCCCCTTGGTGGTCACCACGCGTCCGATGATGACCGCTGCAATAACGAAGATAGACTTCTCATGTTATGCGAAGACAACCATCTGTTTCTAGCACCGACTTACGAAGCAACCTTCCGCAACTTGGCGTCTCCATTCGCCAACATACTCGTGGTCACAAATCGATCACATTGCATTCAGCTTCAGATGGCGGAGCAGAGTACGAGACGACAGATCATTTTAGTTCACCTTCATTGACTCATCATGCATTGGTCTGTGCGAAAATTTGCATGTTTTTTGGGGGTACCCAAGAACGAAGCACCGCAAGATTGGTGCGAACGGATTAGCTGGTTCCTCGATCCAGACGAGCTATCAGTCTTCAGTAGCAGATGCACTCGGTTGCAAACCACAGCAAGACATTGAGTAACACTGGACTTCTATACAGCAATCAATGATCACTTTTGGACAACCAAGCTGCGGCGTAGCTGGACGCCGCAGGCCGTCATCGCTTGCGGTCCATCGCCCGTGTGCGCTGTCCACACCACATACTCAACGCCGAAGTCAGACAGCGTCTCTTGGGTGGCGGCAACCACTCCTTCGAGGCGCTTGTCTCGATACTCCAACTACAATGGCCTGGACACGTACTACGTATGCCCGTTCAGCGTCTTCCGCTTCGTGCCTTGTTCGCGGTCGCTAAACAGGGCTGGAGGAGGCGGTGTGATGGTCAGCCTGCAACTGAGAGAAGCAGGATGCAAAAGCGGACAAAACAGCTGGCCTCGCTTCCTCCTTCTCGACTCCCTGGATGGGGTCCCAAAGATGCTGAGAACCGCTGTTTGGAAGTCATGGCCCAAAACCGAACTCAATGGTGGTCGTGTATCACTGCTTGTGATGGGGATCCCCCTTCACTCCCCCAATAAAAAAAGATCAAAACGCTCAAAATGGACAAAACTTGTTTGTTTTCTTCTATTACTCTAATCCTACTTTCCTATTCCGCCATGGTTCCGATGGTACAATCTCTGTACGCACATTTCGATAAATATATATACAGTCGATTCCGGTTAATAGGACCAGCCGCTTATTCGAGCCAAATTCTGAAGAACCGAAACGAATCCTATTACGCTAGCCTAATTTTAGCCGCTTATTAGGACCGGAATTCCGCTTAATCGGACCAGACGATAGAAGGTGGCAGGTAAAAGATGTGTTAAAATCAAGTTCTGTGCCTGGATGTCTGGACTAAACCCACAGTTCATATGTCGGGCAAGAAAGCGTATCATTCAGTTACGGTAATCCGAGTTGGCCTTTGGATAAACTGAACTGTGGCTACTATGAGGCACATCTATCTAATTGGCTTCAGAACCGCCCGAAACTGACTGTAGTTTCCAACACTTGTAGGCGGACAGAAGACATAAATGTTTGTTCACATGTCGTTAATCGCTCGATCGATGTACCGCACGTGCATTGAGCCGAAAGCCCTGAGCCCGCATTGTGGGCCTACGCTCGAGCACGGCAAGTGATCGCCGACACATAGGTCTGGCAAATCATAGGACAGCAGGTGGCTAGGTCAACCATAGAAATACCCGGGAGACAGACTCGAGTTCACCTCAGTGAAATGTGCGTGTCTTGTTGCATGTTAAGAAAATGCCACGACGGGACTTGACGTTAGCTGAGAAGATTCGTTTCCTAGATCAGATCAAGAAACAGGGACCATCCACTAGTCACCGTCGATTGGTGGAAATTCCCTGCTTGGCAAAATCTACAATATCGCGCCTGATAAAACAAGAGAAAGATCTACGAGAAGAATGAGCACAATGTGAAGGACGACGAGGTATTTCCCAAAAACGGAAGCGTGAAGGCAAGGATCCAGACGTCGATGAGGCCCTTAATGATTGGTTTGCCTTTGTTACTGGACGAAACGTGCGAGTAAGTTGCCCAATGTTAAAGTACAAAGCGGAAGAACTCGCTAAAATGCTGGGCCACGAAGATTTTATGGCTACGGACGGCTGGTTGTCTCGATGGAAATCTAGACATGATGTAAACTTTAAGAAAGAACATGGTGAAAAAGAAAGTGCAATAGCGCTCGAGCTGAAGAGTGGAAATCAACAAAACTACCAGAGCTTCTTGAAAAATTGCTAGCAGATGACATCTATAATGCTGATGAAACCGGGTTGTACTATAGGGCTACACCGGACGGCTCCTTAAGTTACAAACATGTTACTCTCTCTGGCTGCAAAAAAGCAATGGATCGCGTAACTGTCTTGTGCTGCTCAAACATGTCCGGAACAGACAAGAGGAAGTTGCTGGTTATAGGAAAATGTGCCAAGCCTCGCTGCTTTAAGGGACTCAGAATGGACAGTTTACCAGTTGTGTATTGTGTGAACAGAAATGCATGGATGAGCTCTACGCTTTTTAAAGAATGGGTGAAGGATTGGAACACAGAGCTACAACGCCAGTCGAGAAAAGTGTTATTACTTATCGACAATTGTGCAGCACATTCAAATTTGGATTTCTTGAAGAATATCCAGATGGAATTTCTGCCTCCTAACACCACATCTTTGATACAGGCAATGGACATGGGCATCATAAAAATTTGAAGACCTTTTATCGTCCAAGGTTGGTGAATTACATCCTTGAATCAATTGAGGAAGGCTTGCTGACCTCATCCTCGACGGCGTCAAACCACACTGGGTAGGGTATTCAAACGCTAAATGGAATTCGGTTATCCCTTTGTATAAAACTGTACTTCGCATGCTGAATATCTTGTAGGTCGTTACGAAGAATTTGTTTGTAAATTTCTTTTTCAGTGAAAAAAGTTCGTTATCAAAGCAGTTCTTTTTTGTGTGCTTGCTATAAATATATGCCGCCAACACAGGTCATAATATTAGTTTCCTATGTTATGTATAGCACGTCCCATCTTGTTACATCGGGTAACTTCGGTTAATCGGACCAGCCGCTTAATAGGACCAAAATGGTCTGGTCCCGATGTGGTCCGATTAACCGGAATCGACTGTATATATATATATATATATATATATATATATATATATATATATATATATATATATATATATGCTTGGCGGCCATCGGTTTCGGATTTGCCTGTCGCTGTGGCCATCCACAGAACACCTGCGCCTACAGAGGGACCATGGATGGCTTGTGCTGCAACACCCACAGCTCCATCCACACACCCCATATCCAGTGTAAACCCGAAGGAATAAGACCGGGAGGCATGTGGATGGGAGCCACGTTTCATCAACGGAGCCGGCCCACACCTTCACAGGCAAACACAAGCACGCTGTATGTGGGAAATCAAGTGCACACACTAGGCGGTGGCCGGACTGTAGTCCGCTCCACCAGGGGAGGGGACGAGGTGCATGGTCCTTTTGGTCGTGCTAGGCTCGAAGAGTGGTTCCATGCACTCAGTGTGGTGCGGACTACGGTCCGGCCATCGCCTTGTGTGTGCTTGATTCCCCAAATACAGCGTGCTTGTATTTGTCTTTGAAGGAGTGTGGGCCGGCTCCGTTGATGAAACGTGGCTCCCATCCACATGCCACCCGGTATTATTCCTTCGGGTTTACACTGGATATGGGGTGTGGATGGGGCTGTGGGTGTTGCAGTACAAGCCATCCATGGTCCTTCTGTAGGCACAGGCGTCCTGTGATTGGTCACAGCTACAGGCAAATATGAAACCGGATGCCGCCAACCATTTATGTGTGCACCATGCTGACGCAGATATTTCATTCATAATGCTACTTCAGCGCAGTTGGGCCATACCAACGTACACTTACACTGAAATCTGGTCTTTTTAATGTGGATAAATTTCATTCCATTTTAATTGGTTTGTTCTGCTTATCTGCATAATCCTGTATTAACTTGCACACGTTGCATGCGCCAATTGTGGTTATCTTCGTTAACTTTATTGCGTTTGTAACATTTTTGGTTAACTTCTAGACATTTTTTGCTTGTCGCTTATTCCTTGATAACCAACTTACTTCATGTTTCGGTTGCCTCAAAGCTATTGGCACCCATCCCGCTTTAGTAGACTACCTCTAGTACGTGAATCGTACTACCGTAAGGCTGGTTTCGTTCTTGGCCGTAGATGCTTGGACCAGATCGTCACGCTTCACCAACTTTTCGAACACAACCGCACCTACCATGGACCCACTATCGTCGCATGCTTAGCCATACGGACTGCTTTTGACTCGCTTTATGACGTCGCTTGCACAAGAACGAGGTCCCACAGAAGTGTACCGCCATCTTACTCATACTTTTTCTCCATATGTCTGACAGAGCGAGGGTTTACGGCAAGGTTTCCTCACTCTTCGCTGTCGGTAGCGGCGTGCAAGAGGGCTGCCCTGTCTCCGTTTCTCTTTAATTATGCGATCCAGGAAATCCTGTCGAGAGCTCGAGGTTTCCAAAATTTTGACCCGGATCTTCTACCGGGTGAACGTGCAACTGACTTGTACTGTGCTAATGATATCGCTTTACTTGGCAACGATCCACAGAGTATTGAACTCATTCTGAATCATTTGATGGTGGAATCATCTAGGTACTGCATGCGCTTCGCTCCAGGATTGGCCCACATCCACTCTTGTGCTCACCCTTGTGGGTGCACAGCTCGAACTGTGTTTCTGTTGGCGACACTATCTGCAAGGAAGTATCTTTCCACATCGCTATAACCTGGTCAGCACTTTTCAATCTGAGTCACTTGTGGCGTCGTTAGGACGTCTTCATTCCGATAAAGGACCGTGTTTTCACTGTCTGTTTGTTGTTGTATGGGAGCGAGTCCTGGACAATTCGCTTGAATGACAAACGCCAGTGTTGCGCCGTCGACACCGGTTGTTTTAAGACGATCTTACGTGTGTAGTGGCAGCACCGAGTTCACAGTGATGACGTTAGACGTCGCGTTCTGGGAAATGTGCGTATCCCCTTCGACAAGCTAATTTTACTGCGCCATTTACGATGCTTCGGTCACGACCTACGCATGCGACCCGAGCATTTGCAGCTCCGCGACCTATTCGCTCTTGCAGGACCGGGCTGTCCACTGATGAGCTTCCTCTGATCGGTCAACACGATGTAGGCTCCCCTGACGGTAACGGTGAGCGGTTACTAAATCTGTGTGAAGATGCTCGTCTATTTCTCGTGAGCACAAACTTCCCACACAGCACCCGCGGAGGTGTGATATGACGCCCACCAGCCTCGGACCGGCCATGGACGCAAATCGACCACATCGCGATCAGTTACTGCTAGAGAGGCTGTGATCAAAACTATCGCACAATTTGTAGCACGAGCTTGGAATCCAACCACGCACTTGTTTATTTCGATCTTACAGTTCACGCATGCGGCCTTGCTGTTAGCGCATAGATGCATGTTAGCTGGCGAAGTCAAATGTCCTGTGTGAGTATCAAAATACACTGGCATCCGGACTGAGTAGTCGCTCTCCGAACACAGTAGAGCCACTGGTCGCATATCCTCCCGACGTTATTAGCAGCAGGCATGTCATCACATGGCGAATCAAATTTCCAACCTGGGCATCGAGTCTCTATGCAGTTTCTGGAACTGTTGAATGCTGGTCGACACATTCCGGCAGGGAGAGAACACAACGCGACTCACAAAGACCTCATGGCGTAACTGCGTTCTTGTCTGTAGGAAGACCGCGAAACGTGGTGGTCTCACCGTGCATCGGAGATGGAAATGGCCACTGCTCTTGATAACCATAGGAAGTTATTCCGTTTGATACGGAAAAGAACAAAAGGAAACCTGCTGTTAGCGAGACCATGCACGACGATGGTGGACGGTCGATCCACTGTTTGTCAAAACGCTCGAAGCATTGGTCTGAACACTTTGCGAAACAACTTAATCAACCTGAATTGCCTGCTTCTCCTTCGGCCATTGATCGTCTTTCTCCCTGGACCGTCTACCTTGATCTGCATTCACGCGCAGAAGTAGGACTTGAAGTCAGACTGTTGAAAATAGATAAGGCCGGAGAGCGGATAGTATCCCTCCAGCTCTCCTCAACTTCGGGGACTTGCGCTTGTAGATGATCTGCACAACTTAGCTGTAAAGATGTGGGAGCAGGAAACTGTCCCAGCAGACTGGAGCCGCTCGATAATAGTCCTAATTTTCAGATGGGCTCACGTCCGGAATGCGACAATCATAGAGAGATCGATCTGATCTCAGTTGCCTCTAAAATACTCGGCTCATCATAGACTTTCTGGCACACGTGAAAACCGGATTCTCGAAGAGCAAGCCAGGTTTCGTCACAGTTACGGCTGCTTTGTCACATCTCCACATTACGTCAGTTATGAGAGGACTGCCATTTTTATCGCCGAGACACCGTCGTTGTGTTTCTCGGCATCAAAGGTGCGTTCGATTCGGTTGATCGATATGCCATTTGGAACTGTCTACTTAGGAAAAGTGTTCCCGAAAAATATGCAATCATTCTCAGATCGCTTTAGTCGCATACTTCGGGCAGAGTGAGGGTTTACGGTAAACTCTCGCCGCCCTACAATATCTCCAGCATTGTGAGTCAAGGAAGCCTGCTGTCGCCTTTTCCTTTCCTTTGACGAAGTCATGGAAACGGCGTTCACTGAACACGAACTGCAAGGAGTGGAGCTGCTACTAGTTGATCGACCTATTGACTTGGAGTACGCCGACGACATTGCCTATATCTGTGACAGCTCCCAAAGGTGCTAAGCTGCACTGGATAAATTAGCTTTGTCCGTCAGTCGCTTCGGGTTATGCTTTGCACCCTCGAAGTGCAAAGTCCTCCAAGCTTGGCAGCGACCCACCTCTGGGCTGACTATTGGTGCGGATTAGTCAAGCAGTTTATGTATCTAAGTATCTATGTCAGCGCCGGTGGAGTATAAGATGAGATTACGAACCATACAGAAAAAGCTCGGGACACGCTTGTGAATCTCCGCCACCTGTAGCACCGGCGCGACATCAATTTCACCATTAAGATTAGTTTTCGGTGCAACCGTCCGTTCAACTATCCTGTACGGTTGCGAAAACTAGGCCATCAGGTTGACAGACATAAAAATCCTATTTACATTCGACCATTGTTGCGTTCGCAACTTAGCTCCTCTGGTAGTAACACTGTGCGACTAATGAGCGTGTTCGGCGCCTCGTAATTACTGCAGGAAAAACGAATGAATTGCTCAGCTCCCTTATATTACGCACAAGACTCTGATGGTTGGGCCATATGTTGCGAGTGCCATCACACCGACTCTCGCGTGGTGCGTTGTTTACACCGACCTGGTTGTGGCCGGATGAAGATTAGGGGAGGCCAATGGATGACTTGTTCCAGAGGAATGAAGACCGTTACTTTGAATTTGTCATCGGTTTGTGCCTCTCAACTGCCCGGCTTGGGTACGCAGGACGATGAACACCTCTAGTTACATACACTTGTTAACATGGCCAGGAGCCATATACAATGGCGTTTGTGTTATGCGTTTCTTCGTCCCTTCTCCTCCCGCTTATCTTTCTCCTCCCAACATATTCTCACACCATAAGCATAATATTACGCAAAAATTACATTACTTGTTTGTTGTAGTGTTCTATGTTGCTTTCTATCTCACATTCCCTCGTAAATTTTGTCTTACTATATTCATGTACGGTAGCTGAGGTGTTTCTCACATTTAGCTAACGTGTGATGTATGTATGAATCTGTTCATCGACTTCTATGCGTTATCACTCATTAATCTTGAATCATGCCGCTAGTAGATGGAAAGGTGATGTAAAACCACTATGTAGCTCCAAATCAGTCTTCATTTTTTGTCGGAGCCAGTCAGTCTTCTTCTGCAATAGAAACTGTCGAAACGAATCTGCTGCAGCAGGAAACGGTGAAGTTCGCAGTGTGGTAATGTCTACCGTGGGAGAATCATGGTAGCTCTTGGATCGGGCGAACACAAGCGAAGCGGGGTTAGTAGCCGAGAAACCAAGAAAGCATTGCGCTCATTATCTTATCGCAGTGGTATGGTCATATTGACAATGTGGATTTAATTGAGCCTAGCGTAAGCAAATGTTGCATAGTTGCAGCCGAGGCGAAGTATATTAGTCCTGATAACAATGGGCAGATTGCACGCTAATATTAAGTAATTTAATATGATGCCGCTGAGTGCGACAGTAGCTGCACAACTGGAAGAAAACTTCAAGCATGAGTCTACGCACTAGAAACCGGTCAAGCATCACCCACACATTCTAACCTTAATTCAATGGATCGGATGGAGTATTCGGGGTTAGTGCAGTCTATCGCAACCTGGCTCCAGACAGTTTTGATTGGTCGGAGTAACAGCAAGTTAACAGCTTACGCCGGCCAGTGGACTTAACCTGAAGTATAAGACGGGCAGGAACGGCTCTGTTGGTGTACGTTAGCAATAAAACTGCTATTGTTAATTTTCTCCGTATTTTTCCTCACAGCTTCGTATACATTGCTCCAATGGTTTGGGGGAGATACTGCATTTTAGTGGCGACATGTGCGTACAAAATGGTTAGCTAAAACTTGCGTTCAGTGTGAGGCTGATGTTTCAGTCAAAGCATCGAATTCTCTATGCCACCTATTCACTCATCCATCAGGTAATATAGAGAATTCAGTCTGTCCGGGCTATCAAGCTTTCCAGTTGTTCTCTTTTGGGTGTCCCATCGGTTAGCTGCTTCTCTCTGAGGACTCATTTATGAACTTTGTTTTGGAATCGGAGACCCAATTTTATCATTGTCCCTTTAGCATGTGTCTTTGCAACCGTATAGCACAGTTTTCTTCTCCTAACTGAACCCATTATACTTATATTTCCAAGTTTAAATATCAAAAAATGTCAGGATCTGTTGGGGGTAAACACGCACTGTGGGCTGTTACAGTACATACGCTATCATTCCGCATGGTTAGTTACCAAGTGATTCTCGCGTCTGACTTATACTCCCTGGTTCTCCTCCGTAGATGTGGGCGATCTCGTGGTGCCCCCAATCCGCACGCGTCTGGTGCTAGTTTCATGATAGCGAAGCGTTGGTACGGTGTACCACTGGGCTCCCTTGGTATTTAAACGGCTCCAGTCATCTTCAGCAGACTGTGGATTCCGTGCCACAACAGACATCATATGGTGTCGTCTTCGATCTCACTTTATGAAACATAAAGCAGTAGTGTGGTGGTAACCGACGGAAGATGGGGTGACAATGATTTCGTTTGAGTATGGACATGTCCACTCTTCACGAAACCCATTAATTACCATTGGTTTGCCACTAGTCGAATACATTCCACCACCTAATGACTTGGAAACACGGAGGCCGTTTCTTACAATAGGGAGTTATTCGTGTCTACTTGCCCTCCATGGACTACCTGAGATATTAGCTCAACTGTTGATGAAATCTCCGCTTCGGTCATGGATCATCAAATATCAACTTTCAACATGTTCTAATCAATGATACCCCATCATAATCTGAATAAAATATCATTTATGACACCCGCTGTGTCCAGCTGTGGGATCGGCACATTTGTTCTCTTCACTTTTCCAGCTGGACCTATTTACTCACCTACAATACTGAATATTGTATTATACAGCGAGTAGAAATGAATTCTGTACAACTCTTTCGAAATATGGGGGAAAACGTTATAAAATTTGTCATCCGTGAATATCGTTATCGTTCTTGTGTAACATTTAAAATAGCCGACTAACGGTATTGCAGGACTCACGCATGTGACATGTCATCGTGAGTGTGCAATCGTTCTCTGAATCGAATAGTGGTAAAATATAAATCTAACAACGTTTTGAACTGCTGCACAGATGTCGCC
Source organism: Dicrocoelium dendriticum (assembly GCA_944474145.2). Taxonomy (NCBI): domain Eukaryota; kingdom Metazoa; phylum Platyhelminthes; class Trematoda; order Plagiorchiida; family Dicrocoeliidae; genus Dicrocoelium; species Dicrocoelium dendriticum. Next base: position 70,601,819 of record OX104066.1, read on the forward strand.
TCCATCACATATTTAGGCAAACTGTTCCAAATATTTACCACTCTCCGTTCGAAGCACAGTGGCTAGGGAACACGCTTCACATCCAGCACGACAAGTTTGTGTCTGTGTCCGCGTGTGCTGCATGGCCCTCGTAAGTGCAGCATTGGTCTCAGCATGGGGAAGCCACTGAGATGTAAAATATGGTAGGTCATAATGAAATGGCGATAGCAAGATCGCTGAAACCAAGCGATGAAAACACAAGTGTTCCTGGTCGGAAAATTCAGAATCAGAAATGAAACTGAATTATATCTACCTTTTCAAGAAATACTCCCAGTGAACGAAAAAATCCAACGCAAAGTGATCTTGTCAGCACAGCCAAAAATAACCGACCGGTGGCCGTTATCCGCAGTTAAGGAGCAAGATGAACTTAGTATGGAACCGAGGTGTCCCTAATGAGCTTGGTTACGGCGAACTATTTTCGTGAAATATTCTTGCTTCTACAAACCGCATTCTTCTGTGAGGTGTGCCAGGACTGGTATCACAAAAAGTTATTGTAAACCCAAACTTCAAACCAAGTGATTTCCCCTTATTCTTCTCTGCCACACCTCATAATCTCACGGATGGTTTTTTGTCGTCACGGCCTTGTTGTTGTCGTCCACATCTTCAAAACCGATCCCCTCGATGTTTACTGATTCTCTAGCCCTGTGGCAACTTGTCACTGAATATGTACTGCTGCGTTTGCTTCCTTTGTTGCTTGTGAAAAGACGAGAGTTGTGACAAAACAACTGCTTCACTTGCTTCACTATTACAACGCGCCTGACCACAATGCTCTGAGCATCCGATAGTTCCTGACCGTGCTAGAGCAACCTCCCTATTTACTCGACCTGACTCCGTGTGAGTTTTCCATTTCCTCAAGCTCAAGGCGGTCATTGGTGGGACCCGTGTTGCAGACGTGGATGGCATCAAAAAGGCCGTGACAACGGAGCTACGGATGGTTGTCAGAAGATTCCTTTCAGAAGAGTGCATGCAAGCATGGCAGAGAAGGATGAGAAAGCGCATCAAACTCTAGGGGGATTAGTTTAAAGGAGCAAAATCATGGTTTGAAATAACATTTTGTAGCACCAGTCTTGTGGCTATTTTAACACACCTCGTTTGTTTGCTTTAAGGATTGGTACGCTATCGTACACAGCGAGTTATTCTCCGGAATAAGTGGTAATGGTTTCCGAATGTGCTTTCTGCCTCTAGTAATCGATCGACAGACACTTAGTTTGTAGCTGTGTCACGATTGACACTCATGAGCAACCAACGAATATTGTTGTTGCTGATATAGTGGTCTATTTTTTCAGGATTGAGCCGAACGGCCACGGATTTTGTCTAACCATATCGTTTTTGTGGATTCGTTTCTTCTGACAAAAGGGCCCTTTCACTACCTTCCAATCCTATTACAGCCTCAAACACACGCTGTATATAGCTTTGTTGATATATCTCCATTTACACGGACTATGTGCTTTAGTACGGGTTGTTCCCACAGCATTGAACCCCAGTTGTGTGGATTTATGATATTTTTTAATCAACTCACTTTTGACGTTCTTTTTATCTTATTCCCACAGTGCATGCGGCGTATCTCGAAGTGTGACCATTGCTCTGGCTTATTTGCTAGTGACGACGGATTTGCCCCTGAGTATGCTAGTTAAGGCCATTAGAGGTGCTCGTCATTGTGCTTGCCCAAACTATGGCTTCATGGTACGTTTTTACCTCTATTTGTTGTTATTTTTGTATTTTGTTCTTGACATGTTTTGTAAAGTTTAACCTTTTGGACCCCTGTTTTTACCGTCGTTGTGTCTTACAGGTATTTTGTCATGTTCCTGCTACTTGTTAAATTGTCACCAGCGTATAAACTACACTTCTCATGGATTTCTTACGAATCCGTATCTGATTACTTCCCCACATTTAGCACTCGTTTCTACAAAATCGTTCACGAATCTTGCACTTCAACTGTTTCTTGGCTTGTTACGTTGAATCTGAACCTAAGTTGCTGTCACAAATCGGTTTGCAAAGGCACCATCTTCACTACCTGAATTTCCATTTCAATTCTGCTACTTATCGCATAAAATTGATGCAATCCAACTATGAGACGGATTTATGCATCCATTTTGCATCTTACACTGTCTACTCATATTCAAAATTTAGTACTCATCGATTAACGTTGTAATCATGTAGCACCCATCTTCGATGGTTAGCTCTCAAAGCAATGTTAATGCCGAATCTTACCCTGCTCCTACCCTGACCGCGGAATTGATTGCATCGTCCTTCATTAAATGAATAATACTTATTGACTGTTTTGATCAGTTCGGACTATTTTACGTGACACGATTGTTTGTGTATCTTCGTCAGTGTTGGAGCCACGATGACTGGCACTTCGAAGGCGACCTTTATCCAATAAATCGACGATTAGAGGTTACTTAGCTCAAACCAAATGTCCTCTTCATCGGGTCTCAGGGATTGGTTGTTAGCCATATCATTCTAACAACTGGTTATTGGTTGTGTACTCATTTGGATTGACATAGAACACATGCTCCAAGTGCTGTTTCTTACGATGAGAGAGCACATGCGTTCTCCGCTGGCTTGTTGCTACGCTTGTAGTTCGTACTCTATTGCCTCACCGAAACTCATTTGCGTTTGGTCTTGTTTATAGAGTATTGTATGGCCGTCGAGAGGCTACTTATACTTTGCTTCAAGCGTATTCCTGTTTTCTTTTACCGTGACACGCTTCTGAGCCTGGCATGTACAACACTGCTTTTCGGCTCAGACTGTGGGTTCGACTTCGTTTAGCGTCACCACGAGAACTCGTATCTTTTCTGCTGTTTTGTCGACCAGAATGTAGACTCTTCTAACTATAAGTGTCTTTTAACAACCCCTTATAGTGGTTAGCATCCGAAGAGCTCTTTAATTTTTCCTATTTCTCTCGTCCTTTGCAATTCTCAAATTCTTGACTAGAACACCTATGAATTGGTCATCCCACCCTCACATTCAGATTGTTCCATCCGCCACACTTCGGGTATCAGTTCCAACCTTGTTTTGCAACACTCGTTTATTGTGTCAGGTCGGTGAAAAGTAACCCTCGCTTCCGACTCGTAGCTTATGTGTTCTGTGTCTCCGATACATTTATACTCGACAACAGCATCATAACGCATCTGCACCTGCAAGCCTTAGAAGTAATCGATGAAGCCTATACGTTTCCCGTTCCCAGTGATACCAATTCCATAGCTCGTGTAATTTGTATTGTTAGCTTATTCCAACGAAGGCGCGGGCTTTTATTCTATGATCTATCTTACTGACCAGCCATTCGTTTATCGCACGACCTTCGAGGACACACAGTCGCTTAGCAGCAGTTAAGGGTCAGGTGCTCCATTGTTTCGGCGTGCGGTAGGATATCAACATGCGATGTGTCCAATTTTTCTCTATAGATCAGAGAGCTATGCGCTTCGCACTCAAGACTTGAAATTAAATAAATAAATTTGTATATTTGTCGACAGACGGTACACGGCCCCATAAGTGGGAGCGATCGTTTGTATAGTGAACAAGTTTCATAGTTTATGCGGCGTAAATCACACTAGTAAAGAAACCTTTATTAATAGAATTTCGGATCATGATTTTTTTTCTCTGGCCCTAGACTGTTGCACCTAATATGTACAATTTACGGATGTTTGTGTCATCATTTTCTAGTTTGTGGAGCTTAGAAGTAGGTAATATAAGGGAGGGGATACTAGGCTACACTGACACAGGATTTGGTCCTGTAGGTAATGACATGTGGTGGATAGGCTAGTTGTAAGCGAATATCTGCTCATATGTTTCTTATATCAGCTTCTGTCAATGTTTATAGAGTTTGCTTTGAGTCAAAGATCTTCCACACATTTGGTATAGTGAGGAACGTTTGAAAGGAATTTAGAACTGTGACATAGCTTGCACTCATGTGTATCTGTATTGGTAGTTTGTATCACAGATCAGTGTATCTCACTATGAGGAAATTCGATCGAGTTTTATAATTTGAGTGGTTTGTGCGTATCAAGTAGCCGCCATTACGTATGGGGTAGTCTGCAGTCTTCCATAGTTCAAGTGCGGTGCTGTCTGCGTAAATTCGTTGATTTCTAATGTTGTAGAAGAGAACGAAGTTGTACTTTAAGCGTCTCAGCCAAAGAGGATCCAGTTGGAGTTTTCGACATCGATCATAATAACCTAGGTTTGAGCAGCGTCCCATGACCAGCTTGATAAATGGTCGTTAGACATTTTCCAGAGCCATTCTGTCTTTCTTTCTCACTTGGCTATGAACGATAGTACAGTATTCCAGAGTCGGTCGTACTATTATCTTGAATGACTCAAGTCGTGCTTCAGGTAGGGAGAATGTTCTGGTCATATATCCGCATAACTGCCTTGCTTTCGCAACCTGATAAAGCACATGTTCGGAGGAATTGAAAGTGTTGGAGTGCCTAATTCCTAAGTCCCGAACTGAATCAGACCTTGGAATCACGTGTCCGGCAAGTATGATAGAGCCTTCTGGGATGCGACATCTTTACTTGGGCTTTCACTGCGGAGAACTTCATTAATAAACGTTCACTAGCTATATTTAGTGCGGATAGATCTTCACAGATGTTTCCCAAACATATATGTAGTGGGTCTGGATGAAATGAGTAGACAAGTTTGACGTAATCTGCAAACAGAAATGGGTGTCCATGTTTGATCGGGTCATATAACAACCATCCGAAATGCCACAAAATAAGCTACGTTCGGGCATTATTCCAAAGAATAAAATCCAACTGCAGTAGTGCCGAGGCAAAAGGAGAAGTGAAACACCTATTGAACTCGTTTGAACGCATTAGATATCCATGCAGTTTCATCCGAAGATGCTTTGAATTAAATGCGCGCAAACACTGAGTCCACATCAACAACAAAGAAGCGGGTCATTCTACCGTATGTGAAGAAACTATATGAATTCATTGCCAGACTATTCAGAAACACATCAAGGTAACCCATAGACCAACCGCCACGCTGAGGAGAACGCTATCAACACTCTAGGAAACAGGAAGCGTAAAAGCGACAAAATGCTGTGTACAAGGTGAATTACAGAGATCGCATAGATCACTATGTGGAGCAAACGTGAAGGCTATTAACAACCACGATACAGGGGCACACAAGTACATGCGAAAAGCACTACGCTGCGTCGTTGGTCTCAGCACATCTGGACGAAGAAGGACACAGTCTTGATTGCTAAAATACGGGGGATCCTTGCTCAAGAAAGACGCAAAAACAGAGGGAGTTCTTCGAAGCTTGATTCTCCACAAAATGTTTGATCAACACGCGTATGGACATCAATCCAGTATACCGACTACTAGGGTAGAAATATCTCAAGCCAAGTAAAATCCGTAGTTCGAAAGAGAGCACTCCGTTGCCCGAAATAAACAGAACAGCTGAAGTTAGCTAAGAATGCTTATTTTACACCTTCCGCATCAATGAAATTTGGAAAGTCCCAACCGCATCGCATTAACATTTTTGGGACTAATGGCAAGCATCTGAGTATGAACGCATGGTGCTATGGCTAACCAATCGGAATAAAGCAATTACGTGCAGCAGAAGTCTCTAGAAAAAACAAAATGGTACCTGGCAACACCCATCTCTGAATTTGCCTTTTGACAATATCTGCCACCAAACCGCTACCCATCTTGCACTGCTGATGCCCTTTCGAATTACTGTCGGCCGCGTTTATTGCTTCCCAATCCCGTACCCGACCCAAAGAAGCCACGGAGTGATCGGTCATTGACCGGCCCAAAGACCAAAAGCTACTAGCGGAAATATTTCGTTGGGTTGATGCGTGCTGTGTCGCTCGGTACTTAACCCTAGTTCGTCTTCCTCAACTAACTCCGCTCAGTTGGAGCCACTAGCTTGTGTGGGGATTGTATTGTTTATCAATCGGCACTGCTCGGTAAAGTGTTATTTTCACGAAACTGAAAGTTCGGTTTTCTCGAAATGTCTAGCATGCAAACAGTACCAAAAGTAACACGTCAAATCTACTGAGAAAACGGGAAAGTAACCAGCAATCAATTATTCTGCTTCCTGTCTCTTACCGATTTGTCTCGTGGAAGCCTCGGAGATCTGGCAGCGGCAGACACAATTCAGTACACTGAATCGAGGGACCACCGGTATCAATCAGCTTACAAGCCTGCTCATCACATACTCTAAAACAACTTTATGTATAAAATTTTCTCTTTTTGCTCAGGACTAACCATCAACACCAAGTGTGAATGCCTATTGGATGATAGTTTCAGTTCCTTTTAGCTATCATGCATCTCATCGTCTTTCAGATATGCCAGTTGTGTTTGCCCGTCATCTCTGTGCTTTTGTTTCGTCTCTGGGGCGTGTACCATTTACCGTGGCCGCATCAATGAGGGATGATTCTGAGACTTTTACTTAATTTGTAAGCAAAGGTTGTTGGACACGGGAGCTATTGTATCTGTCGAAGGACTGAAACACTTGGTAATCCAGGTGATCATAGCTTCAACGAGGGCGATAGACACGCGCTTCTGTGTTAGCCCAAAATTTCTAAACCGTTCTTCGATAGAAATGCATTCTGTTATTAACACCATGTGCTAGGCAGTAGAAGCTAAGCCAATTCCACTCTCTCAACGGTTTATTCATTGTCCACATTCTGTTATCCGAAGCTAGAGGTCCCACTACATTAACTCCCCACGTTTACATTTTACTTGGAAATTTTCGAGAGAATGTTTTTGCTGACGTCTGGCTCGGACGCTCGAGAATCTCTATAACAGCTCTAGCTACCAGTAATGAACAGATCCACAGGGAAACAAATGCTTCGAAGTACACAAGTCCCGGTGTATTTGAAGCGTTACATTGTCCATGCAACTCGTTGATCCAGTACCATGGGTATTCTGAGTTCAAGTTGTTGCGTTTCACTTTTCCTCTTTCAAACTGTCTTAAATTTCCTTCTGAACGAAGACGAACGTTGTTCGCTGGAATACAGAAGTAGTGGCGCTTCTTACTGACACTATCAATCTTCTGAAGCCGGCTAGTGCCCCGGTTAGCTCCCATGAGAGAGCCAATTTTCTGGTTTAGGGGTATCCTTCACAGAGCAACTAATGTCGGCCTACTACAACTCAAACCCTTTGACTTGTAAGCCATTATAGTAGCGATCAACGGGAAGGGGTACTGGTTCGTCACTCAGCAACGTGATCCTTACATCGATCATAAGATTACCCTCATCATCACAGTACAGAGGGTTTGGCTCCAAGGTGCTAAAGCTGTGCTCCAGTTCCAACACATGGCGGAAAACGCACTTGAAACATAGTGCAGGTAGCTTAAGAAGGTTCCCTCAGGTCTACAACTTAAAGCGTTCGACACCAGATCCCAGATGACCGAGAGAGAACTAAGTCTGACAGCGAGTCCCGTAATTCTTACTTTCGAAGCTGGCAACTGCGTAGCACAACCAAATGTTGAAACGATAGCGACTTTTCTAATACTTACTGAAACCGGGAATTCATCCTGTAACCATTTTACTAGCCAATATGAAGCGGCTCAGAGTTCGATGTCAGCAGTTCACAAAAATTACGGTTAGTTGCCGACGTCGCAAGAGTCGGCAAAAGCTCGAACTTGTCAATCGCACCTTCAGATACACTTCTGACTTTCGAAGGACTTTGTTGTATACACACCAAAGCTCAGGGCCCCTGCAACGAATTATCCGAACTTCAATCTTGCCGCACGTCGATGTCTATGGACCTGATAATGATAACTGAGACTTGGCTGAATGATGAAATCACAGAGGCAGAGATCGCTCTACCTGGTATGTTCGTCATATGTAATGATCGACGTAGGATGGGAGGTGGTGTAATTTCGTACTACCGCAGTGGTCTACATTTCCAATTCGTTGACAGTCCACAGCTTCAAGTTGCGGACTCACTGTGGTGTCGTCTGCAACTAAGACATGGTGATATATGTTTAATTGCCCTTGTATACCGTCCTCCCATATCATCTCTGAAAATGAAAAACCGTCTATCATCTGCACTAAAAACTGTTCTGGCTCTGCCTAACTCTCACGTTTTCCTCGTAGAGGACTTCAACTTGCACACACTGAATGTTCCGTCCTCACCTGGCGAGCAGTTTAAGACCAAACCACAATAAGTAATGGCCAATCTACCACTACATAACTACGTTACTTCCCCTAGGAGATTCAGAACGGGGAACAATCCGGCCATTCTTCACCTCGCCTTCACCAATGAGGAATTTATG
>OX104066.1:70610434-70751691 GCA_944474145.2 Dicrocoelium dendriticum
TTTCCGCTTCATATGGGCGATCCTTCCAAAGAAGAGTGGGTAATTTGCACTCTGCTCCGTGAGATGCGAATATGAACTGCTGTACATAGGACCGTGATGCGTCATCTTGGCCGAACGCGCAGTGCATGCGTTGTACATGTGTTTGTGTGTCCCTTATCTTCACTGTGCTCATTGACCATACTAAATAATCAAGACACCCACTTGGAACTCGGTGCATACTGCTGTCTGATAACACACCAAACGATTGTACACATGCATGACTGATAGGTCTTATGGTATACTTCCATTGCTCCATACTTATTTCTGATTTCACTCGGGTGTAACAATTAGCGACGGAATTAATTGGACTACTTATGGCTAACGCAGTTTCGGCAACTCCAGCATTTTGGAATTCCTCCACTGAGAGACCCAAAGCACAACAATGGATGCAGTGGAAAACTACTTTGGCAAACTACTGCGAACTTCTTTTTCTACTTGGCTGCAATAATAATAACAATGATGCTGCGCAAATCAAATGCGCCACCACCTCGGTCATGAAGGTCAGAGACCCTTGGATAGTTTACAGCCTCACATGAAACAAAACCTAAAGACTGTGTTCTGATCTCTTGAGCAAGTGTTGGGCGAACAGCAACACCTATCTACGGCGCGCTACAAGTTTAACACGAGGAGACAACAGCCGAGGGAGTCTGCGTATGAATATGGAACAATGGTTTATTACGAGTACAAAAGCAGTGCTTAACAAGTCCCGTGGGATGGAAATTATTACGAAAAGTGAATTGCATGATAATGTGAAAAGCGTTGCGGTGGACTCACCACAACGCACTCACGACAACGACCCCTCCCGGCTGTGCATTCAATAGAATCCCGCCGATTCATTTCAAAGAATCAGTGATCGTACAAGCATTAATTGTTGGTATCCTTGATAAAAAGAAAGCACGAGAGCGATTGTTTTCAGGGGATGAAAGGCTTGTGACTTGGGAGGAAGCTTGCGAGATAGTTCACCAACGTTCTAACCTCGCGGCAATTTCCTCGGCGGACCAGGCGTTATCACAGGATGATCACAAAGTTTCCCAAATCGCTCGTGACCGTACATTGTCTCCCGCTGCACAGCACGGTTCCCGTTGTTATCGTTGTGCTAAGCGTCAGTCAACTATGACTGACCGTCAGCACCTTTATTCATTGTGTAAATGTTGTGGAAAGATGGGATACATTCAAAAAGTATCCCTTTCCAAACGAAATGCCTTCACGGGAGTTAAACACGAAGCGACAAATCACATGGCTGCGGAGTTGAATCACAACTGAATCAACACCGCAACAGTTCTTAGGCACAAGCTATCGGCGGGAAAACCGTTTGTTGCACATTTGCAAATAAACAATCAGTCTGTGGTTTTTGAAATTGATGCTGATTCAGAAGTTACGTTAATACGATAGGACGCCTTATCGAATCTGCCAAAATTGAAGCCACCAAAAATATAACTGCTATCTTACATCGGGCCGACGGTAAATGTCATCGGAACTTTTGTTGCACGTATCTCTTACCGCATTTCTACAAGCCATATGTGTGTATGTATCTGGCAGACCAGGTCCAAATATACTTGGTTGCGACGGCGTCAATCTTCTGCCTAACATTATGTCAATCGTCAACTCAGTTCATCTGCAAATATCCGATATTTTGTCAAACTACGCAGTCTTGTTCGACCAAACCATGTCTGGGAGGTTAAAGTATCACAGTGCACATCTGATACTTAAATGAAAGCCAACGCCAACATTTTGGAAGGCGCGCACTATGCCTTATGCACTTCGGGACAAATTCGAAGCGGAACTACTCCGGCTCCATGAAGAAGGTACGATTGAACCCATTCAGTACTCAGGCTGGGTAGCACCCATTGTGTCCCTGTTAAAGAGTGACGGTCCTGTAAGAATCTGTGGAGACTACGAACTTACGGTCACTCAGACACTAGGGCTTGACCGATACGAGCTGCCAAGGATGGAAGATATTTACGTGTCACTCTCTGGCGGTGAGGTTTTTACAAAATTGGATATGAGCCATGCGTACTAACAGATAGAACTTGACGAAGAATCGCGGGCTTACACAACCATATACACTCATTGGGTTATTCCACTACACACGTTTGCCGTTCGGAATAAGCTCTGCACTGGCTATATTTCAACGGATTATTGACCCATTGGGGAAAAATATACAAAATACATGTGCTTACCAGGATGATATCCTAATTACAGGGCGAACCACTGCTGAACATCTGCACACGATATTGTTATTAAATTTCTATCAGACTCTGACCCTATACTGAAAGAGGAGAAGTGTAAGTTTCTCGTAGCTGTTGTGCAATACCTTGGTTATAAAGTGCCAAGCGGTGGGTTATGTCCGTTAGAAGAAAAATAAGGGTTTTTCCTAGCGCTCCCAAAAATCTGAGCGAACTACGATTTTTCCTAGGAGCAGTTACTCAGTTCTATGTGTTCATACCATCAGAATCAAGTTATCTGCATCCAATTCATCATCTTTCAAGCAAGGATCAACCATGGAAATGGAACGCGGTTCACGAAGATGCTTTCAACGAAGTAAAGAAATTAATGGCATAAGATGATGCGCTTGTACATTATGATCCACAAAAGCCGACTCTACTCTGTGTTGCCTCTCCTTGCACCCCTGGGGCTGTTTTGCTACATAAACTAGCTACTGGTTCGCAGAGACCTGTCGATTACGCTCCAACCTTAACTGCAGCCGAAAAGAACTACTCTCAACTCGATCGCGCGACAGCTGCTTTTAATTTTGGTACCAACCGATTCTAGAATTTCGTGATTCACACAGACCCCAAGCCCTTTATCTCAAGCATCCACAACTTTCAACATCTTCTGGAAGGAAAACAATTCTTTGTGTCTGCCGCTCACATTCGTTTGACATTCGTATTACAGACTAAGCCAAATGAGTGCTCACCAGTTATATCTGCCATATTCTTGGAGGAGATAACAGTATCACTGATACACTCTCACGCCCGCAAGTCGATTCGGTCAACCCGTCTCCCATTGACTTGGAATGCATGGCTTAACTGCAAAAAGCCGAACCATCTCAGCCGCAAGTGAATTACAAACAGATTTCACTGGACCTCCAATCAGTGCCCCTGACACACTACACCAGGTACGATTGATTGTCATGTTTCCACGTAAATTCCAAGCCTCTTGGTTCCTGTAACAATGGGAAGAACCATTTTTGAGGATCTTCACAACTTCGCGCATCCTGCTACACATGCAACAGTCAAATTAATTGCCAAACGCTTTGTATGGCCGAACATGAACAAAGACATCCGCACATGGAAAAGACTTGCATAGCATATCAACGCTCGAAAGTCATTCGGCATACCCAATCGTAGCCTTTTCATCACCGGGTCCGCAGTGAATGTGACACTGCCTAAACCTGATGGTGGAGTAATAGAAACAGGAGTAGAGTTCAAGCTTTGCTTTCTATCAAAACCGATAAGTACTGGGCCCGTAAAATGTTGGCCGCCTCTCTCGTTGCAAATGTATACTCACCAAAACTAGTCAGTGGTGGAATTACTTGCTACGCTTTACGAAGGCTACTGACTTCTCTGTAAAGAAGCGCTTAGCTCGGATTGAATAGCGTGTATGTTTGTTGACTTGTCCTTGCTAACCTACTACTCACAGTAGTCTCCTCTTCTGAGGTATCTATGTCACATACATTTGTAAAACTTTTCAGTCAGAAGTATTTCATTTTACGCTCTCAGGCTCTATATATTCTCAGTGCCCTGTGCTCTATTGCTAAGGAATATCACTCTATGTATCCGCCCCAACTAGTTACACTGTTCCCTTTCATTCTTCACCGAACATCTTAAATAGGATCATTACTTGTGCGATCGCTAGCATTTATTTTCGGATGCTCTGGATTAATGAAAGAAGCTGTCATTACTTTATCTTTAGCAAATAGTTCGACTAATCCCTCAACCTTTCATACAGGATTCTGAGAGATCCCTCTACTTTCACCCACTGTTCCATTTGATGCCATATATGCTTCTTCTAAGTAATCAGAATGTGAAGATTTTTCTCATACCCCATCGTACCGCCCTTTCTCTCACGCTTATTAATCGACCCGAAAACAATGATACACCAGCTGCGCAAATCGTTGATTCAGTGAAAATGTGCTCCTTGTCTTCTTTGTAGCTTTGCTTTTTTCACTTCTTCATATCACTTCTGTATATCAACACTGATAACGCAAAGTGATGAAACTGTTTCCACATGGATGTGTAAAGATTATTCGAAAAAAGAACTTGACCTCCCAAGCGATAGTAGCACACTTACCTCATCATGATTCTCCATGAGTTAGACCTTAAACATGGGATTTTCGTATTAATAGTAGACAACAAACTAGCTATGCAACTTTTAGCTTAGCTTATGGCACTGATTTTCTCAGTCCTCATAGAAAGCATGAGAGGAAGGTGCATTTTTAAGTTTTCGCTTTGATTGGTCACATCAATTTTTTCTTTCCAACCGGGGGATAACGATGTCTACAGAGCAGCTTGCCTACGGATTGCGCTAGAACAAAGGCCTATTAAGTGACAGTTGTTCAGCCAATTACTGCGCATGTCGTTATAGGCTGGTTGCGGCTAGCTCTGAATGAACACGGTGAATATTTAAGTCTCCTGGAACAGATCGGTCATTAGCTACATTACAAGTCTTGAGCTAAAGAATGCCGTGCAATCTCCTACCACGTTAGATACAATCAATGATATATTAGTTTTTTTAACCTGCACCTTTTTCGCTAGGTAATCGGACGTCGCTTTGGAGCTATGATCACTCCATGATAAGGTTATCTCCTCTTATCCATAGCAAGAAGTATCACTAAGATCTCACCCGTCGCAAGCCTAGAAAGCTCAGGTGGAGACAATGGCTGCCCCAGTACATTCAGTGACTGTTTGAAACGATTGCCTTCACTAGCTTTACTTTATTTTACGAGGCGGTCGTATCGAAGTATTGTAACCAGTTAATTAGTTGCCTAAACATCTGCTTTGGCACTTCCTGTCTAATTGAAAGGATCTTCATCCGTGCCGACGGATTATCGTCTCAACTTCCCAAATGACTGTGAAAGATTAACGAAAAGCCTTTTAAACACAAAAAACCATACATCAGTAGTCTTCATCAGTTTATATATAAATAGAATTGCGGAGCCTCAACCATACCTAGGGTTTAACCACACTTGGAAACAATAATTAGTAAGAAATACGGAAATCGCTGAAAATGTTAAACGAAGTCACCTGAGCTGTCACCTATTCTACTCCGGATGTGAGGGGATTAATTTTCAATTTTGTTGCAAATTACCGGCCGATTTATAGCAACCCCCAAATAACCCACCTTCTTTAAACAGAGTCTGGAGATGCACACGGAATTAATCGGGTTGCAACTGAACAATGCACCTGATCCGGGTACGCTGTTTCTTGTCGTTTTCAAGGAGTGTGCAGGGTCTCTTGCATAGCCTGTAGGCCACTTGTATACCTTGTGACTCAAACAACACAAGACTGTTGGAAATTTGCGAATAGCAAGTATCACGCCAGTAGCAAAGTAAAGCACCAGTAAGTCTCAGTTAATCGCTTGCACGTTGGTTTCTATGTGGACGTTTGAGAGGCTTATTCATAAAAGGATCTCAACCCATACCCATTTGGATGACCCTCATCAGTTTCATATCGTAGGTAAAGGTCCACTTTAGATGCGTTAGTATCTGATGTCTACTGTACTTTCATCACAAGATAATAAAAACAAATACATCCGCGTTCGCTTCCTGGACTTAAGTAAATCTTTCGGTTATTTGAACTGCGAACTGCTGTTGCGCAATCTCTTAGGTACTGGAGTTCAAACTCTTTCTGCTGAAGGATTATTTTACCCTGAATACCAACTAGCAGGTTTACAGAGGAAAACTCTTTTTCACCCACCAGGAATTCTGACATTCTTCATGGTACCATTTTGTCTCCATTTCTATTTTACACTTACGTTATCCTAATCATCAGCCTTGAAGAATTTATCTTACTGAAGTATGCTGAAGGCCTAATGCTTGATATCCATCATCCTGGCATATAGCCATCGGTCAAACTGCAACCCCCTGGAAAACTTCACAACTTGCACAAAGTCCGGTTGCCTACCGTTGAATACCGCAAAATATAAAGATTTTCTTCATTGGCTGTTCAAAATAAATCGCTATCAGTAAGTTCTAACACAGTACTCACAACTTTGAATTGATGGTGAAGGTCTGACCACTTCCACGCCATCAAAATACATGGGTGACACTGAGCAGTTGACCTACGTGGTCTCTTCACGTGAACGAAATGTTCACTAAAGTTAAGAGACCCACTCTATGTCACACACTCCAGGTCTTCTTCCGTACCACGTTTTTTCGATACAACGGTTCATCACTGCATGTGTGTTACCCTACTAGACCCACTGCTCTCCCGTGATCCTTGCTGGTCCCCTGCCATGTCAAGGCAGGTACTTATCAACTTAATTGTATCAGCCACATCAACTCCTGTAACGAGCTAGCATCTAACATACCCACTGATGTTGGCCACCCACTCCAAAGGGTGTTATTCTAATGCGTATCAAAAGCATCGCTCAAACAGAGCTACAAAACTATCTACGCCCGTGCAAGGACCTATGGTATATCAGTACCTTGCTCCTCACATTCTTTGACTGATAAAACTCAGCCATTCAAGTATTCGTCAATAAATTACTTCAGTGTTATTATCTCGGTTGACATTTTTCGACGACAGTGAATTTATATCTGTCCTAATGGACAGCGTTTGTTAGAGCTACATGCTGACCCCTCATAAGTAGATGCTGCACATCCCCTATTTGACTTGACTATAAACGCACACCATTAACTGGATTGTCGGGAAATTACTCAGTGCTGAGCGGTCGCCAAAAACTGTCCTCCTACGTTATTCGCCTCTAAATTTTTAGATTTATTCTCACAGAGACCTACGTGCCATCATTCGATTTGGCTCCACGAGCTCCTCCTACCACTGTTCCTCTAATGGATCTATCATTCACGGATCACCAGCAAACTGTGCTCTTGCAACTTCTAGGTCAACCGTATTTGAACCTTATCGGAGGTTTTATTTTTCCTCTCGTCGCATAAGAACTCTTGTGGTCTTATTTTAAAGATCTTTTTGAGAGTCACCCGATCAGCTTACTACCATTTCTTCAAGTCACTGTACAAAGCGACAGTCGTCAATTTGATCGCCCTTGGAACATCCACTGTCGTCATTAGACAGTATTTCCAAGTCACCTTGATTTGCCTCAATCCTACGTCGTATCGCTGCCTACCCACTACCGGCTGGATCGATAGCACGCACGTCACCTGTCTACCCTAGGGAACGTGTGACGCATCTGGTCGCGACACGCCTGAACCCACTGACCTCGAACCAGAGCCGATAGCCACGCGACGGTGCGTCAGTATCTGTATTCTCTTGCTACCCCTTAAACAGCACGCCTATTGTGAACAAATCTCGCATGAAGAGCAAATGCGAATCAGGTGAGATAAAGTGGTAAAAAGTGGTCTGGTGCGTACCATGTGCTTGAAATCCTATCACACTACCTGCCTAGGGAAGGGGTCGACGAAAGCAAACACCGCAGAGGCGTTTTGGTTCTGCCAAGTATGCAAGTCTATTCCATTTGTTAGCTGTCTATCTGTGTTACTGAAGAGGTGTGAAAGACTAACCGAAGCGGTCGAGCAACTAGTGAGCGCCAGAGTTACACCCATCGGAGGAAACGGACCTGTACTTGTGAGTGAAAATAACACCCCGAATTCCCTAGTCAGGCCGAAGAAGAGAGCCAGGCGTCCCAACCTAACCCCAACGACTCAGCCTCCAGCAGCATTAACTACATTCTCTCTCCCTCCTGTAAGTAAAAACAGTGCCTGCAGCGCCCGTGCCTCAACTTCTGTACTGTGTGCTGCACCTAGTAGTCTGTTTGCTACACTCGAGACTGTAAGCTACAGTCAACCAGCCATAGTGAACAACCCGGCAACGTACGCATCGGTTGCCGCCAAGCAAACACCGGAAAGAGCACCGGTAACCTTTGTGCCCGAACTAGAGAAAACAAAACTGCCGCAGCACGGATGGCACACTCCAGTGCCGTTCACAAATTCAATAAAAACACCGGATACTAAACCTCCAAATCCAAAACCCGTAGCCAGCAGGCGCAACCATGGTGCCCTAAACATTGTACGCACAAATTTCCCCGAATCCAAATCCAATACAATTAAGGGTAAGTTGACGGACGATCGAAATCAGTGGGGTTCCATCTGTACGTCGATCAGTGTCCATGCTAATCCCACGACATTAAAATGAATCTCGCGCCAACCAAACGCGTTGCACTATGGCGAACTCCGGTTACTTCGGGTAGCACTAAACTCGACGGACGAGGCTGAGGCCGTTCTGTCGTCTGCGAATCGTCTCCGCAACGACTCAAGTGGAGTGCGCATACTGCCCGAAATCCCTTGGAAAGAACGTTTAGGGGATCCCGCTAACAAAGTAAGGTACAAAAAAGTCAAGATAAGAAAACAGTGATTGCTCACGGTGTTCCTGAGCTTACTGCTTCCTTTTACGACGATGCTCAGATGCACGACCGCGAGCAATGGCACTACATCTGGGCGGCTCTTTCTCTCGAAAATGTCGTGGTCACCCCGTTGATAAGGATCGCCATATCACCAAACTGTAAGCGGTGCGGTCCCAGGCTGTTAAAACTTGTGTTACGGTCAGAACTAATGGCACAAAGCCTTCTAGAGAACTGGACTAAATTTCGTTGCAGATTGCCAACAGAAATTCGTCTGAAAGCAGCGGGAACACCAGCACCTTCTAATGACAATTCAGTAGAGGCACAACTCTTAATGAAAACGCCAACTGCATGACCCGATTCGGGGACGGTTTCAAGAGTAGCCATACTATCCGGTGGGGCACAGCAGAGCACGAGCAAACACCGGGATTCGGGGCATCTGATACTTGCGTATATATCAAATACCTCTCGAGAGTACGCAACCCATCCAAAAAACGATTAGTCGCCGACCCTTTATTGGTCGGCGTAAACTCATTTGCTTCATCCATCCAATCTAACACACTCTTGGTCTCCGAGAATGTCTCATGCATGTACACAAATGCCCAAGATCTACTCAGCACATTAGCTGAATTAAGATTTCGACAAGCGTCTGCAGCTTGGGACCTCATCGTTGTCACCGAAAAGTGGTTGCGCTGCAAGCTAACGGATGCTGAAATTGCACTAACGGGCATGTCCGTTGTCCGGAAGGATCGAACCAGCAAAGGTGGTGGGGTAGCCCTTTACTTTCGTAACAACATGCAATGCGAGCCCATAAACGATTCGGAAACCGAGGTACCTGACGCCATTTGGTGCAATTTCCGGCTGAGAGGGAACGAGCTTGGTCTGTTGGTTGTTGTTTACCGCCCATAATCGTCTACTCCTGAGATGGACTGCAATTTGATGGCTGCGTTGAGACAAGTGATAAACAGAAGTACAGTCACATTTTAGTCACCGGTGACTTCAACCTACATGCCGTCGCATCCCAGGCCACACCAGGAGAGTACTTCAAAGCAGATTTGCAAGATCTGGTTTCAGACTTCCCGCTTCATGCCCACGTCACTACGCCCACCAGATTCAGGGGAACTGACAGGCCATCCACGTTGGACCGAATATTCACCAATGAAGAAGTTATGGTCGAGAGAGTAATAACCGATACTTCGCTGGGCCGCAGTGATCATGCGACGCTAGTGCTTAATTACATGCGCTACGCGGATTATCCTAAAGAGCACGCCGAGGAATATCATGTCGTAACCAACTATGACGACATGTCCGACCTCATTGATGCAACCAGCTGGTCGTTCTTAGCTGAATTAACCCCTGAGGTGGCCTGCGGAGAATTCGTCAACATATTTCCCAAGCTCGTGGCAAGGACATCTGAAACCAAACTCTACCGGCCTAAAAGGATGAAGTCTCGTAAGGAGCAGGACACGTAAATGCATGGCATTAAGGGACTTGGCATGGCACACCTATATAGCCTCCCCGAACGACGATACCTGGGATATCTACACAATACAAAGGAACCACTGTGTCAAACTCGTCTGGGAGGATAAACTTAAGAACCAACAAGGTTTGGTGGAAAAGTTTTGCTCCAATCCCAAACTGCTATACAGACACGTAAACAATTTGCGTCGTGTTAAGCGCGGTATTCCTGCTCTGCACACAGCATGCGGCTTAGCCCAAATCGCACAGGAGGCAGCCTACGTTCTTTGGACAACAATTTGGCCGTACCTTCCAAAGCGGGCAATCATCATACATTCTGCCTAAGCAAATAACGCCGCCATCAGGGCTTAATCACATTTCGTTCACCTCCGCAGCTGCGCTGAAGAGGCTGATGTCTCTGCGCGAGTTCAGCTCTTGGGTGCGGACGGCATTCGCCTGAACGCGTTGAAAGTTGCTGCCATGAGTTTGTCAGGACCACTAGCAATTTTCTTTTAACGATGTCTGAACGAGATGTACGTCCCCACGATGTGTAAGCACGGAATCATCACGCCTATCTATAAAAGTGGTAGCCGTGCTGAACCAACAAATTATCGACCGATAACACTACTTCCTGTGACCTCCAAGGTTATGGAGTCCATCGTAGCTAAGCCTTTGATGGGGTACCAGGAGATCAACAAAATTCTCGTTCCGGAACAGCATGGATTTCGCCAAAATCGCTCCTGTACATGTAATATCTTGATTGCTCGTGCAAACTGGACGGACTCTGTGGACGCCAATGTAGAAGTTGACGCGGCCTACTTGGATTTCTCAAAGGCATTCGACCGTATAGACCATCGCATTCACCTCCACAAAGTCCAGAAATATGGAATCGGCGATCCTGTTCTGGGCTGGATAGGAGACTTTCTCGTGCAACGTCACCTGAATGTGTGGGTTAGAAGCAACTTGTAGGAGTCCATCGAAGTTCAGTGCGGCGTACCTCAAGGCTCAGTACTTGGACCCCGCCTATTCCTGATCTTCATCAATAATCTCACGAGCGTGCTATCTTCTAACTGTTTGCTATTTGCTGATGACCTAAAGGTATGGCGCACTATAGCTGCAGTGGAGGATCACACAGTCTCACAGAAGGACCTGGACAAAGCGTACACATGGTCCATCGAGAACATGCTGCATCTCAACGTCACCAAGTGGAAAGTTCTCAGTATAAGGCACAAGGGTATTCACAAGTACCGCCTAGGACCGCAAATTCTACAGCGGGCTTCTCACGAGTGCGATCTCGGCATGATA
The DNA here is from genome assembly GCA_944474145.2 of Dicrocoelium dendriticum. NCBI lineage: Eukaryota > Metazoa > Platyhelminthes > Trematoda > Plagiorchiida > Dicrocoeliidae > Dicrocoelium > Dicrocoelium dendriticum. The sequence goes on from OX104066.1 coordinate 70,621,772, forward strand.
GTTCAAGATGACCTCGGTTGTTTGAGGCAGACTGAAAAGGCATCTAAGAAAGCAAACCAGTACCTCGGCCTTCTTCGCAGAGCTTTCGGGAAGTTTGACCATTCAGTTTTTCCAAAAATGCTTGGTGCCTACGTGAGGCCGCACGCAGAATACGCTATCCACGCGTGGCAACCCTGGCTCAAGCACTATCTCATCGCGCTCGATACTGCACAATGTAGAGCAACGAAGAGCGTCAGTGGTTTGACCAGCCTCCCCTACCCACTCAGGCTGAAGACCCTCAAAATATACAGTGGACGTTACGGGCGTCTAAGGGGCGATCTCATAATTTTGCACCAGATCCTGAGAAACCCCAACCACCCATGCCATTCCCTTCTAATACTCAGTCAAAACACCTCGCTAAGAGGTCACCAGTTTAAGCTGGTCACGCAGTACAGCCGCCTGGAATGTCGGCGAAACTATTTCTCCCTTCGAGTGGCATAGCCTTGGAACGCCCTCCCGGAACATGTAATTAATGCACCCACCCGATCCCTTTTCAAAAACGCCTTGACGATACTCTGTCACATTTACACTACGTGCTATAGCCCATGACTACCAGATGCTGGCACTAATGCACAACAGACAGTGGATAGTGCCATAACCCTACTGGAGAATGAGTCACTCCAAACGCCTTGCACGAAATTTGATAAACGCTACTACTATAGAAACTGGATTTCTGTATCCTGTCGACCCAAGATAGTTGCACACGAGTAAGCGTTGTCCTTGCTAGCTTTTTTTCTCGCCTATTATGCGATCAATATCCATTTGCATTATTGCTTTGTGTGCGTTCATTCTCCTTTCAAACTTCCTTTATACTACAGTGCAGATACATCTGTAAGCGCCCGAACTGACGACTCCATTATGCCTTCGCTATCTTTTTTGTCACGCTAAACACCCTACGGGACATGTCAAGCACCTGCTTTGTTACCGGGTATAAATCATTGTTCATTTTTCATTGTTCTCGTTGTGATGTGCTTTTTACTAGTAAGCCACTTCTGTGTTCTACAACCGCTTGTTATCTAAGCTAGGCTCTCGGAATCAGGCGCAGCTCAACTTGATTAATTGTCAATCTCCACAGCTTCGTATAACTTCTTTTTACCGTTCTTGGTGAGCCACAATGGGTTTGCGTATGCTTCAGCATTGACTGTGGTTTCTGTTAACTGTAGCAAATTCACCACACAGTCCCCTTGCATTTCGAGGTCGTCCACTAGGTACAGGTCCGGTGTGCTCACAGTGAGTGCACGCCCGTCATTACGGTAAGACAACGGTTAACTCTTATGTCGATTGGTCCCTTTAGTCTCTGTAGGTCCAATCAATTCTGAACAGCACCGCAGCCCTGATAACAGTTACTCGAATTACTTTCTGTTTAGACTTGTTTACCTGGGGCAGCTGTGTTGTTTAAGCAATGCAGCAAAATCACATAACAGAAATTTAGTGGGTCACGGATCCTCCCCAGAATTAGAGACAGAAAATTTCTTTTATAAAAAGCGTTAGGTACATGATAACAAAAATAGCAGACCCTACAAGTGTTTTACGGTTCGATGCACTGTACACATCCAAAATGGCCGGATTGCTATATGGATTTCGTCCGTCATCCCAAGACATGGGGCAAACGTCAAACTGCAGCTCATCTTCCGTTAGCTCCAAAAGCAGTGAGGCTCCTTCTTCTGGCATTGACGATTCAGCAGTCTGTATCTTTGAGCAGCGGTTTCCTTGACCCCGCGACATGAGATAATTGCGAAAGGCCACTCGCTTATAGACCCAGCATCGGAAGTTATTCATTACCTGTCATGAAATAAGATGGATGTGTGCACTAACTTTAGTTTTATACTCGGTGATGACGACTGGAATTTGGAACTCCCTATATTTTGTTTGGTAATGCCACCGCGTACAAACCCGAGTTAAATTGTCTTATCCAATCATTGAACAATGATTTATCACGGGTAAAATAGCAGAGTTTTGACAAGTCCTGTAGGATGGTTGGAGTGCAATTTAGCATAAAAAGAATCAAAAGATAAGTGAATCATCAATTTAGGCGTTTACCAATTCCACTGTACTGCTGCATAACGGTAGTTTGAGATGGGAATTGAATGTGCACAAACAAACTAATATGGGAAGCAGTGATAGTTCACGTAATCCGTAGGAAAAAATAGAGTGTAAGTGACAGTACGCACACGTGTGCTGCTTCAGAGAACCGTTGTGATACCTAAATTCAGTTTGGGTATATCCAACCTATTCACATGAACACTGATGCAGGTTTCATAAACGCTACGTTGCGGATGGGGCTGTTGACCATATAATTTAATTAGCGTTGCTTCCTCCTCCGAGTGAAACGGACCATATCAGGTTATGGGACGGACAGTGTATCGGTAAAACTTTTTTCTCAAAGCATTACTGTAGGGGCAAAGAGGAACTGGATCAAAAATTTTTTCCGCATTCGGGCCATGCGAAGGGACAATTCATTTTGTCACCCATCAAGTCGGATGCGGTGCGTGACAAATTTGCGCTGGTGGCCTCAGTTTGGCATTTTATCTCTGTTGCAACAAGTCATGAAAGGCGCGATTTGTGTTCTTTAGTCTTAAGTAAAGTATGATGAGGTCTGATCGTTGATGCCGGTATTCACTATTGTACAATCTCAAGGCTTGCCGCCTGCGTTGGTAGTGGGGAGGTGAAACAACTCTCTAAAGAGTTTGGCCGCTCTACTTTGAGGAGCTTCAAGTGCATCAACGTCACGCTTGCGTCAGGCTTGGATCACGTATTCCAAGTGGGGCCTCATATCAGTGCTCAGCATTTGCGGAAAGATTGATGGCTCGAACATTCTGAAAGCCTACCGACAGAGCACAAGGTGCTGAATGGCTCTTCTTGATGCCTTTTTAATCTGTTTCGGGCACTCAAATTCATCCTGCACGATCAGTCCGAGGTATTTTTCCTGAGAAACACTTTGCACTTACTAGTCCCTAAGTGTATATTCATAGGTAAGCTGATGGCTTATGCACACGGCTTTGCATTTCGTCACGTTGAAATGGAGCCGTTTTACCGATGACCACGTATAGGCCCTGTGGAGATCGTGTCGCAGTGCCGTGTGATTGTCTTCTGTTTGAATGCCAAGACAGATGTTGTCATCGCCTGCAATTAGTCAGAAGTTGGACTGGAGTACAATAGCAAGATCGTTCATAGATACTAATAGTAAACTTGGTCTAAATACACATCCTTGGGGCATACAACAATGGACTACATTTGGGTCGGAAGGGAAGCTGCGTACCCTCACATGCTGCTCTCATTGAATGAGGAAGTTGCTTATCCAACCCAGCACAGGGTCCAATTTAATAGCTTCGAAGCGTGTGAAGAAGAATGCAGTGGTCCAGGCGATCGAAGGATTAAGATAACTCAAATAGACGATTTCGTCAACTCAACGAGCCGTCGCAAAAAACGTGTCCTCCTGCGTTATTCGCCTTTAAATCTGTGTATTTATTCTCACAGAGATCTACGTGCCATCATTCGATTTGGCTCCGCGAGATCCTTCTACCACTGTGCATCTATTGGATCTATCATTCACGGATCACCAGCAAACTGTGCTCTTGCAACTTCTAGGTCAACCGTATTTGAACCTTATCTGAGGATTTATTTTCCCTGTCGTCGCACAAGAACTCTGATGGTCTTATTTTTAAGATCTTTTTGAGAGTCACCCGATCAGCTTACTACCATTTCTTCAAGTCACTGTACAAAGCGACAGTCGTCAATTTGATCGCCTTTGGAATAGCCACTGTCGTCAATAGACAGTATTTTCCAAGACACCTTTCTTTGCCTCAATCCTACGTCGCATCGTTGCCTACCCACTACCGGCTGGATCGATAGCACGCACGTCGCCTATCTACCCTAAGGAACGTGTGACTCATCTGGACACAACACCTCTGATCCCCCTGACCTCAAACCAGCGCCGATCGCCACGCAACGAAAATTGAAGCGAATTCATACACGGTGCGTCAGTATCTCTATCCTCTTGCTACCTCTGTTGTAGTGTACACATCCAGTTACTCCATTCCATCTTGTTAGTGGTGAATCTTTACACCATATCACCACCATCTGCGGTCATTTCTAATTCGCTGCCCCATTACTGACTGTGACCACATATATCAGTAGAATTATTCCATTCTAAGCTAGTGGTAAGTGATAAATCTACAACATAGATTCTGAACTCTCCTTTTCTATCTAATCCCTTTTGGAATTGGTGCAAGTCGCAATAACAAAGTACACGCCTCAAGTGGATATGGCCCATTCGAAAATCAATTGGGACCTATGTGGAAAACTGTTAAGTCTGGTCCAGTGTGCATTAACTGTCAAAAAGCGTACTATTCGAAGTTTTTAGGGATGAGGGCACTCGAAACTAGACAATCCAGTAGCAAAACCGAAGCATTTTGGTTCTGCCAGGTGTGCGAATACATCCCTGTTGTTAAATGCGTAATTTTCCTAATGAAAAAGTGTGAAAAGTTGGTGGAAATAGTTGAGCAACTGGTGAACGATAGCAACGCATCTGCGAAAATAAACAATGCTACGCTTGCATCTGAACCGACACCTACAAACTCCCGTTTAGGCCGAAGAAGAGGGCCAAGCGTCCCAACCTCACCATCGCGTCTCAGTCTCCAACGGTCCCTAGCTACATGGCTCCACTAAGTGAAAAAGTCGTTTATAACCCACTTGCTTCTACGTCCTCCAAGGGTGTAATAACTAAAAATTCAGTTGACATACCCGAAACACAAAACTCCAGAAAGCCCACGGTAAAAAATAACTGGACATCTTACGCAGCGGTTGCTTCTAGGAAAACACCGTCAAAGACACCTGTGACTCCACTTACCGGAGAGGTCAAAACTGTGCCTCAAAATGGATCGCTATCGCCAGTGCGGTTCAAAAATCTACAAAAAACAAGAGAACCTAGTGCTCTTAAGTCGCGAAGCACAAGGCGGAATCATGGTGCCTTAAGTCTTGTGTGCACAAACGTTCCTGATTCCAAATCCAAGACAATAAGGGGCACATTGATAGACGATCGTAGTCAGTGGGATTCCATCTGTAGCGCCATCAACATGCACGCTGAACCCACTACGCTGAGACGCATCGCAAGACACCCAAACACCTTACACTATGGTGTGCCTCGACTACATCGAGTAACATTACATTCCGCGGAAGAAACGGAACCCATTCTGCTCGCTGCAAATCGATACCACAGAGCATCGAACGGAGTATGTATCTTACCGGATATTCCGTGGAAAGAACATCCAAAAAATATAAGCAATCAACAGAGAAGTAGAAAACACGAGCTGAAAGCCGTCATTACTCATGGCGTCCCTGAGTCTCAAGCTTCATCTCCTGAAGTTCAGGCACATGAGCTGGAGCAATGGCGATACATTCGGGAGGCTCTGACTTTAGAAAATGTCATTGCTACCTCCCTGACCAAGATTCCCTTGTCACCAAATTACAAAGGGTGTGGTCCTAGGTTGCTGAACTTGGTCTTACCGTCTAAGCTAACTTTACAGACAGTTCTAAAGAACTGAGATAACTTCCGGAACATGCTGCCAAAAGAAACTCGACTAAAAGCAGTAGCTTTACGATCAGATGCTACTGGCTACTCCATGAAGAGAACCAAGTCACTGGGAACAACCGTTATTGCAGAGTCCACCACAACACTGATCTGACAGCCGTCATAGCATCCAAAGAGACACTGCAGGAGGTGAGTGATCATCAGGACCATCATGAACCTGATCACATGGTGCAGAGAGTTATTCCAAGCCATTCTCGCGAGCCTAAGACAATTCCAAAAAACTAGTAGCAGCCGACCTCAGGAGGGTCGGCCGAGTCTCAAACCTGTTGTCTACATCCACAAACAACCTTCTAACCTATGAATCACTCTCCTGTTTTTACAACAACGCACAAGGTCTTTTATGTAAACTGACGGAGCTTCGCCAGCGTCAGACCTCGATGTCAAGGAACCTCGTTATGATAACCGAGACCTGGTTGAATAAAGCGATCGCTGACGCAGAAATCGCACTACCTGGGATGTCTATTCTATGCAAGGATCGACCAAGTAGAGGAGGTGGAGTACCGCTTTATTATCGCAGCGAACTACATCTTGATCTAATCGATGACCAAGAGGTTCAGATTTGCGATGCGCTTTGATGCCGTCTTCACCTATGCGGTGAGGACGCATGTTTGTTTGGTGTGGTGTATCACCCTCTGCCGGGTAGTTTGGAAATGGACAACTGCCTAGCCTCCACAATGAAGACCATTCTCTCGTAGTCGTACAGCCACATTCTACTGGTTGGTGACTTCAATATTCATACCATAGAAACTGCAGCATGTATCAACGAACACTTCAAAATGGAAGTACAGGAGGTAATTAGTGGACTACCACGCTACAATCACATCACGTCTCCAACGAGATTCAGGACGGGAAACAAACCAAGGGTCCTGGATCTTGTATTCATCACTGAAGAGCTTATGATGGAAACGGTATCGATAGAGAGCCCTTTAGGCCGTAGCGACCATGCAACCCTCATGTTCAAGCACATCTGTTATGCAGAGTATTCCTCAGAAAACACCGAGGAGTGTCAGCTCATTACGGATTATGGCGCGCTAAGCAAACTTATAAATGCTACGAACTGAGCATTTCTAGCGGAACGATCCCCGATGTCGCCTGGTCTGAATTTGCTCTCCAGTTCAACTCGTTAGCAACTAGTGCTTCTAGGAAAAGACCTAATCGAGCGAAGACCGTAAAATCATCCACACGCAGCAGAACACGCAAATGTAGCGTTACGAGGAATTTACTCTGGCGAAGATACAAGGAGTCATCGAGTACCGAAAAATGGGAAACCTACACTATCCAAAGGAATCACTGCGTAAACCTGGTACGCGAAGGTAAACTACAGCACCAACAGAATCTAGCTGGGAAATTCCTTTCTAACCCCAAGCTCCTTACAGACACATAAACAAGCTCCGCAAAGTGCAGCGAATGATTTCTGCCTTACATACGTTATGTGGACCCGCACAAACCCTAACCGAGGCGGCCAACGCCATATGTCAACAATTCGCCCCGAACTTCCAGAGCACGACATCGCTGCATGCACTGTTCCCGATCGTTGTACCACCACCAGAACTTAGCCACATTGTGTTTACCAGTGCGGATGTTACGAAAAAGCTAATTGCCCCGCGCGAGCATACCTCTCCCGGCGTTGATAATATTCGTCCAAAAGCTTTGAAATTGGCTGCAGTAAACCTGGCGGACCCTATCTGCAAGTCCTTCCAACGATGCCTCGATATGATGCGGGTGCCAGCAATGTGGAAGCAGGGCATGGTCACTCCCATCCATAAGGGAAGAAGTCGTACAGATCCTGCCAACTATCACCCGATAACACTACTTCCGGTTTTCTCCAAAATCATGGAAGCGAAGCGAGACGCTAATGAACATCTTGGAGGAACGTAATATCATAGCACAAGAACAACATGGATTTCGCTAGAACCGATCTTGCATTTCAAACTTTCTACTTGCTAGATCCAGTTGGAGTGAGCTCATTGACAGCGGCGTGGGTGTTGAAGCATTATATCTGGACTTCCCAGAGACTTCCGACCGTTTCACTACTTCAAAGCAACTATACTTTATGTATGTTTGATCATGTCTTCATCGGTGTGCCTCGTTCTATCGTGAACATACCATTTATTTATTTATCGGTCCTTCGGTATTGATGTATGTATTGCTTAGACTTAAACATATGTTGAAAACGCATCATTAGGAGCAGTCTCTTTTTGCGGGGCGCCTAACTGCATTGTCGCAGTTACACTCGGCTTGGCTGTTACGTACTGAAATTGTGTTTGAGGTTAGGCATCTAGTGCAGGACACTGACTAGTCTGGTTTCAGTAGGACAGCTGTTATGGCAGCTATTCGCTCTACAATCTGCGATAACCCCGTTATACATGTGACGAGTGGAATAGCCCTACACTTAGTGCAGAAGCTTTTGGTATCTGTCGTATTATTAAGTCAGTTTACATCGCTTAGGTTTATGTGAGCACACATGATATAGAAATTTCTATAACGGTTGGAGCATTCTATTCTGATTCGTACACTTTAAAAACAGTCTGTTGCATCACAACTAAGATTTAACCGCGATGTTTTCGGCTTAGCGTTCCGAGGGCCAGCCCTACGTCTTATGGTGGTCTCCATTCAAGTAATATCGTTTGCTGCTGTCTGACAGAGAAGCCTGTTCTCCAACGTTGTCGATCAAGCAGCTAGTGGGTCTGAGACACATGCTAGATTGCTGTTCTGAGGAGTGAGTGGGATGTAGACGTTGAGTCAGTTCAGTGCTCCGCTATCACTTTGAGGCAAGGTCACACGATTTCTGTCTGTGCTGCGAAATGTAAAGCGTTTGGCTGGCTTGTCGGCAGAATGCTTCCCTGACTCGACACCGTCGCACTGCACACGAGTCAAAGTTATTACCTTCATCGAGACGCCACACGTAAAATGACTGCCGGAGTGAGTTGTAATCCTGTTGACGGGCCAGGGTGCTGATAGCGGCAGGGCGACGTAGCTGACAACAAGGCACGGTATATCAATCGTCACCGGCCGAGAAAACTGCTCAGCCGGTGCGGTCAGATAGTTGACGCGAGGTTTGACAATGTAGATACAGAATCACAGTTAGTAGTAGTAAAAGTGCTTACAGTTACTGAACGGTATGTCAGAAGCGTATGGGAAAGTGTTTGCTAGAAAGCCACAGGATGGTAAAGGCATTTCCGAGTCGAAGGACTGGAAGTTGGTTGGTGCGTGATGAAATGTGGGGGAAAATGCACTACAAAGCGGAGCACGGATTGATGGAAAAGGTATTGCACAGTATTCGCTCAAGACAGATATCCTTCCAAATTTTTTTGCTGGTGGAATGAGCACACACAAGTGAATTGAATGGTATGTAATAGTCCGCGCTCCGTTGTGATTGCAGTTAGAAAGCACAAATTGTCAGCGCTATGGATTTGAGCCCGTTGCAGCGGTTACTAGAGAGAAGTAGGAGCTGCATAGGTTTTATTAGATTACTTGACCTGTTCAGTTTGTCAGCAACGCTCTCGCACTTGGTACCCTGTATATTAAAGGCTGCATGCGCCGGTGTAAGCTAATGCCTGTCAGCCAGACGGATGAGAACGCAACTGACGCATTAAACGTGTGCAGGAAACACTTCGTGCCTATTTAAATTACTAAAGTAGCCGTTTTATGTAACACAACACTTTACTGTTGCGGGTTCCCATTAGGTGGTAGTGTCATTACCGTTAGAGACGCATCGAGGTCGATTGCGCCCTTTGGGGTTACGTGTGAGGATAATCGGTTGATAACATGACTTATACCTACAAATGGATGTGTTAGAGTTTCAGTGCTTTTATAGTACAACGGGAAGATTTTATTACGCAACACTCAAACCTACTGGATCTTGCTTATCGTATGTGATGAGAATAGATTTTGTGTCTTCCATCCAGTATCCAACACAAGTCAAATAATTATCCACCACATTGTATTCGGAGATTGGCTGTCCAGCAAAGTCGAGCCGCCAACATTTCTCCACATCCAGTTGTAATGTTTTCGGGTCGTGCAGGCACGCCTCGAGGTTAGACTGCCAATAGTTATAACAAAGGACCTGAAATAAACAACATTCAACTGTCACCATTGATGCTCACCGTTAAAGATAAGTTCAAAACAATTGCTTATATTTGACAGCAACTGATTAGTCAGACAGAACTTTTTTCTTTAAACTTGTTTTCCACAGAATCGCTCAGTTGCCCTGCGAGGATGTAGCCGACAGGGCAGGAATATATTATAATCCTATATGAAGTACTTGTGTCTCGTGCGAGCATAATGCAGATAAGAGTGCACTGGACAACATGATTTAAGCAATAGACTTTCGCATTTGATTAGCAACCCTGTCTATATCCTCGCTATCTGATGCGGTTACACAAAGTCAACCAGATTTTGGTCGACTCACGAGTGCCAAAGTTAGTTTTCATTTTCGAAATAGAGCTGAAGTGCACGCGAGGTGGCTAGAACAAACAGTAGTGGACACAACAGTAATGTAAGTATTAGCTGATGCAAAATGAATGGAAATTTTCTACACCTGGCAATTAACCATACTGCGTAGACAAATGTCCCCCAACAGCTGCTTTAGGCGCCATGAAAAATAGCATATGCACATCGGCCTGTGTTACAGCATTCAATGTATCGGTGTTGCCAGCGTTAAGGAGTAGAATACACGTTACGTGGGGACGTGGGGCCGCCATCTTCATCGATATCCGGTTCCACCCTATTGCTCCGTTGTTTGATTTACTGAACTTGACAAAGCCGTTTAGACAGAATCTATGACATGGTAACACCAGGCATGTTAACAAAAGTTCCGGTACAATCCTGTTTCAAGGTCCACGTTGTGGGTCCATTTTTTCGGAACATTTCCACATGACTTTCACTGCAAATCCAGAGGCCGCTTCTTGGGTGTAAGGGACACGGGGTATACGACATTTTCCCGAAAGTAATCCCCATTTTCACTCCGCGCACCTGACAGTTTTCGGTCGGTACACTTTCGCGGAATGCATGGTCCCAGCGTACGTTATCGAAGAACATGTCTCGACTAGGAGAGAAACTCATTATAAGTATAGTGCTTAATGGTCCAAATAAATGCGATGTTTCCACATCTTTCCTATGATGCGTTCACTGTGAGCGGGATGACCGCTGGCTCCCTGGGGTTGGAGGCATTGAGTTACCGACATATCGATAACCCATAACTGCCTACTTTTTGTCTGTGACTGAAGTTCTGGTCACTTTCTCGCAATGAGATTTGTGTTACTGGGCATGTGGAACATCCGATCTAGTTACACCTAGGTTCTTGAGGCAACTCTTGTTGTTATTAAGACAAGAAAAAGGTCATTTTGTGGGACCTTGATAGTCGTCTGCTAAATCCTGTCTCATACGTGCTAAACGGCTGTCGCAGCAAGAAGCGGCAGCCTGCCTCCACTAAAATGTGTTCGATGATACTGTAGGAATCTCAAATTTAACCACGCACAATTGTCACAGTTTAGATGTTAGGAATAGATTAATGGTTCTCATCCATCAAACCAGGACAGCGGGGATAATAGCTCGCAGTTTATACGTTCGACCATATTTATGCGAAATTTAGGCGGCCGAGAATTTGGCACAGAGAGTTGAAAAATCGTTATGCCGATTATTCATGTTGGGACCGATCACTGCAAACAGAGCAGACGTCTGAACAGCAGCTTAAGCATCATTTAATGAATAACGCTGGTTCCAGATGCAGAAATCAATATACTTGAAAAGTCTGTCTACTTGATAGTCTCCGCACACTAGACCCAACAGAATAGCGTGAGTTGAACCAAAATGTAGCAACAACACTCTCTCGAGCTACATCTTGATCCAAACACACAGCATGAGTCACTGAAGAGGTTATTTTGGGACACTCTTTTATGAACGAATTGCGACTCGTAAAGTCGATGCAGGCCGCTGTCCGCTTTGAAGCCAACCCAGACCAATTTGACCACTAGGACCAGATTTGAAGCAAATAGAAATTGTGTTTGGTCCGTGCCTAACATTGCAATCCATCACAAGTTTCCAATTCCTTTGATTACATCAGGCAGAGATAGCAGGTACTGAAATTCGAACCACGGATCTTGTGGTTACCGACATAAGCATTTAACCGGAAACATACGAGCACACTTTTCCAAATGCTGGGCCGTGCCATAACATTGATGGTTTCAAACCAAAGGTAACTCCATAGCTTCTCCAAGTGGTCCGCAACCATGTCTGTCAATCGTTAAAAATACATGCCATCGGACAATTTGTGTCATTTCTTGCTCGGCCGTTTTCTGTACATCGCAGCGACCTTTGAGCTTTCAACACATCCACCGCACCTGTCTGCAAAACACGGTGTCGCAATGTGTCATGCTTCAGATGTGCCTACCTCAGAGCCCGTTAATTCAGCGTGCAAGCGAAGAAACAGACATGCGTAATATACTTCCACCACTGACCGAATACCTGAAGGCGCTAACGAAATAGGTCATAATAGATAAAAAGCGACTAAGCCAAACGTCACTCAGACAACAGACAGTTGTGTTTACTTCCACGCAAATGTCAGAACAAGGATTCCATCTTTTAATTGCATTATCCGATGCCCTTCTGTGTGCACTAAGTTATCTTCAAGCGAGGTAAAGCTGTAGAACAAGGCTCACAGGTTCTCTAGATGTAGCTAGTAGTTACGTTGCTCCTAATAGTTAACATTATTTTGAATTATCTCAGAAATCCGAATGACTGGTTAATGCCAAGATTGCGGAACCATAAGAAAGTATTACGGAGACTAGGTCCCAGACCTTGATAGGTTCCTCTTCAAGCCAGACGAGGAAGAATATGCATCCCGTCAAAAATACGTCACATTTATTTATAACCTCAATCAGCATGTCAATGCCCCTAGTTGCTTACATATGCTTGTCCTAACTACTTCCAGTCCGGTGGGAATAATAACGACTAGGCTTTCGTCCAACATAAAAACTGCCGCGGAACCTTGTAAGGATGTAGGCACGAGTGATGGTTGCACTGCGGTTGTAACCAAGATTACTAGATAATTTAGGGCTGCAGTCACTCCAACTAGAACAAAACAAAGAAACTGAATAAAGTTCAATGTGCACAGGAACTATGTTTGCAATCCGACCTTTGAGGCAGTCGAACATCATCAATGTTGCATCAAGGGTCATCGGGGATAAACACAGTGTATTTTCAGTAACATGCACGATGTTCCCCTGGATCGGCGTGCCATTCATTGAAAGGAAGATTGAACTATGATAGGATAGAGGATAGATTGAGCAAGGGGAACTTGTTTTATGTTTGAGCTAAGCCTGCACAACTGATGCGGGTCAAGTAACGTCCGAATTCAAAGCTTCTCCGTGAGCCATCACTTCTCTGATTTGTGCTGAACATTGCTGATAAAGCGAAAGCAGTTCTGCTATTGGCAACTGGTCTCTGGATTGGTTCATGTTCGATCGATATCCTTGATGATATTCGATGGGCCGAAGATAGATAGGCGAAGTCTGGCTTGGAAAATCCCTGATAATAATCAGTAGCTAGGATCACGTGCTTCAGCGACTAGAGGACATGATGAACAGGAACCAAAATGCACGACCAGTAGCGCTGTTTACGAATTTGTGAGATTCCTTCCTTTGGTAACTTCACAGAGCGACTTATCACAAGAACACCTAACTTACCAAGATAACCCAAGGATTGCGAAGATGGTGTTTTAATCCAGACAGACGTCAGCATGGAATTAGATGAGTGGTATGCATTTCGCAGCGAACTACCTTCTGAGCTCGATATAACGGCTTTGGCCTCTGAACAGAGGAAACGGGAAATTCGTTCAAAACGCGTGTTAGAATGTACTAAGATATTACTACACAGCCATCTAGCGAGACTGGTAGCCATAATCCATACATTGCACACAACTGTTTGATGGATGGGCCTCTTACAAAATCTATGGATCTGATACAAATCTTTTCATCAATTGCCCGCCCACGAAACGATTAGTGGTTGATTCCTCACTCATCGGTGCTGCAGCGCAATAAAAACGAACGTCTTCCCAATTCACTACTGAACGCATATGAAATTACTGCATGTACACCAATGCACAAGGCCTCCTAAACAAGCGCGTTGAAATTCGGCTTCGTCAATCATCAAACGCATGGAATCTGCTGTTCGCAACTGAAAAGTGTTTGCACTCAGCAATTACCGGCGAGCAAGTCGTAACACAGTGTATGTCCCTTGATCGAAACGATCGCTTTAGTAACAGTGGTGGGGTGCTTCCGTACTAGCGCAGTGCCCTGCTGTGCGAGCCAATGGATGACCCGGAGAAAACGGTCACAGATTTACTCTAATGGCGTCGGCGATTGATAATCAAACGACCATCAAACATCAACAGGAAGAAATCGAGAGAATGAATCTGGTGTAATTCCTAGCAGAAACGACAGATAGACTGAATGAAACAAGGCATCCTGCGGATGCAGACGCTACGTGCGGGGGTTTGTAAGACGTTGTTTGAGGGGATGGCCAGATAAAAAAACAGATTTCCGAAGGAATTAACGCCATTATTCAAGTTTTGGGGAAAAGTAATGGTTGTAACAACTTGCTGTTCAAAGGAAATTGCATTTTGCTTCCACTGTCGCTTCGCAAAGTGATGCTGGAACACGCTCATAGAACTCAATTGGGTATTAACTACGGTATTAGCAGAGCATGAGAACTGCTGTTCTGGCCTGCAAATGAAGAGCCAAATACGAGATAATCGTTAACTTTTTCAGGTTGCTGATCCTAAGAAGCTTGAAAAGAAGGGTATAAATGATGCTGTTTGAGATTCCAGATTGGCCATGCTGATGACATCTTCCTGGGTTGCATAACCTCACTCATCGAGGACTCTATGGAACTCAAACGGGGGTTGGACGCACTGATGACTTGGTCCAGCTCCCAGTACCTCTCTCAACCCATCTACGTGTTGTGGCGTAACGTCCTCTTTTCTACTTCCCAACAGAATGCGGTTCTTTGTTAATGTCTCGCCTGCTATGATTGCAGGTGAGCAAAGCATACATCGCGCATCTAACGTAAAATATCTCGGAGTTTTTCGCTCACAGTTTAGCTTGGTTTACATAGGTTCTTGGAACGTGTCACTTTTTACTGCTTCAGAATTAAAATGCATTCCGTTTCCCGTGTTTTAATTCTGTTTGTAACTGCATACATTCTCCCACACTAGTTATAAAGTTCCCCTGTTAATTTCCAATGACTGCCGCAGAAATATTATCTCCTTCTTGTCCGTTCGTTGGAATTTATTTATTGCTGCTCTGGTTTAGGGAAAGCGACGCTCAGTGTTAATAAACATTTTGATGAATACATCAACCATTCTGCCAAGATTTTAAATGCCCCCTCTCACTGTTTGCACTATCTACTTCGTCCACACGGTTGAAATTTAACCTTTTATGTTCTCGTACCTAGTCGCATCAAGACGCCACCCTGCCTCATCTATCACACTTACTAAACGACCCACCGGGAATGAAATACCGCTTTCCTGACCGTATGTTTGACTGAAGATGCTACTCTTCGTTTACTGCCGTTTTTCTCATTTATGCTTTATTGTATTTTTTCCGCAGTGTCGATGTGAAAATGCTGCAAATGCACTCGTACGGATGGATAATGCTTAATTTGCCTTGACTTGAAGGAACCTTAGACCTGTTCTGTTACAACGCGAAAGGCTATTTAATCACGGTAAACCACTAGAGGGATTAATTCAAGATCTATCCACTCAGCGCTACCACCACGGAAGCAGGCAACAAATACATTTAGATGTCAGTTCGCCGGACATGGAATACCGGAGCGGCTGGTCTCCGACACTGGCCCACGCATTACAAGTGCTGATTTCCAGACCTTTCCAAACTAGTGGGAACTTTCGTAAATATAAACCAGCCAGTATCACAGCCAGTCGAACAAAAAGCAGAGGCGGCAGTCAGACAAGCCAAGTGCCTGGTGTCAAAGAGTAGAGCTACTCACGAGGACTTGTATCTGATGCCGTTGGTGACTCTAAACACACCATTTTCAATCCAGTGCAAAGTGTGTACTGCAGATACACGAACCCCATTGCCTGCGTCGACTACATTTGCGCACCAGGTTTTGCTGTCGCATAAGCAAGTGCAAATGAGTTTAATAACACGGTTGGTACATCAGAGGCGGTATTACGACCGTGGCACCCGGGTGCTACCCGAGCTATCAGCAAGCGAGGAAGTATGAATTCAATTAATACCGGGTGTCAACGAATGATGGAAGAAAGGTGTAATGACCGCGAAAGTCAGATGAAGTCAGTACTGGAGGGAAGATAATCAGAAGGAACCGAGTGCAGCTGAGGAAACGCCAGGAACGAGGAGGTGAACCAGAATCAAGACACATGATGGCTTCCGGCGGGGTAACAAATACAGGGGTAGCAAAGACCACGTGTAGCTGAAGAGTGTACAGAGTGTTCAACGATACCTATGCGGCTGATCACGGAATAAAGAAGGATGTGATGGGCTTATATAGTCAGAGGAACGATATAGATTTAAATAGCGAAGCAAGCGACTAGATTGCAAGAGGTAAAATGAGCAGGTGCTTGGACATATACTTATCTCCGTCTCTACGCTGCCTGGTTAATATCTGGCTGCACTGGTGTGAGTTTGTTTGACTGAAATGGAAAAAGAATTTCATGATGTCAAAAGAGTCGTTAGTTGTGGAAGGAACCTAATTATATACATCTGTGATTCTATAGGCTGCTTATGCTGTCACTGGTTTATGAATAAACCATTAGCGCTTGAATGACCGATTATTAAGTCACTGAACCCAGGTAAGGAATCTGCCCTCCAACCTCGTACACAATTCTGACAGAAATCAGAACTAATGACTTAAAAACGCAATACCCTTCCTAGCTCAGTGTCAATATTATTAGGTTTCATGGAATACTACCCTGTCCAAAATGGAACATTTACCAAAGAAAGTGGGAGCGAACTTGCCATCATTTTCTCAAGCGATGGATGTAGACAAATGAGGCTCGATCGTTCATTGGTTAGGACCTCCAGAAGGAGTTAGAATCGATGTAGCTGACAAGTGCTAGTGCAAAATATTTAGTAACACCTCCTGTCAGTGTATGATGAGGTTGTGGATCCCATCAGTCTCCTTCAGGTTTATTTTTCGATGCTACTGCGCAACAGGCGTTGGAACAAAGCAGTGAACGGTTAAATGTACCAGTGTACATCGGAATTTGCAATCTCATAAGCGGTACGAGAATGCAAAATATGGCGGTAAAATTCGATGGCCATCCTATACTTATTGACCATAAGATACCCACTGTCTTCGCCAAGTAATTGGGCGGTAAGTTCTCTTTCATAATAACTCATGCGCTTTTCACTTTCGCGCCGAAATTCTTAACAGACAAAACTACTTCATGAGTCCTATATCAGTTTTAATCCCTCCTTTGTTGCTCGTAAATTTAGCAGGTAGCTCTCGAATGGTGACGAACGAAAGCATTTAGGTTCTCGAAATAGCTAGTGTCTACTTAAGTGGAATCACGAATGAAAGCCAGACTTGTTTTAGTGACCTGAAGATTCTCCCGTGTGACTGTGTAACTTAGTATAGTTTGCTTATGTATTAGAGGATTAGGTGATTTGCTTGTCTGAATGGTATCTCCGTTTGTTTTCAGCACAAATACGAGATTCGTCTTTGAATTCTACGAATTTTCGAGAATTGCACTGGGTCGATCCGCGACCCGCGCTCGTCCACACATTTGACGCACGACCCAGGCGCTATATCGTCACCTAGCTGGATTTTAGGGTCAAACCCGCTGAAAAGATCAGACATCGAATTCTCTTTAGCCGTAAAATGGAATTTCTTGGATGCCAGTCATGGCATAATTAGCAATGATTTAGCAAGTGGTAAACGCAAGTGCTTGGCAAGTTCGGCGGGATGGTTGGGGTGAATACGATGAAGTCGAAATATATGTGTGTCATCTACCTAGCGTCTACCGAGATAAATTCATTAATAAAAAACGTTAGTTTAAAATAGAAATCGAGTGTAAGCATACAGAAATACACGGCGTGCAGTGATCGTGGATGTAAAGCGTGAGGAAAGTAAACTATGATCGCTCACTTATGCGCCGCCTCCTTAGGTCCTTGTGACACATAAATCCGATAGAACGGCATGCTTAACGTGATTCATCATGGCGTAGTTTTGATGACAAAGTACTGAAAACTAAGAACACCATTTAATTGTGTTTTGAAAATGCCCAAAGTAGGAGAGGATACAACTGAGTCTGGGGGAACGTTCCAGGGTTGGAAAACCTGGAGAAAAAAGTAATTCCGTCGACACTCTAGACGGCTATATTGTTCCATCAATTTCAGACAGTTGTTCCTGAGCTGCGTGTTGTGGCTAACTTTCAGCAAATGGCGGCATACGTGGTTGAAGTCACACAATATTTGTTACGTTACTATGAGATCGCTGCGCAGCCTTCGGTAGCATCCGCTGAAAACTCATAGCAACTTCAGCCTTGGTTGCGCAGACGCTTTACATACTTTGTTGCTCTTCGTTGTGGCGCCTCTAATTCCTCTAGATCACGCTTCAACCAAGGCTGTCAAGCTTGGATACTGTATTCAATGTGAAGGCACACCTAAGAATTGTGCATAATTGGGAACATGGATCAGTCGCACCACCCGAATGCCCTTCGCAGCAGGCCAGCGTGCTAGTTGCCTCTGTACCAAATACCTCAGCCTGTTTTGAACAGGTGAGGTCACTATGTACACACCAAGGTCAAGTTCCTGGTAGCTGGTCTTCAATCCGTGTGCCTCAAGCAAACACGAGTACTCATGTCTATAGCGTAATTGCACAATGCGACATTTGTCTAGTTGTATGGTAGGGCGTTCTGAACTGACCAGTTCGAAATCGTGTTAAGATCGCACTGGATCTGTTCGTGGCCGTCTGGTCCTCTGATCGTTCGCCATCTCTTGATATCATCCGCGAAAAGTAGGAAATCGGAAGTAATTGATCTTGCTAAATCGTTTATGAACACCAAGAATAAACGAGGCTCAAGCACCGAGCCTTGTGGTACACCACACTTTACATCACTTGCATCGGACAGAGATTCCCGGACTGTCAACTCCAGCCGATGTTTATTTAGAAAATTGCTCAGGTCGCCAGTGCCGAAAATCTGAAGCTTGTGAAGGAGAATTCGATGGTCTGAACGATCGAACGCTTAAGTCCAGGTAGATGATATCAAATCCTGCCCCAACACTAACGGCTTCAGTGCAACTTTTACGTGCAATTAGGTTAATGGTACATGAATGTTTTTGACGGAATCTATGTTGGTATGGGGCTATTAACTTGTGCCTTTCCTGATACTGCATCGGCGCATCTGCGATTATTGATTCCATAACTTTGGATATTACAGAAGATAACATAATTGTTTGGGTCAGCACGGCTACCTCCCTTATGAATAGGGGTGATGACCCCTCACTTTCATACTAGTGGAATATGGTTCTCCTCTAAACACCGTTGATAGAAAACAGCCATTGGTTCTGCTAGGTCGCTAGCTACTGTCTGCAGAGCCTTCGATCAAACGTTTTCGACTCTAGGAGAACTGTGGATACGCAATAATAACAGCTTCTCCAACACAGCTTCCGCACTGAAGGCGATGTTGTATAAAACCTATGGTGGAGTAATATACACGAGGAGAATATTTAGGCTCATTACCTGTTGGGAACTTTGGGAGTAATGAAGCCATAGGAGATCGGCTGCTTACATTGCTAACCACATGCATCCATCAGCCTGTGGTCAGCGCTGGAAATCCGCATTTCACCTTACGCAGGCCATTAACGTATCTGTATGGAAGTTTTCGGTTTGTGCAGAACCGCTTCAACAACTCCTGGGACATTAAATGCATACAGAAGTTACGATGTGCCACGTATGCAGTCCAAGTTTCGGCATTCGGACAGTCCTTGTGTGCTCGCCATGCCAAATCCATGAGGTACATTTACGTGCTCTGTTCCTCACAAATAAGTTATATTGGTTTTTAGGTTGGAAGGAGTTCTTTTCAGATGCGTCCGATACCACTGTGCTAAATGTCTTTGTAAACGTTTCCCTGGCGACCTCTGAGGGCATTCGGTTAAGGCAGTCCGATATATCATTAACAAGCTTAGATAACACGTTGTAGTGAATACTGAATACTGGTTCGAAGCAGCGAGTAGAGCTTTCTCTGTGTAGCTGCATCATTCGTCGCTCTTGGACATATACTCCTTATTTATCGTTCCGCTCTCTATATTTTGCCTCTGCAAAGTGTTTGTCTAGGAGCTTCTTAAATTCGGACACTGAGTTCGCCTCTACTATGTGCTGCGGCAGGTCGTTCCAGACATTCACCACTCTGCGTTCGAAACAGAGTTGGTGAGCGACCCGCTTCAACTTCGGTACGATAAGTTTATACCGGTGTCCTCGCGTGCAGCTTGGTGTGCGCAGATGAAGCAGTTGTCTCAACATGGGGTAATCACTCAGATGTAATATCCGGTGCGTCATGATGAGGTCAACCCTCAGCCGACGATAAGCTAGGGTGTACAGCCCTAGTTTCTTACATCGGTCTTCGTATGGCATACCTCGTAAGTTGGGAATCAGCCTGGTGGCTACATGCTGCACCCGCTCAAGCTTTTCTACCTCGCCCAGGGTGATGGGACAATACGCGGGAGAGCCGTACTCTAGCATTGGTCGTATTATCGAGACGAAGAGGCGAGTAGCAATCTCTTCGGACCAAGTGCTGAAGCTGCGCCTGAGGGCCCAAAGCATCCGAAGGTTGTTTTGGTACAGCCCTATTCGTGTTGTCAATGGGTTTTAGGTCGCAGCGTGAGAGCACACCGAGGTCGCGCACGAAAGGCGCGGGATGCAACGGATGACCAGCCATTGTGTACGTTTCGGCCGTGATCAAACTTAACCAACTTCATGAATTGCAACTTGGCAGGTTTGATCGGAAGGTTAACCTCTACAGACCATGTTGAAAGGCGGTCGAGGTCCTGCTGAAGTAAAACACAAACATTGAGTGTGCGGATTACTCACCACACTTTCAAGTCATCTGCGAACAACGCACAAGGTGATTAGAGTAGCAGGGCCACATTGTTTACATGGATCAGAAACAATAACGCCCCAAGTCCAGTGCCTTGAGGCACGCCACTGCTCGATGAATACCAGTCAGTTAGATGGTTGTCCACCTGGACCCTCCACTTTTGATCAATAAGGAAATTTCTGCTCCATTTGTGCAGCGAACCACCAACACCGCACATCCTCAGCCTGTCAAGGAGCACTGCATGGTTAACCTTGTCAAAAGCCTTACTGAAATCAAGGTAAATGACGTCGACCGATTGGCCTTGGTTCAGGCTGGCTGGCCGAACTACCTCCTCGTGGTGCCAGCTGGGTGGTTCGGGTGTACCCCGTTCCAGCAAAGTGTTCGGCGACAATGTTCCACCTCGGTGGGACATTGTATTCCAGCAGGTGTGCTGACTATATGGGGAGTATTGGGCCCCTGTTTGGTAATCTACCAAACAAAGACGCATGAACTGAACATTCAGTCAACGCCTCCCAATGGGCGCGATTCCCTAAATTCGCCCCGCTGCCTTGCGGGTAGGTTATTTAGCCAAAGGCTCGGGGTGGAGTCCCCTAAGTCAACTCCCTACTTCGGCTTGGGCAACCGGGTAGTATCACGCCCCTCTCGCAAAACCATGGACTGTATTACAACGTGCTCATCAGCTGCTGTTTCTGCTAGTCACTTTCACGCGACTTCATCACACGCCAATTGTTTGTTTGTTCACAATCCTCATTTTCCTTTACCCGATTCATGTGCTCAGCAATCTGGCTGCGATTCCGGTTGCGCCGCAGACCAAGAGGTTCAACCCATGGCTCTCCTTCGTCCCCGATCCTCGTTCCGTCTGGCGTGCTTCAACGTTCGGACACTCATGCAGATTGGACAGCAAGCCGGTCTAGCGCGCACCCTAGAGTCCCTAGACATTGATGTCTGCTGCCTTTCAGAAACCCGATTGCAAGATCCCAGCACTGTGCTTACACTGACATCCCCCACTGACCACGAAGCCAGATATCACCTGCGTCTTTCTGGAGATCCAGAAGCAGCCTCAGCGGGTCTGGCTGGTGTAGGTATAGCACTAAGTGACAAGGCCGAGGCGGCACTACTGGACTGGTTCCCTATTAACAGCCGATTATGTGCAGTTCGGCTTCGGGGTTCGTGTAGAATCAACAGGCACCGCGAAGAGAGACGCAACTTGTTTGTGATCTCCGTGTACGCTCCAACTGACTGCAGTGGCGACTCGGTCAAGGACGAATTCTACCGGGATCTACAACAGCTCTTGACTAATGCTAAAAAGTCGGATGTCGTTATCCTTGCTGGGGATTTTAATGCACGGGTTGGCCGCCTGTTACCATAAGAACGCCACCTTGGTGGTCATCACGCGCTCAATGAGAACCGCTCTGATAACGGAGAGAGACTTCTCACATTGTGCGAAGACAACCGTCTGTTTCTTTCGAGCACTAACTTCAGGCGTACGAAGAAGCGTTCCGCAACGTGGCGTCCCCCTTCTTCAACACAACCGTGGTCTCAAATTGATCACATTGCAATTAGCTTCAGATGGCGCGGCAGCGTACTAGACTGCAGGTCCTTTTGGTCCACATTCGTTGACTCAGATCATGCTCTGGTCTGCGCGAAAATCTGTATGTGTTTTGGAGGATCCCGAAACACGAAGCACCGCAAGATTGATGTAAACAGATTAACTGATTCCTCTGTCCAGACGAGCTATCAGTCTTCATTGGCATATGCACTCAGTTGCAATCCACCGCAAGAAGTGGAACAACACTGGACTTGTATACGGAAGGCAATGACCATTTCCGGACAGTCATGCTGCGGCCTAACTCGACGCCCATTGAAGGCTTGGATCTCTGCTCGTTCTCTGGAGCTGTTCGAACGCCGCCTAAGATATACCCGCGGAATCAGATTGCAACGAGCGGCGCCGTTCTGCCAACCGGCAGCTCAAGCAAAGCCTACGCAAGGATCGCGAGAAACGGTGGTCTGAACGTCCTTTAGAGATGGAGAACGCTGCCCTCTCTGGCAACACTCGCAGGCCTTTCCAACTCATTCGGTCACTGGCCTCAGGAAACCTGGTGTCAGTGAGGTCATTTGTGAGGTGGATGAGTCTCCGATCAACAACCAACAGAGGCGTATGGACCGTTGGGCAGAGCACTTTCACTCGCAGTTCAACTGGCCTCCAACATCCATCAGTACATGCAGTACACGTTGTGTCCCACCCTGGCTCGTCCCTCTGAATCCACCCATCGAAGCGGAAGTCGGCCTTGAGATTCGACGCATGAAGAGCTTCAAGGCTGCCGGCTTAGACGGACTTCCTCCGGAGCTCTTCAAGTACGGCGGTGTGGCGATCATTAACCAGCTGACCGCGCTGTTCGCAAAAATTTGGCATGAAGAGAAAGTGCCTTCCTCTTGGGGAGAATCAGTCATTATCCCGATTTTCAAGAAAGGCGCTCGCACTTCATGTGCAAATCATCGCGGGATTAGTCTTATGTCGGTTGCCTCAAAACTATTGGCATCCATTCTGCTTCGCAGGCTATCCCCAGTACGTGAATCATACTACCGTGAAGAACAAGCTGGTTTCCGTCCTGGCCGCGGATGTGTGGATCAAATCTTCACGCTCCGCCAGCTCCTCGAACATCGCCACATTTATCACAGGCCCACTATCATTGCATTTCTAGACATACGTGCCGCTTTTGACTCCGTTGATCGTCCTGCTTTATGGCGTTGCTTACTAAAGAACGGGGTGCCAGAGAAATATACCGCCATCTTACGAGCACTTTACCTTCATACATGCGGCAGAGTGAGGGTCTATGGCAAGCTTTCCTCGCAATTCACTGTCAATAGCGGTGTGCGACAGGGCTGCCCTATGTCCCCCATTCCTCTTCAACTTCGCAATTGAAGACGTTCTGTCGAGTGCTCTAGAAGGTTTCCAACATTTTTGCCTAGAGCTTCTACCGGGTGAGCGCGCGACCGACTTAGATTATGCTGATGATATCGCCTTACTTGGTGACGATCCTCAGAGTATGCAACTCATTCTGGATCGTTTGGCGGTTGAAGCATCTAAGTATGGCATGAGCTTCGCCCCATCGAAGTGTAAAATACTGCTCAAAGATTGGCATTCGCCTGCTCACGTACTCACTCTCGATGGTGCACAACTTGAACAGGTAGATAGTTTCGTCTACCTTGGGAGCTGTATTTCTGCCGATGGCACTATCAACAAAGAAGTTTCTCTTCGTATCGCTAAAGCTCGATCGGCATTTGTCAATTTGAGGCATTTGTGGCGTCGTCGCGACGTCTCATTCTCACTAAAGGGCCGAGTTTACAGTGCATCAGTTCGCTCAATATTGTTGTATGGGTGCGCGTCCTGGCCGCTTCGCGTGGAAGACATGCG
Organism: Dicrocoelium dendriticum; assembly: GCA_944474145.2. Lineage (NCBI taxonomy): Eukaryota > Metazoa > Platyhelminthes > Trematoda > Plagiorchiida > Dicrocoeliidae > Dicrocoelium > Dicrocoelium dendriticum. The sequence continues at coordinate 70,645,892 of OX104066.1, forward strand.
TAGTCTTTCTGCGTTCGATAACGGTTGCTTAAGGAGGATCGCGCGTGTTTGGTGGCAACATCGAGTTAATAGTAATGACGTTCGACGTCGCATCTTGGGGAATGCGAGTATTCCCTTCAACAAACTGGTTTAGTTGCGCCAGTTGAGATGGCTCGGTCACGTCCTACGCATGGCACCTGAGCGTCTACCGCGTCGCGCTCTATTCGCTCGTCAAGGACCTAGCTGGAGGCGACCGCGTGGTGGTCAGCCTTCCACTTGGCGGCAGCACATGAAATCGCTGACGTCGTGTCTAGACGCTGTAGGATCCGTACGTCTTCCATTATGGGGACCCAAAGATGAGGAGTGCCAATGAACTAGCACTCATGAAGATATGGCCCGCAACCGGAATCAGTGGAAGAATTGTGTACATTATTGTATTGATTCACATGTTTAATTCTACAAACATTAAAATGACAAACAATGAACAAAAGCGGGTCGTGAAAAACAAACTAAAAATGATTTGTTCTGCTTTTTATCAAAATGTTCCATTCTTCCTGCGGCATATTAGTTGAAGTGTGTTGCTCACCTTCAACTAGCATGCCACGATGATTATGACGCCATGAATCGTTGCTTATCTCCTTATCTCCATGGTTTTAGGCTGGCTCTTTGTCTAGCTAATAGACTGTTGAGAATACATACATACATACATATACCTTGGTTCAGCGCTTGTAAGCATTCGTGCCTCATCAACAGCAGGTTGATGATGCACGAGCGACCTTTCATGAAACTATGCTGTGCGGAGGTCAACAGGTTTTTCGACTCGAGAAGCTTCAGAAGGCTTTTCTTCACGATCATCTCGAGCGTCTTTGCTAAAACAGCAGTCAGGCAGATCGGCCAGTAGTTATCCACTTTGCTTGGGTTAACACTTTCGGTATTGGCTTTATGACTGCGCATTTCCAGTCGTCCGGTAACAGTTCAGTGGATAGTGACCTGTTAAACAGTTCCGTTACAGAAGGCGCGGTGATGGACGATAGGAACTTGAGGATCAGTGGGTGTATACCATCCGGCCCAGCAGGCTTCGTCCCGTCAAGATTTGCTAGAAACTTGCGTACATCCTCAATATTGCAGTCTAGGCTGTCAAGTTCGGCTGGAGCGGTATTCGTCGAAGTCGTTACAGACACCTGGTCACTTGCAAATACGGAGGCGAAGTGCGCCGCCAATGCGGACGCACGGTCTGTACTCGAGGTTAGGGGCTGTCTTTCTGAGCTTTCTAACACTGGGACATTGGCTACAGGCCTCAGGCGCCACTTCACGTATGCGAAGATCCTCTTGGGAGCAGCTTTTGCGGCGGTTGCAAGCTCCTCTTCGAAGCTTCTGCGTTTTCTTGTTTTCGCGTTGTTGCAGCAATTTCGCTGTACCTTGTATGCATTGTAGTCCTCATAAGAGCCAGATAACACGAATTTGTTCCATAGTCTGCGTCGTCATCGGGCCAGTTTGTTGTACTCTTTGTCGACTCTTTGTTGACTGGCCCAACTATCCGAAATTTGAGGTGTACAAATCGGGCGCACAACGATTTCATTTCTTCTTTAATGATAGTCCAACAGGTTTTAATAGATGAATCCTGTGGTAAAGACCAGTCCATCTGGCTCGCTGCTCGAATGAGGCTATTAAATTCCACCTTCCAATAGCTGAAGGCTGACTCTAGTGGGGGAGAATACGGCAGCGGTAGTTCCAAGCTGCCTATGATCGCCGAGTGGTCGTTCGCTCCCAGTGGCTCTAAGCCTTGAATGTTATGCACACGCTGCTCACAGCTAGTCAAAAGCAGGTCTAAGCACGATGGAGTCGCGCGCGCAGTAATGCGTGTCGGTTGGTTGATGTGCTGTGTGGCCCCGGTTTCAACTAACAACTCCGTAACCTTCCTCTCGACTTCACAGTGGCCGGGGAGAAGTTCAGTTTCAGGCCACTGTATTCGGGGCAAGTTGAAATCGCCCATGAGTAGGAACATCTGACGACTCATGTGGTTGCGGACATGCGGCAACCAGTCCAAACTGCGGCTCAGTGGACTGCGATATACCACGCCCACGAGCAACTCGCAGCGTCTGAGGTGAATCGAACACCATAACTGCTTACACAGACCATCAGCGCTTTGGTAGGCGCTCAATAGTCTCCCACATAAGGAAGACTTTATGTAAAGTAGAACGTCACCGCGATGGTCTATCACAGCGGAAGCATGAGTAGCCGCTGATTTCCACTTAGGCGGTTATGTCGGAGTTTAACCATGTCTCAGCAAGGCCTAATACGTCTAATCGCTGAAAGCTTACAAAGTCGTACAGCACATCGCGCTTGTTCATCAGACTGCACACTTTAGTAAAGGCTAAGCGCAGACCGCGGTAGGAGTCGCTGGGCGCGCCTGAAGCATTAGAAACCTGTTGATCCGGATTCGTGGAGGAATCCGGGCAACTACCCGAAAATTTACAATACGAAGGTTTGTTTCTTCATCCTCCGTAGGTCGCTTTAGTTCAATCATAGTAGACTTGAGTTTCTCTCTGTCTGCTGGGTCTAAGTCAGCGCGCACGTGGATCTTTAGACCCTTAAGCCTATTAAGACGGGACGACAGTAACTTGGGACTTGCTTCTTCGATAAATGTCACCCTCATGGGCCGACTTTTGCCCTCCATTCTCTTTCCTAGACGGGCGATCTGCTGCATTTTGAGCCCGCCCTCATTTACGTCGAGTAGTCTATCAATCAATGATTGCAAAAACTCGACTTCATGTTCATAGCGCACCTGAGGATTGGAATCACCTGATTCAAGTGTGTGAAAGACCATGAGGCTACGGCGCCTCAGGTCGCTAGATATTGCTCTTGGTTTCTTCGGTGTTTGCAATTTCTATTCGTTATCCACAATTGCTTATTTCAAATTGGAGCTTTACTGTCAACAGAACACATTGTAGGCCTTGAGGGAGAGCCTGACGGAACTTTTGTACCTTGCTTCCGCGATGGATGCGATGATGTACTAGGCCCTGGCTGCTTCCCTGACGGTGGTGTAGCACAAGGTGAGCTGGCCATTTTAGAGCATTTCGTTGTATTGATCCGCTTGTTAGACGTGTCGGTACTATTCTGCACAAGTTTAGCTTGGCACTGCTTACAAACGGCGTTCAAAAATTCGTTCTGGATGCCATGAATTACAAGAAATAGGTCTACAGTCAGACCAACGCACGAAATATGAAGCTTTACACTGCAGAGACTGCATGTAAGTGACAGTTTATACTCCATTATCCTCCTTTCCAGGATATTCTGCATAGCACATATAGTCAAAACAGTAGAGGAATGTGTTTACTGGGGCCCAGTGGCGTGCTTGTAACGATCCACCGACAATGAGTTCCTCACTAATGAGCACAAGATCAAGCATCTAGGGCCTGTTAGCAGTTGGAAATCTTCTAGGAGAGGTTAAGTGGTGGTGTAGTGGGTGGCTGGCATTTACCTCTTGCAAACCGGCTTTAAACTGCGCACTAATGGTTGTTAGCGATTCCATATTCTACACATTAAGTTCTCCAGCGATAAGAAGGTGGTTGTGTGACTTGCTTAAAACAACCTGAAAAGCGTGGTTTAATTTGGATTCCATTTCCGACGTAGAGTTTTGTGGACGCTACATTACGGCTAGTAGCCGAGTCCTTGTTCTGCAACTATAGCCTGCAACAAAGCGAAACAGGGGCCAGATATCCGGGTGATCGATAATTTCACCTCGGATATTTGCATTATAATAAAAATTACACCACCATCCCTTCCAGTTCTACCATTCCGAAACATTGATACAGGGTAAATTGATCTCAGGATCGACTATCTCAAGGTTTAACCAGGCCGCTGAAATCAAGACGAGATCCATTGGTTGTGAGGCATGGAGTTCTCTAAGTTTGGCCTTTTGCGTTTGTGTACAAACAGATAAGTCCTAGCTCCGTGGGGCTAACCACTATTCTCTACACAGTTCGTAACTGGCATGACAGCGGAGGATGAGCCGGGCTACATCGCAGTTAACTGTCAGTCACGCAGGTCCGCGGCCGTCATCCATGGCTTAGTGGCACTATTTGCTGACATCTGGAAGTCATGGGCTTGGGTCCCGGCAAGTGTCCGAAGAAGGTGCATCACTGACGAGACCTAGAAGATCGAAGAGCGCTGTCCTGTGCTATTCCAGACGTAGCAAAGTCTGCTGACTGGGAGCAGACTGCGAGGAAATACCTCTGAAATGCCTTTGAAACGGGATGGTGTTTGTGTTGTTAGGAGTGCGTTGCTGCAAGTCCACTTTGTATTTGCTTTTAAGCCGACCGGTTTTTTTGGTTGCTTGTCGGTTGATGAACTTTAGTCAAGCTGCATGGCATCGCAGAGTGTTCCTGCTCAGAAGCTTCCTTGATGCTGCGCTCTGTTCCTTTGTGTGTCGTGGGTGCTCTTGTATTGATAACTCCGCAGGACAGTAGAGATAAAGAAGTTACAGCAGTTGGTTGTTTCATCCAATTGCTGGCCACTCGCGTCTGCGCGCCTGTTGTCTCTACCCGGATCTCGTCAGGCAACCTGGCTCGAAACTTGGACCAGTTATCGAATTCAACTTGGGTCATTCCTATTTTTGTTCGTCGCAATCAGCCGACAATTCGGATAGGTCCACTACCTATCCGGAAAAGCACCAGACGGCCGTTTCGTCCTATTGGGGCTCGTCAGTGGTGCGCATCCTTCGGTCCTCTACGGAGGATCGAACCCATGACTGCTAGTGGCTTGTGCCAACTAGCCCGTTGCGTTATGCAACTGAGCCATGGAGGACGGTAGCCGACCATCACGAATTGTTAGTTCATTGCGATATAGCCCGACCCATCCTCCACTGTCATGCAGGCACCTGCCATGCAGATGACAGCGGTTGGCCTTCCGGTGTCAGGACTTCCCGGCTACGGCAGCTATGAATCGGCATAGCATTTTATGGAATCCGTAAGGGCAAATTTGTACTACTTATGTCGATTCATAGCTGCCGTAGCCGGGAAGTCCTGACACCGGAAGGCCAACCGCTGTCATCTGCATGGCAGGTGCCTGCATGACAGTGGGGGATGGGTCGGGCTATATCGCAATTAACTAACAATTCGTGATGGTCGGCTACCGTCCTCCATGGCTCAGTTGCATAACGCAACGGGCTAGTTGGCACAAGCCACTAGCAGTCATGGGTTCGATTCTCCGTAGAGGACCGAAGGATGCGCACCACTGACGAGCCCCAATAGGGCGAAACGGCCGTCTGGTGCTTTTCCGGATAGGTAGTGGACTTATCCAAATTGTCGGCTGATTGCGACGAACAAAAATACTCGCTAAAATCCTTCTACTCATAAGTAGTTGGGTCATTCCCTAGGAAAGTAGTGCTGATTTCAATAAGTTTGGACCGCAGCCCTTGTAGTTAGATGACGGAACTCTTGTCAAAAATTTGGCAATAACACTGTCCAGAGAGAGTGCTTCATGGATTCAGCACCCCTGCTCTCGGTCATGTGTTCGTACATCGTGATCAGGAGAATCCAGAAGCTCGGGAACACCAGGTATAAACATGGTTGTCATGCTATCGTGATTAAGAATGCCGCGTTTGTCACCTGCTTCCTTTGGGGGATCTTTCCAAGAGAGATAGGGTAATATGCACACTCTGCTCGGTGGGTTGCAAAAACGAAATGGTGAGTGCAGGACAAGTTTTGTCTCATCAGCTAAGTTCAGTGTTTTTCGAAGTATTCGAGGTTCGCCAGAGTGTACTGAGGTCGGGTGACTACCCACGCGTTTCACCATAGAAGGCTCAATCCGAATACCAATCGCACCGCACCACTGGTATCGATCGCCTAGCAACTTGCTTTTTATTGTGTCAGATTTTGACTCGGGAACGTTAGTGCGCACGAGAGTTAACGCATCGTACTTCTGTCTAGCGAATGTCGCTTTAAGAGTTGTTGCTGGTACTTTTGGCTGTTTAGAGGGCCCAACTGGAATTGACAGTGGAAGCTGCGTCGCTGCTCGGTACAGAAGGGATGTACGTTTGTCGCTCCCGGCGTGTTTATCGAGGCGACCGATGCGTACGTTACTCGCTTGCTTTCTGCACCGAATTGCCGCCTGAGGATGTGAGCTGACAGAACAGTTGGCCCATTTATTCAGTGAAACACTTTTCGAGTTTCGTTCCACTGGGACTTGCGATCGCATTATTGCAGTGCCATCCTAAAAGCATGCCAGGTTTAGTGAAATTTACGGGAAATATATAGGGGATTTATTGACAATATTGTATTCTTTGCAGTCTCGTACGTTTCTTGTCCCTCTGTCGTTGCGATTAACAGTAACCCTGGAACATCTACTATCCAAAATTTCTGCATCCAGAAATAGTAACAGAATACACAGCAAATGGAACTCTCGCTCATAAGTCCAACGTGATTCAAGATTGATCGTTAGTTTTTCTGGGTACAAGGCACCGGTTTAGTCCGGTTTATGTTGGCATACTCGTTAAAGCCCTGGTACTAAGGCATTAGGTGACATTTCAGCATCATGGACTAGGAAGTGACCCCGGCCCGAGGACCCCCAATGACTGTGCAGGCTGCGATTGGACCCGCTTTGCAAGATGCTCGCTCATTCGGGCATTCAGTGTCCCATCTGCTATACCTAGTTAACCGGCTCTGCAAACATGTACAAACTGGTATAAGCAATGTGAGTCGACAGCGATGGATTCTGTCTCCTTCATTGGAGGCAATGTTAACTCTGAGTTTCGGCTGTTATTGCTTTTGACCTCGTGAAGAAATGCTCCGCTTGATAAAGATTGGACTCTCGTAGTCGTCAGCATAAAATTGTCGTTCCCGTAGGGAAGGCATAGCAAGGTATTCTTCTTGACCACCGTGGCACTAGCTTCTCTATCCTTTATGTTAAACACACTACTTACTTGATCACCAATAACTGACTGGCAGTCCTGTACAATGTTGTGGTAGTACAAATCCACTTAGAAGAAAAACCTCTGATTTTACGACATTAGTGTGAAGGGAGTAAAATATGTCGTTAAGACTATGTTGCCTTATTGCGGGAGAATTTCTTGTCAATGGGGCTGTTATATTTCGCAGATATTCCAACTGGCATGCCCAATATCGTAATATGTACCCAAGGTGATCATATCACTAAAGATAGCACCAACGTCGGTCTAGCAATTTCTCCGACACATCTTGTTCTTCGTGGATTGTTGTGAGTAGTGTAATGTTCGTAGAAAGTAGAAGTCACGATTAAACTGCACACAATAATCTGCCTCGACGGGGAATCGAACCGCGGTCCCACGAATTACCGGCCCGCTGCTCTACCACTGAGCTACCGAGGGCTGATGACCTGGTGCGCAATTTAATACATGACTTCTGCTTGGTGCGCGACGTATTGTCACTGAGCTCACAGTATCTGTCCTGGTGTTGCAGACTGGCGCACTCACTCGTCACTTCCCAATGGAACGAAGTGTCTGTCCTTCTGATGTCCATAGGGCGATGGTAGATTACTTGTGGATTTTTGTGAGTAGTGTAATGTTCGTAGAAAGTAAAAGTCACGATTAAACTGCACACAATAGTCTGCCTCGACCGTCGAGGCAGATTATTGTGTGCAGTTTAATCGTGACTTCTAGTTTCTATGAGCATCTTGTGCTGTCGTCATCAGGAAGAGATTAGCGAATAAAAAGCCCAGCGGGACGACATCGCTTACCCACAATGTTATCCAGGCATGGTGACCATGAAGTGAAAATCGAAGTTATTTATGTATAGCAGCACGATCCTGTCAACATTTCAGCTGGTACTGACATCCAAAATCCATACATGTTAACTAATCTACCCACGTGGCCAATCGTTTTGTGCAGCAGAGCTTTGATAAACTAGGATCCCTTATCCTAAAAAAGCAGAAGTTCATAGGACAAGCCGATTTTCTTGATGTCGGAGAAAGGTTTAAGCGATTCATAGAGGCCATTTGTATTCCCCTGATCTCTTGTCGACTAAATTTGTTGTGGACTTTTGTACAACGGTCATCTTTACGACTGCTTGCGACTTGTAGGCTGCTATCCGATTTCATTTTAAAGCCACAACCTTAGCAGACAGGTGGCTTAGCTTCAACCAACGCCAAGTTGTGACGCGCACTTCCGTTCTACTTCGTTGTCTTCACCAATCAATCTTTAAACCACTGTTGTGAACCCTACTTTCGTTGGATGCACCCAACCGAAAATTTGGCTTATTTTCTTTCCTGCGCGTCGAGTAGACCATTACTTACTTCGGACTGATTACGCGATAATGCCCGCGCGAATCTTAGCCACGGTAACTGCCGGTTTACTGACACACCCAATGCGAGACTGACGTGATCCATGACCGCACCAAGGATCCTAGAAAGACAGACCCTTTCGCACGAGCGGTCGTAGTGACTCCGCAGAAAGGTGACAGGCACAAATGAGTCACGAGGCTGGGCGTGGGTTTCGGCGGGACAAGTTTGTTCACGAAACCCTGATGCGCCGAGGTTTGGTGATCGCGTGGTCACACAGCAGCGTACTCCCTTGCTGAAACCAACATTGGAGTCAGTGCAGCGGGTGCGTACAGTGCGGAATCCCTTGACGCTGTCGCAATGGTCACATAGGACTAGCAGAAATATTTGGTTAAAATTCCTTCACTAGCTCAAAGATTATCTCTTACGAACTCTAAAAGGCAAAACATGCAGTCGAATAATAAGTACTTTGTTATCAAGTCCGAATAACAAGATTCCAGGCCGTAAAGTGTCAAACATCACATCCGATAGGCTCATCACACATTTACTGGGACCATAAATACTTAGTTCCTTATCTTGACTGTACCACAGCGAGTTTTTGAGCGCAAATAGCCAGTTTCTTTCGTGCAAGTTTGATAGCGGTAATATGAAAGAATTGTAGGTTCGGAAATAGCAAAGTAAATCCGAAATCACTGAATGTATACATGAGTGTGTCTTCAACAGAGACATACATAGAACCTGCAGGGTTTGCAGATGAACAATGGTTGATAAAGGGCAAAAAGCGATCGCTTGACAAGTCCCCTAGGATGACCGGAGGGGGAGTATAAAATGATTGTTTCAAATGACAGGAAAAAAAGAATTCTGACTTAATGTTATTCACATGAATACATGTGGTGGTCTGCTCACCGCTATTTAACGGAGAGGCTTGGTGTGCAGACTGTTTCCGATAGAAACTGACTGTCACGTAAAGTAATTGGGATAGAGTGTGGTCCAATCGTTTTTAAAGCGTTAATGTGGGTGTGCAAATAATGTGAAAATAAGTGTTCCACATACTGGATACGCAAATAGAGAAAACGTTTTGTTGGCAATCAACTCGACTGTGGTGTGTAGTCTGTTTGACCTGGCGGCCTCTCAGGTTGGTATTGTGGCAGACTTGCGACAGGGTTGGTTGGAGTTAGTCAGTATTTGGTACAACATGATACCCTCTCCTCGAAAGCGCTGGTATTCGCCTCCTAGGGCTTACAGTCTGCGTTGTTAGGGGAGATGAAGCAGTCCTCTAACTATTTTCGATGCCCTACATTGTGGAGCTCCGAGCGTGTCAGCATCGTGTTTTCGCCAAGGTCGCCAGATAAGGAGCACGTATTCTACTTGGGGCCTCACGTAGGCGTTCAGCATTTGTGGAATGAGTGATGGCTCGAAATTCCCGAACACGCCCTTCGTAAGAGGCCAAGGTGATGACAGACTCTTTTCGCTGCTTTTTCAGCCTGTTTCGAGCAGCCAAAATGGTCTTGGATGATTACTCCGAGGTCGCTTCCCTGTGTAGCATGTTACAGCTGCTGCTCTCCCAGTCGATATTCATGAGTACGCTGATAGCGTGTGCTCGGAACCTTGCATTTCCTCAAAGTAAACTGAAGCCGTTATTCAGATGGAAAAGTATGGGCCCTACTGAGGTCTATTTGTAGTGTCGCATGCTCGTCCACAGTCTTTCTGTTATGCCAGATGCTGACATCTGCAAACAGTGGGAAGTCAGACTGGAGTTCATCAGAAACATCTCTGATAAATTCTTAAAATACATGAGGTGCCAGTACCGATCCTTGGAGCACACTACACTGGACTTCGATGGAGTCGTAAATAGCGCTGCGGACTCTCACATTCAGCTGACATTGAGTGGGGAAGTTGCTTATCCAACCCGGCACAGGGTCACCGATTCCATAGCTTCGAATTTTGTGAAGTAGAGTGCGGTTGTCCATGCGATCGATCTTTAGAGAAGTCCAAGTCGACGACGTCGGCTCTTTGTCTGGCCTCCAATGACACCGCCCAGTTCACTCGCGTACTAACAACATTGTGGCACATGACCGATTTGGCAGGAATCCGTGCAGCTGTGACAGTATGATGTTATTTCTCTCAAGGTGTCCATGAACACCTCTACGATACTACCTTCAATAAACTTAGATAACGCTGGCAGGAGAGTGATTAGACAGTAGTTCGAGGGCTCCGCATTATTTCCTCCCTTGTAAATAGGAGTAACTATACCCTGTTTCCACACTGTGGGAACCTGCATTTCCTCAAGGCTTCGATAGAAGAACCGGGCCAACGGTTCGGCAAAGTTCATGGCGGTTGTTTTTAATGCCTTCAGCCCGATGTTGTCCACACCAGGAAAGCTGTGCACGAACAAGGACTGTGGTCTATTCAGCACTTTTGCATCGACTAATACCTGGCATAATCCTGCGGAAGGAATGAGATTTCTCACGAACGAGTTAGACGACGCTTGAAATTGCAAGGTGCGGGTAAACTGTTGCTGAAGCGCGTTCTCCGCATCTCGTATAGTGAGTGTCCGTGTATTCACTGTGCGTAGAACGGGGATACCGCACCCAAGTCTCCGGAGCTTGTTGATATTTCTGCAGAGCATTCAAAGATTAGTACGGAATTTCAGTGCTAAGTTTTGTTGGCGTTTGAAATTGTCTTCGTGGACCAATTAGACACGACGATTTCTCTGAGTTGTGTAGACCTCCAAGGCCTACACAATTGGACAGGCTTTATAAGCACGACAGGCCGTGTCGCTTGGAGCCATATATTTCGTGTCCACCTCCACAAGAAGAACTCCATTTGCTTCGGATGAAATAATTTTTCAAAAGCCGTTGTCACTAGTCCGGTGAAATGGACGACAAATTCCTTCCAGGCGACGCAGGGAGTCTGCTTAGCTAGGAAGGACCAGGTGGTTTCTTGAACGGGGTCAAACAGTGACTCGTAATGGCAGACGATGTGAACTTCCTCGCTGCTCTCACATATGTGTTCCGCGTAGCAGAATTGGCGGAACAACAGAGTCCCATGAACGCTACGACAAAAAGCGATTCACTTTGTTAACTGCATCATTCATTAGTTCCTCGTTGGTGAACACAGGGTCTGACAGTTTGTTCGTCGCCATTTCGGAATCTCGTGGGAGCGGTTACGTGGGCATGCAGCTGTGTATTAACGAGGGCTTCTTGCAAGTCTGCTATTGAAATGTTCGCTGGGCGAATTCCGGTCATCAATCGCATAAAGATTGAAGTCATCCACCAGAAGGACGTGACTGTATGACCGTGCCAGGATTCGTTTCATTGCAGACGCAGGCTGTGATGCATTTCCAGCATGGACCTTGGATGGCGCTAAATTATTGCAAGTAAACAAATATTACTGCGTTTTAGGTGCAGGCTGCACCAGAGAGAATCGATAACTTGCGTAGATGGATCGTCAATCATATGCATATGCAGGTCAGAACACTCAGCCACCTCTGCAGATTCGATCGTTTCGTAGGAGACTCATGATTTGCAGGGCCATGTTAGTATCAGTGATCTCAGCATTCAGCCATGCTTCAGTCATCATGACTATATCCCAAGGAGTGGAATCCTGGAGTGTACGAATCTTAGTTAACTTACTGAGAAGACTTTGAACTTTGCTATACAAGAAAGTGACGACATCGAAGGTTAGAAGGGTTTTTGCGAATGTTGACTTCCGGTGAGGATCTATGCCAACCCTTGCGTGGTCGGCTGTCGGTCGTTTTTTGTTGAATCCTTATCTCTGGCTCCTGGGCAATTCCTGGTTGGCACGTAAAGCTCTCAGTGTCAGTAGCTAATTTAAAGCTAACACATCCCTCAGCTGACAGTTTTGACTGCATGCTGAGGCGGTCGCACATAAGGACTGCATGCTCAGCATTATCTCGTCGATTTGTTGCCGGGTCTCCATCGACTTTGTGCGTATTTTTGATGGCAGCTACTTGCACATTTCGAGACACATTTCCATTACCTTTTCCGCCATGTCTATAGGTTGCAGTGTTACTTTTATTACTCGTGGACCGCTCTCTTTGTAGTTGGGTTGTGATGGCAACCGTGGGATTGATTTGTCGATCACATTTTCGAGGGTGAGTTCTCAGATGAGGCACAATGCATCTCAGTCATGTGCTTGTGCCTGTAGCTCGTTTGGAGTTTGAAACTCTGGGACACCGTGGACAAGAAACGATTTTCCGTGTTTTTGTTTGCGGTAATCGTCCGAGTTAAGTTTGTGTTCGCTCCATGGGACATCTGGAAAAATGCAAACAGTATATTGAGTTCTTCGGAGGCGTGTGGCTGACAAGAGCACGATCTCTTCATCATCTCCTAATTGAACTGTTACTTTGAGTAGTCGTGGTTCACTGCAGTGTGCCGATATTAGATCACGGACGAGGCTTCTCATACTGGACGACTTTGTTTGGACTCCAATTAATCAACACATTCGAGAATAAAAGTTTATTTATTTAGTTACATTCTCTGGCCGTCCAGCAGTTTCCGTTTGATGAAGTTGGCTTAGTATTCAGATACATTTAAGCACATAACAATAGGAGAAATATGATACTGTCTAGTGATCATTTCGGATGCTTGTGTGGCTGCTTGGTTTGGTCGAACAATAAGTGGCATTCTAGGTCCCTTGGTTGTATTAGTGGCGCTAACTTCTCCTACTTTGGCGGTGATCGAAGCTATGCGGGATGGTGCCTTCATCATGTGGTTGCAAACAAGGTAACAGCAGCAGTGTTGGATGAACCCCGAGGCTTTGATGAATTATTCTGTCTCAACAAATCATTAGAGCGGCCTCCCGTTCCGTGACAAAGTCAGCCGGTTTGGGTGCCTAACTCTTGATCATTGTTCTCACACCCGGCTTGGCTGCTCTGTTCCGAGTTAGAGTATGATATTGTACTTCTAGCCGGTGGCTCTGATTCCACTGGCTCCAATGGGACAGTTCTTCCAGCAGTTACTGGGTCTACAATCGCTGCCAGTCTGTCGCACCTCCGCACCAACGTCACTATATATCTGACGATTAGAATAACCAAAAACTTGATGCAGAGCCAAACGGAATTAGTCATGTTTTTTGTTTCTTCACTCCGGTTAAGTTAAGAAGAGGCAATTGTGATGAGATATTTTTATAACAGTTGGTGCATTCTATTCCATTTCGTACATTCTTAAATCAGCCTCCGTGCTTAGCGTTCAATTATAATACTTTAGGCTTGGCTCTCCATGGACAGGCAGTGCGTGTCGTGACGATCGCCAATTCAGTTAACTTATTGAATGTGTCGATCGCCACGAAGTCTATCCGAGCAGTCATTGTGGTGCTGGCGCTCACACATGTTTGATGATGAGCTGATTCGGCGCATATGAGTGCTTCTGTATTACAACTAAGGTCGACCTAGAATAACAATGTACATGAATGTAATCCAACTGCAAACTAATTTTCACAGATTTATGAACAATCTTGCGACTCAAGCTGATGGCACTGTGAAGCATCTTTGCTGACTTAATTAGAGTCTGTTGGCTGTGAAAGGCAGGACGGCAGTTTCGTCTCATCAAGATGAAAAGCATACTTTGAAGGCGAAGCCTGCAAGTTAATGTATGCTGGGCAGAAAGCGCATGGCATTAAACAGACGAGTTTAGGAATGATTAGTAAGTCATTGGTTTCGTCATTCAATTTTCATTTCAAATTGTCGAAAGGCACTAACTGCTTTAAGTTATTCTGTATCGCTATTCATCACTGAAGGTCTAGTGATTTAAACGTCGATAGGCTAACGGGCTTACGCCGGTTTAATAGAAGTCGTTTGCTGAAAATTTCCTGCATCTGACTGAGGGAGTCCGGCTGCAGCGTTATTGCCTCCATTTCATTATCGACCGTTTACGTTGTACGTTCGTAACTCACGTTACAATAGCTGCATCATTGTTCTCGCTAAACAAGCAGTTGAGTAGAAGAGAAAACGGGATAGCTTGTTTACCTAACCATCATCATTCTATCTAATAGCTATATGTGAGAAAGACCTTATCTACAGTGCTACAATATACTTAAGTGACAATAAATTGAGCACGAGAATAAACAATAACTAAAGCAAACCAAACAAGAATAGTATTACTCTTACGGATATTTTGCTTGTCCAAGCACGTCATATTCCCTTTCCTACTTGACTTTTAGTTAGTGGCTCAGCCATATAGTTGAAGCAGCTACACCACGCACATGCAAACCCCTTTTGACATTAGCCCTATTTGCTACCCTTCAGTGCGTGTTCAATATCATACATCCGGTAGACCCTCATTCACTGATGTTCTCACGGCTCGAACTACAGCGCCGATAGTGTATTTGTGTGCAGTGATGACAACATTTGATACATATCTACGTATATTGCAAACTAATTGATTGGACTATCGATCGCTTTGCTTTAAATCGTACCTGAATGCAAACATATTGCATGGCTGTGTGATTGGTTGCACCGCAGTAGGTTGGTGTCTCGATTTGGCCTCGCCGGACTGCCGGATGAATTTTGAGAAGAAAATTGTTGGAGGTTTTGTGTTCTAGACATCGCAAAAGGTCACCGTAGCTTCATTCCTGCTTTGACTTCTGAACTGACCCGGGTTGCTACGCGTGTTATAAACTTTACGACCCATCAATCGGTAGCAACTATGTTTAGCCTTATAATATGCCTTAAGGACGATGTGCTGTTTGGAGGGGGCGGAGTAACGAAACGCACAACATAGGATGCCACGTAATTGACCGATAGTGTAAGGTGGGCGGAGTGTTTCGCATTTGAAAGCGCAGGTGACATGCGCTTGTGCTTGGAAAACTGGAAACAGTGAAACATAGTTAGGTGTATTGTCGCAAATTTGTTACGAGGAGTCAAACTGCAAGTTAGTAGTTAATTGGGAGGTATTGCACACCAGTCTCAGTTTAATACCATCTTATCCGTTTGTACACTCGTTCCGACTCGCCATTTCCGGCGGCAAATTTGCCACTGTGCTTCGATGTTAAGTCATCTTTCTCCTGTCCGAATTCGTCTTGAATAACTTAGCCGTAGCGGCACATGTTCTGGTCAGCAGTTTGTTTGTGAATACATAAAGAATTGATTAGCAGCCCAAATTTGGGTAGTTTTTGGAATGACTGAAATACAAACCCTCATTTTTCTGCAGTTAAGTGAGAGGCTCCTAGACACGTAGAAGTTGGATAGTGTGTCTCTTGGCTGTGCATACCTGATAGCCAAGGCACAAGTAACAACTGAATCACGGCAAATGTCGTTAAAACAGCGTCAACGTTAATCGCATTTTTGTGCCAAATCATTACTGCCATGTTGCATTCTGCCATGCTCATTCTGTGACATTTGTATCATTCATGCAACATTCATGCATTCTGGTCATCAAGCTTCAATCCTCGTCGCTGGAGACGGATCATAGTTCGCCAGTAGGTTTGATTAGCTTGAGTAACAGTGATTTCCGTTCCCTGATTGGCTTCCACAGCGGCGCTCCAGGACGTGGTCTCGCTTTTATACAGGCAGCATAGTATTCAATTAAACGATTTCTGTTCGTTCTCGTCCTTGTTGCCTTTTTAACTCCGGAGTGGGTAGAAGCAGCTATTGAGGTCGACATAGCATTGCTGACCACAGGGAATAGTGGGTGGACGTGGTTGTAGCGGCCCGACGGTTCCCTGTTCGCTTGAGGTACAATGGTAAAATTCTACCAAATTACTTCGTTCCACCACCTGCCCATGGAATTTAAGGTGTAGGTCTGTGTTCGCCTGTATACGAACAGGTCGGTACACATTCGTACCATCCTCGATTTCGAATCGCGCTCGTCATTAGTTGGGTTGTTGCCGATTCGTATAGGTTCCTTTAACTAGCCATTGCACTGATGTTGTCATAGCCGTGTCTTAGCGATCTAGTACATCGGCTGTCTAAATCACTTATCTTAGCTCTTACCATTGGTGTTTCTTACCCACCTGTAACGTTGTGGTGATTGGTTGCTTAATCTTCTTCACAACGTGGTAAACTTATCTGAACCGATGCATACTACTCTTCAGCAGCCGCAATCACGGCTTGAAGAAGCTAAAAGTTAGTTGATTGAACTGTTGTCACATAATTTGAGTACTAATTCGAGTTTCCAGGACTATTTATCAGGTTTTCTACGGATACTGTTTCACCACCAATTTCAGCGTTAGCTTCCCATGAGTTGCTCGGTACACCCACCGAACGGTTGTTTCAAACATATGAAGGCACTTTAGGTGTGGAACTGGTTGAGCAAGTTGCTCCTCGGGGGACTCAGTTGTTAATGAAGTACTCGCAAAAGCCGGGCAGCAGCGTTATACAACATTCGTATTGCCCAAGAGATTAACATTGCTGGAACTGTAAACGTTGACACAGGTCCTCTATTGGTGGGTGTTCACTAAACACTAGCATCGGTTGTGTCAATGCGAACCTCTGTCGCTTGGAATTAGGAGAGCGCCCACATTTTAGCAGCAAGTTATCGATTTTATGCTGCCAAGCACACTTACAGTGCGAGCGCATCAGCACAGCGTCATCATAATGAGTGAATGCACGAATGATTGCCAAGTGTCCTAATGATCCGTTGTGGAGAGTGATGGATACTGAGTTTCGGTAATACTAGGAAAAATACAGATGCACCACGTTCTTTGCATTTATGCTCGATCGTTTCGGATAAAGATCCACATCTGTAGAACATTGAAGTGGTCAATCGACATCTTGTGCTGAGATCATTGCTCGAATTAGCGAATCGGTAAGGTGCCGTTCACATCACGGACGAGCACCTCCACTCGCGGCATTTCATAAGGTATTTCTCAACGGTTCCCCAGTGGTCCAGCAGCACATATTACACAAGAATTCACCGGTTTGCGGACGTCGTTCCACACGCATATCCGAGTACAATCCTTTGCTTGTAAGCAGCGATGGGAAATAATATTTAGGCAACAATGGGGAAAATTACTTTTGATATACGATTTTAGCATAAAATACCTGTCAGTGAACTCTACTAATCAGGTCGGTAACTCGATGTGGTAGTCGTGAACCAGAAGATTCAGTAATTGCAACCGGAGCGGGTGTAAGTCAAACGATGCATGATAACTTGTATGACGTAACGGTCAGTGACAGAATGGTCTAGCAGATTATCGAACACAAGTCATCCTTTTAAAAACTCTTTGTCTATGTCAAATAGGGCTGTTGGAGAGAAGAGCCAGTGCAATTTTTAACACACGGTGCGGATCATTATCATAAATCATCTGTCTGCATGTTAACTCGCTTTTGGACAGCTCCGTAAAGGACATTCAAGAATTTCGCGAATGAAAGCAAACGCTCGGAGCAACCTCCTTAGTCGGTGCTGGGCTGTTAACTAAAGGATACCGGCACTACACATACCAAGTGCTTCCCTACTTACAAGCTGGAGATGTGAAGAACGCAGCAGTAACGGCTTTTAGGCGGAATCGCATGGGTCATGGGCACACGTAAACCTTTCAAAATCGGTTGCTACAATTTTGTTGTTTGTACTTGTCGATTCATACAAGAGGTTTCCGAAATTAATGGTGATGCGGCATACTAACATAACCAGTATGATTGTGGCTTTGAAGCGCATTCACAGGCAGCATCTCCTAAAAGGAACAAGTGGGTTGGATAACAGATTTTGGTGTTCTGCTCAGGAATTGAACCTCGGAGCTTTTTGAGGAATACTGCCGTTTTCTCTAGACAAGCCGTCAGCTCATACCGTCTGTTGATGGCACTTGCTTGGCGATTAACTTGGCCACTTGTTATTGTCTTGAACAGTTGCACTTTTCCAATGCCTTAGTTAGTTTTGAAAACTGTGTATTAGTCAGCGATTTTAGTTCAGTAACACGCACCAGTTCTATCTAAGCAGTGCAGTTTCTTGATATAACACATTCAATGCGTGCTCATCCCTATTGTTCTTGCCACTGGATTCGGCGGCGGCGTTTCGCAGAACTCGAACAGCAAAGTCCTATCCGAAGCAACCACACGAGTTGCAAAAGCTGTGGTTACAATACTGGATTGAACGCCTGATACTGCCTTGAACCTGTAACAACCCCTTGAAATCGTAGCAGTCAAACCCATGTAACTGTACTTTGCTTGTGAAGCAAATTTGTACCGCAATCATTTAGCTTATTCATGTCAAGCAAAGCACATGCAAACCAGAAGCTGACGCATTTCATTGCTAGTAAACCAAACATAATTATTAACAGAAATTTTTGTTTTTCACGAACTGGAGCCTGTTCATTTGCGGCACTGGTTTCCGTAGATAGACGTACTTTGCCATGAAATAAACTTTCGTAATTAAGCGCATTTGTATAAATGCAATTGAAATGTGTGTTTGCAGCCGCTGTTACGGTTGCGTCCATCGAGGATAATACAAGCAACATTAGCAGCTTTTGGACCGTCCGATCGCGATCGCTTGGCATATCGGGAATCTGAACAGCAATCCTGCGTACTGTCCATCTATGCCGGAGGTAGTTTTGACTTAGTGCAAAGCATTAGAGATCATGATGCTACGGTGAAACGTCCCTCGTCAATGATTACAGCTGTAACCAAGCTAAAGTGCTGACGGGCGCAATCATTGTAGTATGAAAAGGTTAGTGTGACGAAATGCTACTGGCTGCCGGCACTGTGAATCAACACAGTACTTCCAGCAGCCGAAAATATGCTAAATGGCTAACTATCAAGGAATGCCAGGAATGTTCAAGAAAGGTGAGTCATTCAGATAAATAAGCGATTACTTGCCTAATCATTACCGTTTATATAAATTTAAAGTATAACTTAAGTAACGGCGAATTAAAAGATGAAACACTGGCTATTTTTCCTGTCCTCGGCGCTGTGCAGGACGTAATGAAGATTTTGTTAAGCATGTGGAAATAACCCACCTGCAGCCAAGGTCTGGGGGTCATCCCAGTGGGGATTTTCGTTTGATACTTTTCCTGCTCTTGACCCCTTTGAATGAACTTGAACTTTCCTTGAATCGGACAGTTAATAGGCACAGGTGGATCTTGGATAAAATACTCGTATGTCCATTCGATGTAGTTGAGTGTGAAGGAGCTCCAATGACACGCCTCACGATACATTTTTTGCATGTAACTGTCGCCCATTGACTCCCGTTCGCGTAGCAAATGAGGAAAGGGGCGACCCATTCGGAAACGAATTATATTGTGATGCCGTGGCATGAAGTCGAAGCAAATGAAGTCTGTTTCGCTAACACAAAGTTGGAATACAAAGTTGCAACAATAAGTGAACATATTCCCACGACATTTTGTAAAATATGAATTCTGTGAGCGAATATCTTCATCAACGGCCCAAATGTGGTCGTCACAGACTTATTGGCATTGCGTTCATCGCGCCGATAGTCTAAACGCTAATTCTCTGACCATTTGGGAAAACACCGGTGTATAACTAATCTGCAATGCATTTCTATACTATCCCATTAGGGGGTAAAATGTTTTACAAAGATTTCACTCATGTGTTTGGTTATCGGAGTCTAGTAGAAGATCTTCATGGGTCATGAGTAGATGATTTGTGCACAGATTATTGTGTCAAAATGAAGACACAACAAGAAATCTTGGGTTTGCATTGTTAGCGCAGGTCGATTCTCATGCTCACAACTTACATGTTTACCTAAGGAAAATTGATTCTGGCTAAAACTACTACATTTCGAAATCTTAGTAATGCTCAAAAGACTGTGGCTAAGTTCCAACTGTAAGCAGGTGAACTTCATGCACTTACAGTAGATTGTGCTGCACTTCAGCGCATGGCACACTCTATCCTTCAAATGAGGCGCTTTGCATAGAACTAAGAGGATGGGATGTGGAAAGCTGCTCAGGATAACATATTATACTTGGATGTTCGTTGCACCTCACCCATAGTGAGGCAGTTGTGCTTGCTGAAATTGTGGCTGCTTTAATTCGGTTTACAGTGTAAACATAGTTCTCATCCAGTATTTGCTTCGGTTTTCACTTGCGTCCAATCTGAACTAACCAGTTGGGCTCTCTCTTGGTAAAAGATACGGAATAAATTTGACCTAGGACACAGTATAGTTTACCCCCATCCAACATTTGGTACGAGTTGACTGGATGCCAGTGCATCCTTATTTCTGGCTAAACAAGCGGAAAAAGTAATTCCCTTTAACAACTTCCTATCGACATTATTCAGGTGTGTCACACCAGGGCCGCATAAACATTGGATCACAAGACAAAAAGAGTAACAGCAACTAAAGCATCTTGATGCAAATGCTTATGAATAGCAAAGTTGGTGTGTTATCGTAGCCATCCAACAGACATGAACTCGTCATTTGGCCTTTTTCTTGGCAGTTGTTGAAAACAACTTTTTCCACCCACCAACCATCAGCTTTTGCAACCCAAATTTTAAGGTCGCAGACTCTTGGACTCTCGCTATTATTAGGGGTTTCGTCAAAAGTTTTCGCAAGCACGTCAGCTATTTTAACTATTGCTGTTACTACTGGGACACATATGGAGAGTCGGCAGAAATTCGCCACATTTAGACTCACTCAGATAACCAGCACACCCCCGGAAAAGGACTATACGCGGGTTTCATCCTTTCGGGAATCGTCAACAGTGTGCTTTGCATCTGACCCTGGTAGGGCTCGAACCCGCAACTCTACTGTTGCCAGTCCGTGGTTCAGACCACTGAGCTACGGGTGACAACAACAATTATCGTGAATAACGTACTAGATGTGATATATCACCACGGACTTGCAACAGTCGAGTTGCGGGTTCGAGCCCTACCAGGCTCCGATGGAATACGCACTGCTGACGATCCCCGAAAGATGAAACGCGTGTACAATGCTTTTCCGGGCGTGTGATGGCTATCTGAGTGAGCCTAGATGTGACGATTTTCTACCTATACCATTCAACGTCCCCTATTGCTCCTCTGTATTATGGTGAATCATTAGTGATGTAGAACAAACTGTTTGCAACTTCTCCAAGTTTTGTTTACCCCCCACAGATTTTCCTCGCTTTAAACTCAACAAAACTGCATCGGCTGCTTTCGGTTGCAGTCAGTGGCTTGCACTATAGTCTTTCATCTTTAGACAGTTGACACTTTCAAAACGCGAGGTTCAAACCGATGCGATTGGTCATGAAAAGCAGTTACCTCAGGTGGCCTACTTCCCGCGAGTGTTGAATAATATTCGCTTAACAATTTAAAACTTGACCGAAAAGAGACACGGACTAAGGCGTAACACATTGACACAAAATATGTGGACTGAGTATATCGGTTGGTTATAGAGTTAACTCCTTACAATGAACACACAAATACAACCGATTGCTCATTCTACTCCTGCGACAGCATGATCATAACTTTACAAAACCATCTACCCCGATTACGGGAATAGCCTAAGGCGTGCCCTAGAAATATGCATATGATCAGCACCAGTAGAACTCACCACTTTCCAAGTGTCACCACTGCCATCAGATAACGTGATGCCTGCTGCTGCCGACACACATAGTAGATGTCATCATAAAGATATTGGGCGCGCTTGCGTCTCATAAAGATGTGGGTCGAGTTGATGACCACCTGTACACAATGCAACAGGAATCCAACATTCAGTCAAATGTGATTAGTCCTTATGTTGAACAAAGAAAAATAATCTTATAAGCGTTAAGGATTATTGCCTTGAAAGCAATGTTAAGTGGTCTGGTGTATTTATCGAAGACGTTGAAAAAGAAAACATTTAATACTTTTACTGGTAAAAGCAGTGCTTATCGTTTTATCAGTGTGGCCCAGTATTTTTGCTATCCTCGTAGTTTCACAACAAGAGCAAGTGACGGAGAGTAAACACACGGTCTTCTGCCACGAGTGGAAGAGCATGATTGTGTTAGGTGACAAAATGCAGCTGGTTGAGTGCGTCATCCAACCCCTTGTAAATATGGACAGTACCGTGCAGAAACCGCGAATTCGGAGCGCGTGTTCCAAGTGTGACATCCGCGAACAGCAAATAAATTTGTATGACCTTCCAGGTGGCTGTACTGTTCTACCACCCCATGCTATTGTAGTTGCTGTGCCGCGGTAAACAGCAGCACCCCTGCTTTAGATCGTGCGGGATCATGTAGGCGAGAATCCACAATAACTCCATTGAATATACTTAAAAGTTTCAGCTTCTGTTCTTATGAATGATTATGCATTTCAACCATGTATTTAGAAACCCGATGTCGGGGTTGATCCAGAGCGGTGAGATGGCGTTTTAGCTATGACTACCAAGCTTGAATTGCGTAATCATGTTAAACTAAACATATGCGCTAAACATCTGACAGAAACTCGAGTTGTCTGTGTTCGAACAACCGGTTCAGTAGTCCGAAGCGCTGGTTTCCAGGCTTGGATTACTTCGGGTGGTTTGAAACAACATGTCACTCTAATCCAGCGCATTTAGGTTACCTCCGACAGGACAGTGCTGCCTGGGGCTGTAGGTCATCTAGTGTCATGTGGAAAGTATCTTACATTTGCTGACCACTGATGTACCATGTCTAGATCACACGGAAGCAAGTGCTGGTCTGCAATCGCGCAAATCCTGTGCCATATCTTAATATCGTCAATAAAAAGCAAGAACCTCGCATCGATAATTCAAGCGAAATCTTTGATGAATACCGAAATAAATTGTTACCGTAAAGATGAGGCCTGAAGCGCAGCAAACACGACTTGTATGCGGTCGGCTAAATAGCTACAACCTTTGACAAAATTTGCCGTTGGAAGAAGAAAAAGGCGATCCGGCCCAAAAATGGGTCACTGACTGAATAATAGTGAAGTTGGTAAAATCGCTTCCGGTAACCTAGACAACCGAATGGTCTCGAAATATCCAGATAGAGGACACCAGTCTCCTCTCCAGTGTCGGCTGATTTGATTCAACTAATCCTTGTTATTAGTTACGTCGTGTTGCATGACGGCCGACGACGGAATCCGTGCTGCTCTGGCGCAATAAGTTTGCCGATTTCCCGACAGGTCGCCAATGCATTAGCGACGATGGGTTCCATGATGTTGAGCGGCGCAGGGAGAAGCGTTATTGGGTTTTATTTTGAAGGCTTATCTCTACTTCCGATTTTGTGGGTTGGAGTGGTTATCCCAAGCTTCTACATGACAGGAACCTGTTTCGGTTCTAAGCACTGCTAAGCACTGCCCAAGGCCCCACCAATTTCATTGTTATCGCCCCACTGCTGTGGTTGTGCAGAGGTGTCAGCATTGGCAAGCCAGCTTCCTCGGTAAAATAGATGTGGCTGAAACCTGGGGGCGAAGCGCCAAAGCTTGTAGATCACTTAAGGGTAAGACTCGCTGAAATGCAGTGGAATCTTGCGTCCTCAGGTCCTTTGTTGCTTCTGTAGCCGTTCTTGTCGGGCCATCAGATGCCCGGAGCGGAGGACATTACTGCCCCACTTTTCCTAGGTCAATGACGCATGTGTACACCAGTTTATGTTCGGCACTGGAGGTTTTAGCCATATTACGCAAATGTGCCACTTTGTGCTCTCCTAGCAATTGTGACCTTGAGCGAAAGGGCCTGCAAATCGCTCACTTGTGCGCTCGTGGTTTGGCACTGTGGCTCAACGGCATTTTGTTGCACACCTTTGGATCGATACTCATGCGTCGTGCTTTTAAAACCTCCACCTTGTGATACTATTTCCTCGAGTACACGCCAGTGCATTCTACGTTTATCCTGAATTCTAAATTCCGGACAGTGTTTCGCCGACATCCAAGCGCCAAAAGTTGCCTAACTCTGACCATCGAAGACATGGTTTGGTTTCACTCGATAGACCATTTCAACGGCTTTCGAACGAATTGTCACTCGTTCAAATCCAACATCGCTTGGAGCAACTACAGGTCTCAAGGCAAATTCACCCGGCACGATCCATAGGCTTAACCATGAAAATTCTCAATCACACCCTCGTATAATCTGCCCCCCGCTCAAGCTGACACATACGACTGGCACGCCAGAGAAGACAGTCTGCGAGCACACAACTGCAACGTGAACACTGTGACCTTGTCCACAACCTCAGTAACAGAACAACTTTTTACCATAGAGGGTGCGTCATTCAAATGGTTCGTAACATTTCCTCAACAAGCGCGATGCCCAGTGTGCCACAGTCTAAAGACCTATGTGGATCATGTTCCAAACTTGTTAAGGAGGCATTTTGTGCCGTAACTGTTGGAACTTTTTCCATGCGAGATGCCTCCGAGTTAAACCTAGTCAGGGTTCTGCGTGGAATGCTTATCTATCCCACTGATTAAAAGCGTGCTCCTATTATCTCAGAAGGCCGGCCAGCTACTAGCCAATTATACATAAATAATTAAATAAATATTGTATTCTCGAATTCATCGAGGCATACCAACTCAGGTATGATCAAAATTTACAAGCAATTACCTGTCGCAACAGATACGTTACAACGCATGTAATTGGCTGTGGCCAAAAGTTGTACAATTTGCAGAAACAGTCGAAGCACTCATGAGGAGCAAAGTCATCAGTGGGGTGCCGATAAAATGGTTTCAAGTGTGCGTAGAGTAAATAAAAAAGCACAGTAGGTGGAGTGGGGACAGTATATGAAGACTGAGAGTATCTTTGTTGTACGTGTCAGTAAAAATTGAAAAATGACTAGTCGATATTCCAGAGTGTAACATTGGTCAGTGACTTCTAACTGTGGCGAGTCACATCCGCCACGTCACAGTGTTGACAAACGGACTTTTGTGGGTTTTTTATAGGGAGAACGCTTGCCAGGCGAAAACCCACCACATTAGGGAACACTGTCGTCGATTGTTTTGAACGGTCATGTAAAACTGCGAAGCTTCTTATGAAGCATTTGTTCATTCAGTTATTCGAAGTCGAATGACTCCTCTGTTGGCTAAACAAATGACACAGTCAGAGTCAAACATGGAGGTTGAGGTCAGTCGAGGAGGAAGTATGATTTTGCAAGTAAGTAGAATTTCCAGTATGTGGGGTCTCACCTTCTCTGATTATGTATATTTACCGGGGAGCGAAGAATTCGCGTCCAGCTACCCTAACTGGACATCGGTGCTTGAGGTGTTGAGTGCAGATGGTTGGTTTTGAAGTGAAGCCATGGTCCAGGTAAGTACTTCTTGGTCATTTCATCCCAGGAAATGGTGAGCACCAAAATCACTACGGTTGGGTTAAGCATAGCGGACTGTGCAACCCAATCCTCCCCCGTAACTTCCGCTCCTATCCCGAGAAGAATTGCTATTAACACCGTAAGCAACACGACACCTAGAGTCCAGAACATCAACTGCTGTTCCAATACCACAAGTGGCTCATGGTTGACTAATGCGGTTCTCAGATCGATCGGAGTAACTATAAGTCAGGCTACTTCCAAACTCCCGAGGGAGTTCGTAGAAAAAGAGCAAGCCGGTACTAGCGAAAGTTGGGTTACGGTTGCTTCAAAGAAGAGCCGTCATTTAAAATTAACATCACCCCCAAGTGGATCGGATACTGAGGAGCGTAGCGGAGTTTTCCTAGTGCAAGCACTGCCGCTTTCCTGCGGTACATCTCAGAGTATTTCAATCACTAACCGCGACATGTCGAAAGGTGTAAAGAATCAACTACCTGTACTGAGCGTACCGTGCTCAAATATCCCAGGATCAAAGTTGACACCAATAAGAGGCAGGCAGTTGGATGACCTTAACCAGTGGGATATTATTAGTAACCTAATCGGAGTTGTACTGAAACCTGTATACGTAATGCGTATTACGCGACACCCCAACTCTAAGCATTTCGGAGAGCCAAGGCTTCTGCGCGTTGTGCTGAACTCCATCACTGAAGCAGAATCAGTACTACTGTCGACAGGTAGTCTCAGAAATGAACACTGCTTCATCCGTATCTTTCCAGACATCCCATGAGGCCAGCCTTATCGAGTTAACCGTACCTTAGAGGACTACCGGAAGGAAATTTCGATCAGAACCACTCTTCTTCACGGGGTTTCTGAAACTGGAGCGTGTGATGAGCATGAAGTAATAACCCATGATAAAAAACAGCGGTGTTATATTCGTGAAACACTCTGTTTGGATGATGTGTTAGCGAAATCCGTGTCACGGCTGCGTACCTCACCGAACTACAAAGAAAGTGGTCCGAGGGTGTTGAAGGTGGTCCTTCAGTCAAAACATATGGTAGCACGGCTGCTAAAAAGCTAGTACATGTTCCGTTGCAGGCTACCATCTGAGCTTTGGCTGAAGACAGTCAGCGATATGTCTCCTAGAGATGATATGTCACTCAAAGAACCAAACGCAATGGGGTCTATAAAAGAACGATGCACCAGTAGTGTGTCGAATGAGCCCATACAACCTGTAGAAGATGATATTGACCAGACAACTTACACTGTACGTAAAAGATTCCACACGGAACTGACTACACGGACGATGAATAAGACGTTAAACCCTTCACCAAGTACACATCGAAAAAACGATTAATCGCCGGCCACTCACTGGTCGGCGAAACTTCACGTATGAGTTGTACAACTTCTGAAACATTGCTTAAATCTGAGAAACTTTCATGTATGTTCACTAACGCTCAAGGGCTCCTCAGTAAAATTACCGAACTTCGACTACGTCAGGTTGCGAACGCTTGGGATCTAATTTCTATTACCGAAACTTGGTTACACCAAGAGGTGACTGATGCTGAGGTTCAGATAGCCGGAATGTCACTCATCCGGAACGACCGACCCAGCAGAGTAGGTGGCGTCCTCCTTTACTACCGCAGCGACCTGCAATGTTCCATAGTTGATGATCTGGAAACTCATGTTACCGACTCACTCTGGTGCCGTCTCCCACTAAGACAAAACGACGCATGTCTAGTAGCTGTCATTTACCGCCCTCAACGTCCACTCCGGAAATGGATTCCCGCTTGATACATGGCCTGAACAGAGTAACACGCACTAGGTATAGCCATATTCTCATCTCCGGGGACTTCAAGCTACACGATCTGGAGGATTCGGCATCACCCAGCGAGCGGTTCAAAGCAAACTTGCATGAAGTGGTTGCGAATATTCCCTTGTACAATCATGCCATCACGCCCACTAGATTCAGGGCAGCAAACAAACCGTCCATATTGGACCTGGTGCTCACGAATGAAGAGCTCATGGTTGACAGGTCATTGATGGATAGTGCATTAGGTCTCAGTGACCATGTAGTAATAACGTTCAACTATGTGTGTTATGCAGCGTATGCGTCTGAACACTCGGAACTAACTCATACAATCACACGCTACCACGTATTGAAAGAAGTCGTCGACGCAGCAGTTTGGGAATTCTCAAACAACAGTTCACTTGACAACGTTTGGACAGAGTTAGTTGATGGACTCAGCGATATCATCAACAGAACATCAGAGACCAAGCCCCTTCGTCCCGCAAAAGTGCCTTCAATTCTAAGGAGCAGGACTCGAAAATGCCTGGCGATAAGGGATGCAGCATGGCATGCCTACAAGATTAACCCCGACTCAGAGACTTGGGGCAGTTTCCTGACCCATTGCAACCATTTCACTACACTTGTCCATGAGGACAAAGTAACTTATCAACAGTGCCTAGCCGAAAAATTCCTGGCGAACAACAAACTGCTGTATAGGCATGTCAACAATCTTCGCAAATTGAACCATGGAATTCCTCCACTGTTCACGACAGGCGGTAGAGTACAAAGCGCCGAAGAAGCAGCTAATGCCCTGCGGCTACAATACGCCACAATTTTCGAACTCGCAGCCTCTACCTGTTCCATAATGTCATGCACATTACCGACTCCATTGTTTACACATGTAATTTTCAACCCATCAATTGTGCTAAAGAAGTTAGTCTCACTGCGCGATCATAGCTCTCCGAGAGCAACCAACATCTGCCCGCAGACACTGAAGGCTGCAGCCAACAAGCTAGCTGAACCACTGTCACAATTCTTCCAAAGGTGCTTTGATGAACAACAAGTCCCCACTACTTGGAGGCATGGCATCATCACCCCAATTTTTAAAGGCGGTAGCCGTTCAGATCCTGTAAATTATGGCCCAGTGACTCTCCTCCCCGTGCTGGCGAAGGTGATGGAAGGGGTCATCGCTGAGGCTCTAATGGACTACCTGGAAAATTGCAACACCTTGGCACCGGAGCAGCATGGCTTCCGTTAACACCGGTCATGCACCACCAACCTACTGATTGCACGAGGTAGTTGGACGGAAGTGGCTGATGATGGGGTCGGAGTTGACGTCATCTATCTGGACTTTTCCAAAGCTTTCGACCGCCTGGATCACCGCATCCTACTTCACCGGCTACAGAGCTACGGAATCGGAGATCCTGTTCTTGGTTAGATTGGCAACTTTCTTCACTAGCGAAAGCTTTAAGTACCCGTTAGGGGATCACTCTCTAACCCGATTGGGGTAGAATGTGGTGTTCTACAAGGCTCAGTGCTGGGATCACGCTTATGCCTGGTCTTTATCAACGACCTGGCAAGAGCTATCTCCTCAGATTTGCTGCTTTTCGCCGAGGATGTCAAGATATGGCGGGCGATTAGTATCAGTGAAGATCACGATCTACTCCAACAGGACCTAGACTGCATTTATGAATGGTCAAAGAGGAATCTCCTGCAGTTGAATATAGCTAAGTGCAAGGTGATCCATCTGCTTCACCAGCCAGTGAGCACTTACAAGCTTGTAGACTACACCTTGGAGAAGGTCTCTCAGGAGCGTGACCTGGATGTATTGGTACAGGAAGATCTCGGGTGTTCAAAACAAGCAGAGAAAGCGACCAGAACCAGCAATCAACACTTCGGTCTTCTTCGCAGAGCCTTCAGTCGGTTTGAACCATCAATCTTTTCTGAAATGCTTAACGCCTAAGTGCGACCGCAAGTGGAATATGCTATTCAGGCGTGGCAGCCGTGGCAGAAACAGGATCTTGTTGCTCTCGAGACTCCTCAACGAAAGACAACCAAGAACGTCAGGGGCATCTTTCATCTGCCCTATCAGCTTAGACTGAAATCTCTAAGAATATACAGCAGTCGATATCGGCTTTTGCGGTAGGGTCTCATAATGGTTTACCAAATTCTGAAGAATCTAAACCACATTTGCCGTTCGCTGCTGGAATTGAACAACAACACTAACCTAAGAGGTCATCCTTTGAAACTGAAAGTACAATGTAGCCGGCTTGAAAGCCGTAGAAATTGCTTTTCCCTCCGCGTGTGCCAGCCTTGGAACGCCCTCCTACATTTTGTGGTCTCTGCTCCCAACCTGACGATAGTTAAAAAACGAGTTGACGATGCTTTGTCTCATTTGCATTTCATTTTATGAATTGTTAGCCAGAGGCTGCAAAATACAATCAAACGGTGTCTTACCAAACTCCCAAACAATGAACTTATGGATTTATACTTGTAATGTGCGAACATCCCCCTATTATATATAAGTCTATGGGGAGTCCACCAAAACGCTTTTCACTTTCTCATGCAATTTACTTTTCATAATAATTTCCATCCCACGGGACTCGTTAAGCATTGCTATTTTTACCCGTAATACACCATTGTTCCATTGAGTGCAGTGGTTACCCTGGGTTCCATAGGTTTCCAGGGTAGCTGGATTAGGAGTTAATCTGTGCTCTCTCTTAATGCCACATTGCTTACTGCCATCTACTTTCGAGTTCTGATCCTTATGAAAAACAACAGTCTTTGTTCCATCGCAAATCCTTGTTTCTAAAGTAACTTTAATCAGTGCTTTGAGCTTAACGATGATTGTCCGCCAGGAGACCTCTGGGGAGCTTCGGCGAGGAACGATACGGTTGTAGCACTGATGAGCTGGGCTAGACGGTCTCAGCGTGTAACGGTTCGCACCATCTCAAGGTTCACCTTTCAATATTCCGCATGACAGATTAAGTTGCAGCTGATGTCTGCGTTAACACTGCGGCCCAAATGACAGTCAACAACTCAAGCATCATTCAGGTGTTTGTCGCTGCTGAACATAAGATCCAGCAAAGATGGTCTGTTACCTCTTCAGAACCGAGCGCGTTAAATCGCTTTCAAGTCAATTCAAGACAAAATAGGTTTTATATACCCAAAAGGATGCATTAATAGCATTTACACCACCACTGTGAATGCACTGATTGATGAGAGTAATCAAAGAAATATAACACAATTAGTATACTGAAATAGACAAAAGTGTAGAAATGTCAGTCAAGGAGCCGCAAACACAGTGTGATTTTCTTTGGATCGACCAGAACAAGTGACAAAGACGGTAAGTTTGTTACGATACTACGAAGTGCGGAAGAATAAAAACTTAAATTTTGGGCGCGTGTAAGAGACAGACAACGTTTTTGAGAGATCATTATGTGGTGAATGAAAGCGGTCACTTAGGACTTTAAAATAAACGTTCACGCACACGTCAAGATTCTTACGATTAATAAAATCGACTAGCAAATCTATGTAAGCCGCTATATCTGTGTGTATAATTAATCGCTCAATCAAATCATGCTTCTTTTTCAGCAGTACAAGTAAGATTACGGGGGTACAGTCCAACCCGCGTTGCAGTACGCATGCAAGTACATATCTCAAAATTAATTTTCGCGATACGGAAAGCTTTTTAAATATGAAAGCACAAAAGATAATCTTCTGACCTTGTGAAATGTTTCAAAAATGTGCATAGAGCAAGTGAGAGATTGGGAAAAATATACACCGAGATAATTGACAGTGGATGAAATAGGCATGCATTTGTCATTAATAGTTAATGGAGGAGAGACATCAAAGATTACTCGCAACTTGTGAAGACGGAGGAATGAGCAAGTTACATCGGTATATTTAAAAGCACTAGGGTTAAAGGACCTGGATGATGACCAACTCACAAGTTCGTCTAACATGAATTGAAGCGTAGCAGAAATCTCAGTGGAGAGACCATTGCACCGCAATACATTATCATCAGCATATTTACATCCAATTAATGTGGATGGTATTGGAAATCTTTTCACATATAAAGAAAATAGAAAGAGTAAGAGGATCACCTTTTTTCAAAACGCCACAGTCGACGCGAAGCAGAGGAGATCCCTTAACGCGTAACTGAGTGAAGTGCTTGTGATCAGTAAAATAATCACGCAACAATTTCCAAACATCAGGGTGGACTCTGTTCAAAGTAGGTAGGTTAAGCAGCACTTAGTTGTAACTTGGAGCACTGGTACCGAGCTCTTGCAGGTTGGCTTTGAATTGTTCTCTGAGCATCGCAGAGTTTTCTAAACAATGCAAGTTTTAAGCTCTCATCATAAGCATGTGAGCGCATCTTCTGTTAAAACGGCGTCTTAGAGTAGTCGTTAGTTGCCAGTTCACTCCGGGTGTAAAGTTTGGGGGCGGTACATCAATACTATAAGGCAGGTGACTCAACCTTTTAGCTGGAGGTAACAGCGGAGATAATCGAGAATCGATGAATCTGAATTATCCATCGCTTCACAATGCAGGTCGCCTCGGTAATACGGAATTACTCTTCCTCCATTAGTGAACCCGTCGTGTTAGATTAGCGATGTTCACGGTAGCGATACTTCCACGCCTATCATCGCGGCTTTAAACTTGTCTCAGTGACACCGATGATGATGGCTTGGCAATTCAACAGTCATTCAGTTCGGCTAACCTATTGAAAAGTCCTCGAGCATACAATAATAGATATAGGAAGAAAATCTTTCAAAATTATTCCGGTTTTATGGTTGCATGCAGTTTCATGGTCAGTTAGGTAAAACATGCTAAAGTAATCTACCATGTATTACACAAGTGCTTGGTTGGATAGTAAACATTAAGGCTATTCTGAAATCCCTAGGCCTCGGCTGCTACCTATGATTGGTATTCTGAGTTACCATGAGCCCCAAAGAAGTATATCTGATGCGAATTTGATGCACTAGGCCACCGGCATCCTGGGTACGCAAACATCCACTGGTTTCTAATCACCGGATGGATTTTGCCTTAGCGATTAAAGTTGTGCTGCTTCACGCTAATCCCCGCTTCCTTCATTTTGCCGAGGCCGTCGGAATAAGCCGTATGAAACCAGCCTTAAGCGTTCAAAACTAGTTGTTTATAAGTGTAAGGTCGCTCTCAAAATAGAGACTAAAATTATTCACTGTGCAGCTCCAGCTTGTCTGATTGCACCCAATACTAACTATAACTATGCAAATCGACTCTTTTTAATGACTCTGAGGAGGCAATACGAACCGCAAGAAGCTATCAACTTTCATCTTCTTCTCGGTCTGTTAACACTGTTGAAAAAATTATTTGCAAAAGGGCAATAAAATTTGTTAAAAATTACAAGCGTTCTTAGGAATTCAATACTTGGATCAGTACATCATGCAGTCTAATACACTGATCTCAATTCGTCAGTGTACGATTGAAAGAACTCTGTTTTGTACCATAATAACTTGTAACAGCTCCTGCATTTCTTTCGCATTATTTGTCATCAAGGTGATTTTCAATGTATTAGCCAGCGTATGGGAGCTAATCATTTTAACGTTCAATGGCTCAGTCCACATCGCTCGTCTGCCGAGACGTGTTTTAGTACACTGCATTTAGGTAGATAATTGTTGGTTCGTAGATATGTATTTCTCTTGCGCTGTGCACTGGTTGACTTATTTTATGTCTGAAAGTTTTAATTATTATGGTTTTCATCCGCTTTTGTGCTCTATGCAACCATTTGCCTGCCTTGGGTAAATATAATAAATAAGATAATAATGTGCCAGCTGGACGCCGTAACGGTGCTTCGCTGCTGCGAGACCACCACCAGTCGCGCGCGGGCTGAGTATACCGCGAGGACGCCCACCCCTAAGTGGATTCGAACCGTGGACCTTATGGTTGCAAACCAGGTGCGCAGACCACTCGGCCACCGGCCGACCCTGCCTTGGGTGGTCTCACTGGATCCACTAATCGAAGCGGAACATTGCTTTGTGTCCCGGCAACTGAAGCAATGCAAGTCTACCGACTCAGATGTACTTACTCTAGCAATGGCTAAATATAGGAGCATAGCAAGCATCAGATGGTTGGCCTCATTTTTCTCCAAATGTTGACAAGAAGAGAGGCTATCTTCTTTCTAAGCGAGCAGACAATTGTCCAGATTTTCAAAATAGCTTTGACATTTCATATGCTAGTTATCGACGGAGTAGTTGCACTTCGGTTATCTCCAAACTATTGACATCTATCATGCTCCATCAACGAATCTATTTCTTGAGTTAAATGATTCTTGAAACAAGGTATTTGTCACTCCAACCGTGGGTGTGTATGGTGAGTCCTCTAGTTCCACCAACTCCAAGAATACCGCCATCCATACCAGAAGCCTACAATCGCCGCCTTACTAAACTTCCAGGTTGCATTTGATGCTATTGTTCATCTGTTCTATTGCTTCACATAAAGATATGCTACCATCTCATATACCATGCTTTCACGTCTCCGGTCCTGTGATAGTTTAAGAGAAGATTTCCACAATTTCCCTTGTCAATAGTTGTGTACGGCGAAATGGTTCAGTTCCAATTAAAGATTTTCAATTAAAGATGTTCTGTCAACAAATCTGGAAGATGAACTAAACTCCAGCTTGGGGCTCCTTCAAGGTGATCGCTTGACTGATTTATTTATCAATGACGTCGGCATACTACATGTTGACGCAAATATGGAGAACCAACTCGTTGGCATGATGCGGAGGGTATTCGGGCGGTTTGATCCCTTTGTCTGTTCGCTGTTGCTTACCACCTACGTGCTGCCTCGTGTGGAATACACAATCCAGGTCTGGTAGCCCTGGCACAAACAGGACCTTGTAGAGTTCGAGACACCTCAGCGACGAACCAAGAAGCACATCAAAGGGTTGTTCAATCTTCCTTATCAACTTCAGATTGCGGACCCAAAAACATCTGTTGACCATTTCTGAAGCTATTGCAATCAAGATTCTGAAACCACAGCTGTGCAAACAGCACAAATTGCTACAGGCTCTGAAATTTGTTTGGCCTTGAACCCAAAAATTATGCGGCGGCCGGTAACGGCGCTTACGTGGCGACCATATTATGGGTTACTAGATTCTAATGAAACCCAACAACGTCAGCCGCCACCTACTATAACTGAACCACAACACGAACTTGAAAGTCCACCAGTTCAAGTTAGCCACGTAATACAGTCGGCTAGGATGTCGACGGGATTTTTACTCTCTGCGTGTAAGTCAGACATGGAACGCCCTCCTAAATTACGTTGTTTCTGCCCCCAATTTACCTGTGTTTAGAAAACGCCTTGACGTTACCCTAACTCACCTACATATAGCCTGTGTGTTTTGACAGACGATATAATGTGATGAAATGTGCACAAACAGAATTAACCTACACGACTGAGGTTGGCCCTTTCTGCATACCACTTTGTGAAAACTGTGGTGAGTCAACCAAAGTGATTTTCATTTTATCACTGTTTTCTATTCACTATGTGGTGGTTCTCTTTTAGGCCATCCTACGGGACTTGCTAAGCATCCGCTTTTCTGCCCGTAATATACCATTGTTCCAAATAGTAGGTAACCAATTCTGGACCGTCTAGTGACTGGAGCATCTAGCTACGGGATGTGCTTTTATCCACGAAATATTATCTTTAGTTACAATTTTGAAGCGCAATCGTCGCTTTAATCACGTTTGAAGGCTTACAATTTGAACGAATGATTATTTCTTCCCCATGGGGAGCTGCGTGTTTTGCGTTGGTACTATTGGAAAGTTCCTATCATTTAGTATCGTCAAAGTTCGGTAGGTTTTTGCCAATCGGAGACAACTGTGACCTTCGAGACATCTACTTCTCACTTTAGAAATGGGTTAACAATGCATCCGTTCCAGCTATGTTCCGTATGGAAGTGCGCTCTGGCCACTCCGTGTGGATAAGTTTGACAGTGGTTGCTAGAGCAGAATGGCTCGTGTCTGGTGGCAACACCGAGTTTAAACTGCAAAACTTTCATATCGAGTTTTTGGAAATGCGAGTATTTGTTTAATAGACTATTTTTGCTACGCCACTGGAAAAGGCTGGTTCATACCTTGCGTGTATCAACGGAGGGTTTTACCGTATTGTGCTATATTCAGTCGGGCAAGTTTGGGTGAGAATGGACCATGTGGGTACAAGCTTTTCGATTATCAATAGCACAGCAAACACTTGATTCTCGCCTAGCCGTAGTTGTATCCATGCGCTTTCCTGGACGAGAAATGCGGATGACCAAAAAACAAGTCAAGATTTGCCGCTCATACATAACTTTTGCATAACAGTTAGCAGCTGCTATTTTACGTAATAGTCTTTGTTGCTAACTATAGATTCAGTAATTTTTGCTACAGAGTGCTAAAAGCAAATGCGACAACGTGTAAGAATGCCCTATTTCTATTTTGTGGCAATTACATTTGCCACTTTCCTGTGATTTCCCTGGGTTTGAATGGTTTCATATCCATTCCTTAGTCCCTTATATATATATATATATATATATATATATAGTACTTATAGGTTTCATACAGCTGGTATTGCCGTCACATATTTTACCAAACACAATGCGCTTTTAATAGCAAAACTCTTGCTTATGCCGGGGAAAGCTGATCCCAAATACAGGGAACGGTTGTGGCATAATTTCTATTTGGACTCACACACAGCTACGCGGTTTGCGCACGCAATCCATTCAACTGACTGAATGGCATAAGACTTGAACTTACGGTTGTCTGATATTCACTGGGATAAAACCAAGAACCACTAAAGTTAGTGGGCAGTTTGCATCCCGGTTGTAGTTCTGCTAGCTGTTGCTCCGCATCGAAAGCAGGACGAAGTTCCAGTCGAATTGGTGCTGTTTGGTAATTATGAATTACCTTGCAATCCGAATCCGTTGACATTCCTGTCAGTAGAAAGACAATATAGTGTAAAAATGCCGATGTTGGCTACTTACTTGGATACTGAATGTCGTGATACCATTCCAGGTCCCCTTCACATTTATGACCTTTTCTGACCACCATACCACTGGCGCCAAACCAAAACCATCAATTTGGGTCGCTTCACAACGTGAATGCAGTTATAAACACTTTTACTTCTTCAGGCACATCTCGGGCAGGTAATTCGCTAGTTTATAGACAGAAAAAATGCAGAGCCTTGGCGAGTTATTTTAAATCACTCTTTTGTGAATGGGTTGCGACGCTAAATCACAATAGGGAGCAAGTAAGGTGGTCATTCAAAATTCCACCACCTTGCACAGGTTATTCCGATACCGGTAGGGATGCAGACATGTGTGTTTCTCGATGTGAGGTGAACACCCCTATTCGTGAGTCAATTTATTTTGCCTTTTTCATGTGACATTAGGTCACACGTTATTGGATTTACACTTTTCCGTCTGTTTGAGGAGCTTCGGCTACTGAAAGCCTTTTTCTAGAATAATTCCCGGGGGACAGATTGTTTCTAGCGGATTTACGAATTTGGGCCATTTATCGTCTTTATTCAATCGTGAAAGTTTGCGCAGTTAGAATCACCCAGCCAGACTTTTTGCCTCCTTCGTTAGGGGAGTCTCCTAGCTTTCGATAAATTTTCATTCGTCTCCTTCCATCACCGTATGTCACAAATACAGAGCAAACTACATTTCTACTGCGAAACCTTCTCGGGGAAGCAATCGCCAAATTTCTCCACTCCTCATTTCAGTCGGTGCGATCAGCCAACCTGCCTAACACGATAACGATATATACACCAGCTGCCCTACTCGCGATCAAATTACCTATGGACGCAACACACAATGCACGATGAGCTAATCACCTGACCTTGACCTGACGATTGGCGACTACACGCTATCCGACGGGTAGGCGCTGCTAACCCACAAGGAAGGCAACGGACAGTCAGTTAACATGGTCACAACACCGGCAACCCGAAACGAAGTAGTTTACGCTAATCAACCATGTGCCAAGTTAGTAAAAATCGGGTTGACATGTTCCAAGTGCACAAGCCGTTGCCTTACGAAATGCGTCAGTCTGACAAACCGAAATGAAGAAATTTATACGTACGCAGGACTCACTTTGGTTCTGCCCTAAGTATACGACGCTTCCACGTATTAAATGAGTATTAACATTAACACGGAAGTAAGACAGTCAAGTCGCCGAAATTGATCACCGCTTAAGTACCAAAATTGCTTCGCTCGAGGCGACAACAGCGCAGCTTACACCTCATCCGTCTCCCCCTAACTGCTGCCTCTAAACCACGAAAACTGGTCAGGCCTTCCCACGGCCATGCAGTACTATTCAAGTTGGGAACCACGAACCAACTCATCGTCGCAAACGATCTAAACACACCCAGCTCCACCGCCCACACCCCCTTACCCAACGCATCGACTGATATCACATCGGTAACAAATACCGACAAAATCCAAAACTCTGTAATGACCGATCCACTTATGCAAGCGTTTCTGCTCGATATAGTCAAAGTGTGAATTCAGTAGCCTCACCCTGTACAGCCACGATACGGGTCAAGGACCAGGCGCGACCAACAGAGACGTCACCAAAGCCCTCAATAGTCGTGCCTCCCACATTACTGAAGACCCGACGGAACTACGGTACCTTGGTAAATATATGCATTCACGTTCCGGAGTCCAAGGCAAACTCCTTACGGCGTAAACAGCAGGATGAGTTAAAGCAGTGGAAGTTCATTTGCGATAGAATAATAGGTCAGGCCAGGCCGACTAATCTAATGCCCTTCACTAGATTTCCAGCCTCGATGTACTGCGGTGACTCTCAGCTAATACGAGTAACGTTTGGATCCACAGTTGATGTCGAAACGGTGCTTCTGTCACCATGCCGCCTGCGGACTCAAGATAGTGGAATACACATAGTTCCTGATGTCCCAGGAAGCGAATACCAGCAAAAACAAAAATAATTTAACCGACTACCACACGGAGAGTAGCAGAAGAATCATGTCTCTTCATGACGTCCTCGAGTTACCGGCGTTTATCGGCTGAGCAATCCATGCTCATGAACTGGAAAAATTGCGATGCATCCGTGAAGCTCTCTGTGCTGGCGAGTTAGTACTACAGTCGATTATATGGTCATCGGTGTCCCCACAGAAGAAAGGCAGTAGCCCGAGCATACTGAAATTAATGGTACAGTCACAAAAGATGGAGATGAATTTAATCCGCAGTTGGCAGCTACTATGCAACACACTTTCTTCGGAACTACGATTGAAGACAGCAGTTAGAGTATCGTATCCACTCGTTGTCCTCGCGGGAACTACACCACCCGTGACTCAATATAAGGACAACAGTGGTTCAAGAAAGTGTAGGTTAAGACCAGTAGCTACCGAGGAAGCTAAAGATGGATTACATACCGCAGGTGCAAGTGAGATCAAAAACAGCTTGCATTGCTTTTGAGATTGGGCAAGTCACACAAAAGGGCAATTAGGTGCCGGTCTCTCATCGGTAGGCACAAACCTACATCATTCATGTGCTCCTCGTCAAGAACAATTGATATGCAGGAAGCTTTCATACATGTACACCAATACTCAAGCCTAACTTAGGAACTTCATTAAGGATTAACAGCCTGTGACTTCACTGCTATAATGTGGGTAAGGTTACGCCTCGACATAAGTGACATGGAGGTCGCACTGCCAGGAATATGTGTTGTTCGGAACGACCGACCCAGCAAATGTGGTCGGGTGGCTCTTCACTTCCACAATAACGTTTAATGTGAACCGTTTGGTGCCGTCTACGTTTAACAGGCGACGACGCCGGTTTGATATCGGTCCTCTACCGCCCTACTCCAAGCCAGAGCTGGACTTCCGCATCCGCAATAAGGCGGGTGATAAACAAGAAGTTCAGGCACATTCTTTTCGCTGACGATTTCAACATCCTCACTATGGAATCTCAAGCAGCTCC
Source organism: Dicrocoelium dendriticum (assembly GCA_944474145.2). Classification (NCBI taxonomy): domain Eukaryota; kingdom Metazoa; phylum Platyhelminthes; class Trematoda; order Plagiorchiida; family Dicrocoeliidae; genus Dicrocoelium; species Dicrocoelium dendriticum. Next base: position 70,684,969 of record OX104066.1, read on the forward strand.
AGGAGAACAGTTTAAGGTCGATCAACAAAAGGTTGTCTCTAGTTTCCCACTGAATGGTCACATCAACACTCCCACAGATCCACAGAAACATATAGGCCGTCTATACTGGATCGGATACTCGCCAACGGAGAACTGATGGTCGAGAGGGTAATCGTCGACGTCCCTTTGGGCCGCAGCTAGCATGTAGTCCTACTCTTCGAATACATCTGTTATGCCGAATGTTCCGTGGGACGTGCCGACAGAACAAGGACGTTTATATGCTATGACATATTAGCTCGGCTAAGTGAGACAGCCAACTGGACCTTTGGCAGCCGAGGCACCGGCTAACGTATGGGAACATTTCGGCAGCAATTCTAACACTGTGGTTGCCGAAGCGTCAACGACTAAAACTGTCCACTCGAGAAACGTGGTCTCGTTTCCGCGAAGCAAGACACACAAGTGCATAGCGGTGCGAAACTCAGCCTGGCATATCTATGAACTCTCTGAGCACTGAGAATTGGATGGCCTACGCGACCCAACGTAACCACTTTACTCAGCTTGTTCGCGGGGATAGAATGATATACTAGCAGCAGTTTGCCTTGCGTATGACCTCGAACCACAAACATCTGTATCAACACATAGACAGTCTAGGTAAGCTAAAACGAGGAATTCATCTCTTTCAATCAACGGACGAAGCCACGCCAAAACTGAAGGATGAGACGAATACACTGCACCTGGAATACACTGCAACCTTTCAGTGTGATCACTAGCAACCTAACGCTATGACAATGGTTGTCTCAGCACAAAAACACTCATATTCCTCACGACAGAAGCTGTATTAAATAGCGGTTGAAAGTGCGTAAGCACTGAGTACGGCAGTATGAGAGGGCTTAGCTGAACATTTGGATCGATTATTCCAACCTTGGTTTGACAAAATGTACATGTCCGACATATGGAAACGTGAAACGATTACTCCTAATAACAAGGTAGGTAGTCGTTTCCATCCAGCGAAATATCACTCCGTAATCCTACTACCGGTACTTTCAAAGGTCATGTAAGCTATTATTTCCGATGCACTAACGACCTACTTGGAAGCGTTTAACTACCTTAAACCGGAATAGTATGGCTTCCGACGAAATCGATCGTGCACTACAAATCTACTGCTAGCACAAACCACCTGGACTAAAGTAGTAGACTTTGGCACAAAAGATGATGTAGTTTTTATCGGCTTCTCAAAGGCCTTCAATGGAACAATGGAGGAATGGTTTTATACAGTTAAAAAAGCTAAAACTTAACAGGTCCCGTTGGATGGTCATGGTGAAAGTTCAAAATATAGATGTCAGCAAAATTAGGTTTACACCGGTGGACTCATTGCAGTATACGTAGTATAAACTGTAACTCCAATGTAATCCGTGAGGAAGGACGACCGGTTAGACCACGATATTCTGTTCTCCAAACTCCAGTCCTTTGGTATTAGTGATGCTCACCTAAGATGGATCAAAAGCTTTCTCATTCACCGGTACTTGCAGGCACGAGTGCGTGAATCTCTGTCAGATCCCATACAAGTTGAATCCGGAGGACCAAAGGGATCTGTACTAGGCCACGGTTATTTTGACGCATTTCAACGAGATCACACGCCTCATGAGCTCGAACTTCCTGCATTGTGCCGATGACATTAAGGTGTAGAGGGCGATCAACATATCAGATGATATCACCGTACTCCATGTCGATCTGGATAGTGTTTGCGCGTGGTTAACCCAAGATCTACCCATTCAAGGTGGAAAAATATAGAGTGCTGCGCTTGTGGAACCAGGTGGTGTGTTCCAACGAGCTGGGCAACCGAGACCTTCAAACGTCTTCTGGCTAAAAGAATCTGGGCATTTTGGACCAGGCCGACCTTAGGTCTTCTAATTAGGCTGAAACGGCCTCAAGGAGGGGCATCCAACCCGTAGGCTTCCTGAAACTAGCCTTCGGACGATTCGACCCTTCGGTTTTACAACAGCTTCTTGGCTCATAAATACGTTTACATGTGAAATACTCAATGCAGGTCTGGCAGCCATGGTTGAGGAGAGATCTCATCGCCTCGGAGATACCCCAACGCCGACCAACTAATAATGTCAAAGGTTTGTATAAGTTATACGAACGAAGGCTTCGTGTGTCCGAGTCTTCAGCAGACATTATCGGCGATTGCGTGGAGACCTCATTTTGACTTAACAGATTTTGAGAGATCCCCACCACATGTGTCGCCATTTTCTGGAGCTCAGTTAAAACAGTAATTTGAGAGGCCACCATCACAAGCTGGCAGAGCAACACAGTCGCTTGGAATGTCATCGGAATTTCTTTTCCTACGCGTTTGCCGTACGTGAAATGCCCTACCGGAATCTGTGATATGTATTCTCACGCTGGCAGAGTTCAAAGCCCGAGTTGACCGTGCACTTATTTCACTGCACCATCTTACATGACTCATTACCCATGGAAAAACACAAGTGTCTGTAAGCGACTTCTCTGGCGGTCAAATCCCTGAATACCTTCTACCTGTTACACCTCCTGTATGTGTATATCAGGAGGCGGTATAATCTTTACCAAGATCCTATTTGGCATCATTTCCCATGGACTTACAGCAGATTAACATTTCACATTACGTATATCGCGATGAGTCCACCAGCGTGCAAGTAATTTTGCTGACAATCGTTCTATCTTGTAAATTTGCAGTGTCCATCCTACAGGACCTGTTAAGCTTTTGCTTTTTTGCCTGCATAAAACCCTCGTCATGTTGTTCTAGATACCCTATTTTACCCTATAAAGGCAACAAGTCATGAGTCGATTAAAAACACAAATTTAAAGTGGTCACAGTCCATCGCATCGACTAGAACAGCTCGATGACACGAAACTGTTAGTTCGAGCGCAACCAAAGTTGCCTCGTAAAACTTTACCCATTGTAGGTTCCTCATACATACCGTTATTTAACCTGATAATTTAAGGCATTCAGGTGTCTCAGTCAGTGACTGTTATGCCGCACATGTTACCAGGGGTCACCATAAGGAAGCCATGCGGAAGTTAAGTATACCAAAGAAGAGATTCAACAACTAATTCACCTCGACGTCATACGTTGGGCACATAATCTGACAATAGTCAACCTGACTCGATAGTCAAGAAGAGTAAAAGCGGTATTATGCTGCAGGCAATCTGAAAAGAGTATTACAGCTATATGCATCAGGCATTAACATTATGGTGTTCTATCAACATTTAGCTGAGTCTACCTAGGTTATAGTCTACGCTTCATACAATGTTATTGACATTTATATGTCGATGAAAGTGTATGTGTACTGTTTCAACGGTTAGTCCGCAAAATCTAGTACCCGTTCAGTCGATAATGTATGTTGTCACCATCACAAATTTTAGTAAGATAGTCTCACTGATCTAAGCACGGTTCACTTGCTCTAATGAGACCCGATGGCCGGTAGCTGTAGACGGCCTGGGAGCAATAAGACGATTAGTCCGTTTTAAAGTTGCGCGCTCGCATTCTTCATAAGACCATGCTTTACGAAAGTACACCCGAGTCCACACTGAGACATTGAACGCGCTTCACTGTTTCTAATCATCAGAACCAATATTTTCACACCATTCTATTTCTTGGTTCGAATCGCCACTGACCTAATGCAGTCACACCAAGTTAGGATCTAAAGATTATTTACAAAAGTCTTGATGCTTGTCCTGTTCTTCGCTCTGCCAATGCACCCTCGACTTCTGAGAGCTTGCTCTCCGATTCTCCGCAGATTGTGAGCGCGATTCACCAGCATACTCTAGACACGATAGTAGTCGCTTATCACGGTCATAGTTAACTAACTGGTGAGAACCTGACCTAGACATCCCTCTCTATATGACCTCTGCGCCATTTTTGCTGAAGTCCCACAGGTGCTTCAGTTCGGCATAAGCAGTTGGTCCAACATACGTGAGCGTCACCTTCGCACATGATATCGGTGGGCAAGTTCGAACTGCTGAACGCCACCACCGCATCTGACCTCGATACACCAATAGTTTGAGAACTAAGACCTTTGTCAGCAAAAGCAACCTGGTCCACGCACCCAAGCAAAAGTCCGGTAGCAGATTAAGACATTGCGAAAATAATCCTGAGGACGTTGTTCTGTTTATTCGAATACTTTTGCTTGCCATATGGTTTTGGGGATGCCGCGCAAGCTGGTCAAGGCTTCACTGACTAAAGTTGTTATGGTCACAAGTTTGCTTCTGCCTACCTGGAAAACATCGTCACTAGTAACTTTCCAGGCGAAAAACATGTACATCATGTTAATTTTTGACAGTTCATTTCGGCACAGGATAGAGATCATCCCTAAAATATTGAAGAAGAGTAGTAGGGGGAGTTGAATGGTGTTGGTTGAAATTCGTCACATTGAGACTCATTCAGATAGCCATCACACGCCCGGAAATGCACTGTACTGCTGTTTCATCCTTCAGGGATTCGTGAGCATTACGCATTGCATCTCGCCATGATTAGGCTCGAACCCGCAATTCGACTGCTAGTGAGCAGCGCTAGCACATCTAGTAACTTATTCACGTAGCTCAGTTGTCTCAACCATGGACTAGTAACAGTTGAGTTTCTGGTTCGAATCCTATCGGCTTGAGATGAAATGCAAACTGCTGACGATTCCCGAAAGGAAGAAACGCGTGTAAAGGGCTTTTCCGGGCGTGTGCTAGCTATCTGAGTGAGTTTAGCTATGGCTAATTTCTATCTGCAGTTTACCACTCCCCTACTATTCCTCTCTAAACCGTACGCAGACCAAACTGCTTATAGTGCCATAAGTTAATTGGCGGCTTATATTTGTTAAGTTCATCTCTTGGTGTGGGGTCTACCCTGCCCTCTGCATGGCAGTACGTGCAGGCAGGTGGATAGTGAGCGGCGTTATATCACATCTAGTAACGTATTCACCATGGTCATTTTCGTCCCCTGTAGCTCAGTGGTCTCAACCACGGACTGGTAACAGTCGAGTTTCGGGTTCGAGTCCTACCACAGTGAGATGAAAGGCGCTGTGCTGAAGATTTCCGAATGGATGAAATGCCCACACAGTAGTTTTCCGGGCGTGTGACGGCTATCTGTGTGAGTTTAGCTGTGACGAATTTCGATCTAAACTGTTAGCATGGGGTTGCTGCCTCTAATAGTTTGGCGATCGCGTCATCTCTGCATACGACCCGCCCCTTCAGGATAAGATTAAATCAGCCACAGAGCATTCTGAAGCTACTTCCTTTACAGGGCCCCGTTGACTACTGTTGCCATTTGATGCTTAAATGCGCATCGCTTTTACAATGTCACAGGAGTTTGCTTCTAAGAAAGCTCAATAAATTCCATATGGTTGCCATGGTGCGCACTGCATACAAGCCCTCAAGAGAAACACTTGCAAACATAGGTTAAATAACTAACAACAGCTGCAGTTCCGCTGCTACTCAGTACAAACACAGAGGTGGTTGCGGGCAATATCATGCATTAGCAAGGAGGCGATGCAGAAAGTCACGCTCATTTGATATCAGCGTAGATAAAATCTCAGAAAGCAAAGCTTAATGTTTGGATGCATATTGAGGCCGCTCATTAGCTATTCGCACCGATCAACAGCTCTTAAGATTGGCAGTTGACTCAATAATAGACAGGTATTTTCTTAAGAGGCTGCATCGTGGTCTGTTGTAGATAGAGGGTTTGATTCCAAAACTATTGCTTGTATTGGATAGGAAGCGTGAAGTTCCACCATGAACATGTATGTGTTGATCTGCAGATGCGAAAAAGCGGACGCTTGAGAAGACCCTATATGCAAGCAAGCACTTGCAAGCTGGAAAACTCCGATGATCTAGATGTGCACCAGAGTAACCACACATCCGAACTGCGTAAAGGATCAAGAAACAAATCTGAAGTTCACTGCTTGCACGTTTACCAGACAGTAAGTACACAAATTATATCTGCCTGAGACAACTTCAGTGAACAAGCCTGGACAGTGGGTAACTACGCAATCTCTAGAACTTCACAACTTTTACCGAAACATTCTGGCCGGAAAGGAATAAAAGCATACTTGCAGACATCTCAGGAAAAATTGGGTGCCGCCTCGAAGACAGACCGAGACGTCTAGTGATCTCGCCGCGCATTAAAGATGGGGATTTCCACTGTTCATAATATCCAACATAAGTCATTCCAGCTATTCCACTCCGCTGCCTGACTAGCGTCATTTTACGTTCCCGGGATTTCGAATTTGATCCGTAACCTTTCTAAGCACGCCGCTGGATGTACACTCGCTCGCCTCTGATTGTCAAGCGCCATCTATATGTATTGGCATCAGGATACTTACGGCGCAGCTTTCTTGCGCCGTCGCCCTTGTGATGCGATTGTGCAAACAGAAGGACGGTACAGTTTACATGGCGAAGAAAGCGGCTAGCGTGCCGCAAGCGAACAGAGCACTTGATTGGATAGCTACACATATCTCGACTGTGCGTTGACTGGTTCTCTGGAGCGGATTTGTTCAACTGATTCAAAGGAAGAATGCTATGAGTGCAGCAGCGTCGTTAGTTATGGAAATGACTTAGTTAGTTATATCGATTTTCCTACATGCTTGTCATGCTGTCATTACGCTGAGCTCATTTTGCCGAATAAACCGTTTGTCCCCGAAGGACCGAGTTTTGCAATATTTTGTCAGAGAAAAGCAAGCCAAGATCACCAATGGTGCTCAGTTGCTGATTGGAGCGCAACCAGATGTGCAACCACCTGCCCCACTAAACATGGAAGAACAGAATTTGACTAATAATTGGGGAACCTGGAAAAGCAAGTGAATTGCTTTATGTGTACTGATGTGGCTGAATGAACAACCGATGGTGGATCGATTGGCTGTGTTTAAATGTACGATCGGAGATGAAGCACGCCGCGTCTTGGAAATGATGCAGTACGAAAAGGACGGAAACCCAGTTGATCTGGAAACTGTTATCCGAAGATCCGGCGATTTCTGCGAAGGCCAGACTAACGAGACGTATCAGCGCTACGCTTGTTCACCTGAAACCGGCGCCCAAACGAAACGATAGAGAACTGTGTTATCGAGCTGAAGATACTGGCTGGTTCTTGTAAGTTTTGCAATTGTATGGCTGACAATCTCATCCGAGATAGAGTCGTGCTGTTGATCAATGATGAACACATCACCAAGCGGCTATTGCAGCAACGGTAATTATCGCTCAGACAATGTCTTGATATTTGCCAAGGTGAATCATCAGCTGCACACCACATCCAGCAAATGCGATTACCGACCGATGCAGAGTTCTGTGCAGTATCCAGTTTACCTGACATAACTGTGAAACTTGTTATCAGGACATACGTATCTTTCAAATTCTGCGCCGCGCGAACCCGAAGGATCGCGATCAATGTCCGGTATGGGGCCGAATTTGTGCCAGATGCGGCAGACGGAATCATTTCGTTCGATGTTGTCAGTCTGCGAAGGTGAACAGACAATCGTGACACAACCCCATTTGATTCGGAATATTCAATCAGCAACGTGTCTCGGACAGGACCAAAAAGTGCGACTACGCAATTTTCTTGTTTAGTGACGAAATGGTGCGTTTCCAGTTGTACTCGGGTGCTACCATGAACATAATTCCAACGAAGTAGTGTCCAGAAATTCGTGTACGACCTGATCAGGTCGTACAGCATCAACCCGTTCGACATTTTGAAATAACTGGGTTGTACTGCACTCTACTTAGATGCAGAGTTACGAGGATAGCATGCTGTCAGTAACGCTTAGACCAGACTGTGATGACTCTAGTGGATCTTGTGCTAACTGCTTGTTCACGAATTTTCTGAGTAATTCGTTGTAGAATTTTGCATCGCTTACTGGCCATAACTGTCCACTGAATGACCATCGACCGAAACGCGGCAACTAGCGAGAACGTTTAATCGACCGTCCATCAAGTGGTATTCTGGGGATGGTGACTACTCCATTATTAGCCCGATTTCAATGTATATGACGTGACCTGAAGATACACGCTAATAATACTAAGATGCGAATAACCAATGTGTATAGTTCGTATACAATAAATTTTACAAGTGAATACAACAAGAAAAATGTCTGACATCTGTGATTCGCTGGGTAATCCGTTAGTTAGGAAAAGCCTGCGTTTGGACGCACGGTACAAAGAAGGTCTTGATAGTGATGTAGGCTAAGTCCGCGTGTGCAAATGTGTGTATGCAACGAGCGCGAGTAAATGTGTGTATGATTTTTATTTTAAAGTCTATTCACTAAACTTCGAATGTTTGTCCTGGGCGTGGGAACTGATTTCAACTAGTGGTCAAAACCCGTAGTCCACCATTGACTAGCATTTCCAACGAACGGCGTCGGCAATAGGGGAAGGCCTCTACAAATAACCTGCTCCTAGAAACGGTGTAGTGCACTCTGGTGTGTAACGGACTGGCCAATGTACTTTACAAGCAGAACGAGTGATAATTGTTGTTTGCTTTTTGAACTGTGATCTATGCGTGGGCGAGGCGTTTAAAGGCGGTGTAGGATGCCGGATTCCATGAGGTCTGTGAAAGCTGGTTTAAGACGATAAATGGATATGTTAGCAGATTTATCGAGGAAATGAACGGTAGACTGTATTTCGGCACGGTGAGGGAAACGATAAGGGCCCTCATATAGTGGTTCCAAGAGTGACTCAACACGATCGGAACCTATAGCAATATGGAACAAGTTGCAATGTCTGGTGTAGTATAAGAAGGCCTGTTCGTTGTTGATGGTGAGTGATAGCGTAGTTGAGACATGTGAGCTTTTAAGTGATGTGCATAAGTGGCAGCATTCGTCGAAAGTTGGGTGTCTGTAATAAAAAGTTGGCCTGGGATGCGGAATGTTGTGTCAGCTTCTGTGGCCAAAACCGTTGGTCCACCCATTGACTAGCATTTTCAACAATCGGCGTCCGCAATATGGCAAGGCCCCTGCACCATATCGTGCTCCATGTGTTTTCGCATTTCTGCGTGACATTTGTCGCACGTAACCGGATTTACATTTTTATGTCTCCATTTAACAAGCTCCATCTACCGAAGTTATAAGCACACAACCAGGATTCTGCCCTCTTTCGTTAGAGGAGTCTCCAAGCTTTAGAAAAAGTTTTCACTCGTCACATTCCATTAAAGTGTATTATTGCTACCGAGCAAACTACGTCCCCACTGTAAAATCCTCTTATTGAAGGAACCATCAACATTCGCCGCTCCAAATTTCAGCCGGTGCCATCAAACAAGCTGCCAGCAAGCCTTACACTCAATAGTATGACTCAAGGACAGACCACACAAAGCACAGTGAGCTAGTCATTTGACCTTACCTGGCAATCGGTGACCAAACGCTAGCTGACGGTGACGAGACAAATAACCGTCGAACAAGCAGCGGCAAGTCGGCCATCACGGCCACAACATGTTAATCCGAAATGAAGAAGATTGTGCTAAGCATACTTGTGCTAAGGTAGTAAAAGTAGGGTTGACTTGTACAAATTGCATTAGTCGGTACCATACGACGTGTGTCATTGTCTATAAAACTGATATAAATAGATATAATACAGTGGGTGCACTTTGCTTCTGTCCGAAGTGTACGTCGATTTCATTAGTAAAATGCATTCTAGCGTTGCCACAAAAGTACGACAATTTAGGTGCCTAAAGGTAACATCGCTTAAATGCAAAAATTGCTTTGCTCGAGGTGACAATAGCACATCCTGCATCTCATTCGATTCTCCCAATTGCTGCCTTGAAACCAAGGAAAAACGTCAGAAGCTCACACGGCCACGCAGTATTGGAAACTATTAGAGCCACGTACTAACTAGTCCTAAAGACCGATGGATGTATACTTAGCTTCACCGCCCAAATCCTCTTATCCAGTGTATCGACTAACGCAATATAGGTAACACCAAAGCTTCCGGTTGGGCAACGAAATCAGGAGCTGTATACATCTACTTCGTGATGTTATCACGTGGGTTAAAAGTGGAAGCATTGAGAAAAACCAAAAGACCTGAATTCGGTGCATCCCCACAAAATATTTTTTCTTGCTACTTTGAAATCCGAAACGTGCTAAAGACCGAAGCACCTATGAAACCGTTGCTGCTTGAGAAAATCAAAGTGTGACCTCAGTAGACTTAACTAGGACCATGTGCAACCAACAGAGAGGTCACTAGAGCACACTATAACTGTGCTTCCCACACGACCGCACACCAAGCGGAAATACTGTGCCTTGACACTTATACGCACCAACGTTCTTGTGACCAAGGCAAACTCCTTAATGAGAAAAAGTTGAAGGGTTTAGAAAAATGGAATTCCCATTGTGATAGAATCGGAGTTTAAGCCAGGCCAACTAACTTAAAGCGCATCATTCGACATAGAACTTTGATTCCTTACGGGAAGCCCCGGTTAATGCAAGTAACCTCGGGTCCACAGATGATGTCGAGAGGGTGCTTCTGTCGACATACCGGCTGTGCACTGTAAACAGTAGGACACGAATATTTCCGGGTGTTCCATGTAGCAAACGTCAGCGGGACAAACATATAATAGAACCGACCAACACACTGAGAGTAGCAAAAGAATTACTTTTCTTCATGGCGTGCCCGAACTACCGACAACTAGCAACGAATAAACCCACGCTCATGACCTGGGAGAATGGCGTTACATCCGTGAAGCTCTCGGTGTGGGCGGGGTCATATTTCAGTTGTCTACACGCTTACCCGTGTCGCCAAACTACGGTGGGATTGGTCCGCGGATACGGAAACTAACGGTGCAGTCACAACAGAAGGCCGTGAACTTAATCCGTAGCAGGGAGATAATAGACTACACAAGTCTTCCGGAACTACGACTAAAGGCAGCAGTTAGAGAGCAGCAGCTACTGGCTGTTCTCGCGGAAACGACACCACCCGCGACTCACTATAACCACACCAGCGACTCAGAACATTGTGCGCAAAGACTCGCAGCTATCGAGATGGCTGCCGATGGACTAAATACCGTAGGTGCAAGTGAGAAACAAAGCAAATATCGAGATCGGACAATTCACTCAGAAACGATTAAGTTCCGGCCTCTCATCGATTGGCAAAAATTCATATCACTCAAGTGCCCCTGGTCAACTGCTTTTGAATTCCGAGAAGCTTTCCTGTATGTTGTAGCGCCCAAAAAGATAACTCTTATCTTTCGTGTACAATTTACTTGTTGACCGATTGTACATTACTCCTTCTTGTTTTAATCTTACAACCGGCTCGACACACAACTGCCTTGTAAGTTCCCGCGCTCACGTGTACGCTCTTGCCTCGCTTCATCCGTCCGCTTATTGTTGTAGCCCATTGAATACAGTCCGCTGTGTCCGACTCCAATTGCCTTCTGATATCCGCGCTTAATTCCGCGCATCGTCTAGGACTAGTATTAACTAGTCCTACAAATTGGTGACCCCGATTCGCACGCGCGAATTCAACATTTTTTCTCGTTTGTATTTTTTGGTGAGTTCGTTCCTTTTTCTCGATTATATACCTATATTCATTTGTTTCTTGCGTAATTTTGGTACTTTTATCGTATTTTGTTCGTTCTTTACCTTTCGACTCACATTTCGAGAGTTGCATCTGAGTCGTTTCACAGCGTAACCATGCTTCCTTTGGCTGTTCCAAGTTTCATGGAACACAGTCCAGAAGTTTGGTTTAAGATATTCGAGATCGAGCTAGAAAATAAGGGCATAACGGCGGACCGTCCAAGGTACAATCAGCTCGTCCCACGCCTTCCTCCGTCGGTAGTGACGCTGATTGAGGACATTCTACTCTGCCCATCGAATGAGGCAAAGTATGAAACGATGAAGCAAGCGATTTTGAAAGAGTTACGACCCAGCGCACGAACACGATTTGAGCAGCTCAATGGTCTCAAGCTTGGAGATCGCAAGCCGTCGACATTGCTCCGCGAACTTCAGCGCATCGCTGGTCCCTTATTCTTGAGCGAAGAAGGGATAAAGGAGCTGTGGTTTGCACGTCTCCCAGAGCCATTGCCGGTAATGCTGTCCATGTTTATAGATGCACCCTTGAAAGACTTAGCTACCAAGGCAGACGCTGCGTTCGAACGTTTTCCGCAGCAGACGACCAGTAACTCCGGTGACGTATTCTCACCGATGAAAACCGAATCCCATGTTTGTTCCCAGTCGCTAGACCGATCTGACTCTAAAGACGAGGAAATTGCGCTACTTCGCAGCAGGATAGCAGCAATGAAGGCTTCGAAGCAGCGTGTGCCACGGTCAAATGCTGACCACGTTTTGGCTACCGTTCATTGCGGCTCGTCTGTGCCTGCACCGAGTACGTCACGTTCGGCACGAAAGCGCCACATTTTCCTTACAAGTTCTCAGTCAGATAATGTCAAACCCGTCGAAGAAGTATGTTGGTATCACCGCCAATACGGTGGAAGAGCTAGACGTTGTCGGGCTCCCTGCATTAGGCACGACCCAGGGAAAACGAATAGCCCGCATACTAGCACTACTAACGTATCATTTAATAACCAAGTAAACCGACTGTTTTACGTTAAGGATCGACGTTCTTCCATCACGTTCCTCATCGACACGGGAGCGGAAGTCAGCGTCATCCCAGCGACCGCTAGCGACAAGCACTCGAAGCCGACGTACAATTTGCGTGCGGCCAACGGTTCTCCGATAGCTTCATTCGGTCAGCGCATGATGAACCTAGACCTCAATCTTCGCCGAGATTTTCAGTGGGTCTTCATGGTTGCGTCTGTACCCTTCGCGAATTATCGGTATCGACTTCCTCCGACATTTTGGGTTGCTTGTTGATGCTGGTCGCCACAGACTTTTAGACGATCGTACGAAACTAGGTGTTGATGGTGTCCTTTCAGATGCTCCGATAATCAGCCCTGTATTTCGGATCGCAGACGCACCGTCCGACTACTTGAGCCTCCTCTCCGAATACCCGCGACTGGTTCGACCGGCTGCAGAGCTTCCACCAGTCACGACAGAGGTCGCTCACCACATAGTTACGCGCGGTCAACCAGTTAGCGCACGGCCAAGACGGCTTGCTCCAGACAAACTACGGGCAGCACGAGCCGAATTTGACCACATGCTTCAACTTGGTATCGTCAGACCGTCCAACAGCCCATGGGCGTCGCCTCTGCACATGGTCCCGAAGAAGGTTGTGGGGGACTGGCGCCCTTGCGGCGACTATCGATCCTTGAATACGGTAACCACGCCTGATCGCTATCCGATCCCACACATAGTGGATCTCACCGCCAGTCTGGCGGGTAAAAATATCTTCAGCAAAATCGACTTGGTACGCGCATACAACCAAATTCCGGTAGCCGAGGCGGACATCGCTAAAACTGCCGTGACGACTCCATTTGGTTTGTTCGAGTTTCTGCGCATGCCATTTGGCCTAAAGAACGCCGCGCAAACTTTTCAGCGTTTCATCGACCAAGTTTGTCGCGGTTTAGACTTCGCTTACGCTTATCTTGACGACATTTTAATCGCAAGCTCTTCACGAGAAGAGCACATACGCCACGTACGAACACTTTTTGATCGTTTATCTCAACACGGGGTGACGATCAACGCAGAAAAGTGTTCGTTTGGTGTCGATTCAGTTAATTTCCTGGGCCATGTTATCTCTTCTGCAGGCGTCGTGCTACCAAAGGATAAAATTCAAGCCATCATCGACTACCCCGAGCCTCATTCTTTCAAACAGCTCAGGCGTTTTGATGGCCTTGTTAACTTTTACCGACGATTTATACCCAACTGCGCCTCGCTGATGCAACCCCTCACGGACCTTCTCCGAGGGAAACTCAAGAAGTTCGAATTCCCTGCCGCAGCACGCGCTGCTTTTAAGTCGCTGAAAGAGGCTATCGCCAACATAGCTTCTATAGCGCATCACGATCCGGCCGCCCCACTGTCCCTCAGTACTGACGCCTCGGACGTGGCAGTCGGCGCTGTTTTGCAGCAACGCGTAGCCGACACGTGGCAACCCTTAGCGTTTTTCTCCAAACGCCTACAACCTACCGAATCTCGCTACAGCACGTTCGGTATGGAACTACTAGCCGTATATCTAGCGATACGTCACTTTCGACACGTCCTAGAAGGCCGCTCCTTTGTCGTCTTCACCGACCACAAACCCCTGACTTACGTGCTCGGCTCGACTACCGACCGATACTCTCCTAGAGAGTCGCGCCACCTTGACTATATCGCTCAGTTTACGACCGATATACGGCATGTCTCAGGTGTGCACAACGCCGTCGCCGATGCACTTTCTCGCATCCAAGCTATCTCCGCTGACGCCGGCACTGCTATCGACTTGGCAGCCATGGCCACAGCGCAACTCAACGACCCTGAGGTTGATCTACTACGCAGGTCTCCCTCATTGGACATACGACCCGTTCCGCTGACATCATCAGACGGAACGATACTCTGCGATTTATCTCTGGGCACGCCGCGCCCAGTCGTCCCACGCGAGTTTCGGCAGACCGTGTTCGACGCGTTGCACGATTTGTCTCATCCAGGCGTTCGTGCATCGGTTAAACTCGTAACCGCACGATTCGTTTGGCGCAATGTTAATCGGGACGTCCGTACCTGGGCAGCTGCTTGCCTTCCGTGTCAACGCGCGAAGGTGCACAAGCACACGAGAAGCCCATTAGGCACTTTTCCGACGCCAGACGCACGTTTTCATCACGTGCACGTCGACCTCGTAGGTCCTCTGCCGCCTTCCAAAGGCTCGGTATATCTACTGACCTGCATCGATCGATTTACTAGATGGCCTGAGGCCGTCCCTATCCCAAATTGCTCCTCGGAAACGGTAGCGAAAGCTTTTATGGAGCGCTGGGTAGCTCAATACGGCTGTCCCGCCATCGTGACACCGATCGTGGGTCACATTTCTCGTCAACGTTTGCCACGTTGCTTAAGGATTTAGGCTGTCGCCACGTTCAGACGACAGCGTATCATCCGGCCGCTAACGGCATGGTGGAGCGTTTTCACCGCCAGTTGAAGGCAGCGCTACGTGCGCACGCAGATCCTTCATGGTCTGAAAGGCTTCCCCTCGTTCTTCTAGGCTTAAGAAACACGGTTAAAGCTGATTTCGACGCCACACCAGCGCAGCTAGTCTACGGTTGCACGCTGCGGTTGCCCGGACAGCTGGTAGCACCAGCCCCATGTACTTCCACTTTTGACTACGGAAGTTACACTGATCGATTGGCTCACCAGATGCGTGAGCTTACGTCCACCTGCTCCTCGATCACAGAAGACACCAGTGTACGTGCCCGAGAAGCTGTCTACGTGTTCACACGTCCTTCTTCGCGCAGATGGTGTTCGACAGCCTCTTCAGTCGCCGTACATAGGACCCTTCAAGGTGCTACATCGTGCGAGTAAGGCGTACACTATTGACCGCGGTGGTCGACACGAAGTCGTCACCATCGACCGTCTGAAACCCGCCTTTATGGAAGAAACTATCTCGCCTACTTCGTCTAGTAGTGCCTCGTGCGACGTCACAACTCACCGTACCAATTTTCCGCATGCTAGTGAAGTCCAACCAGACCACGATCACGGTCTGCAAGCTTCAGCAGTTCCGACATCACCCGAACCTAGTCCGCCGCCTCCCACGACCAATCGCCGTGGTCGGGAGGTACGTAAGCCCGTTCGCTTCTCCGACTATGTACAGTGTAAATACTTTTAACTTTGTAGATATTGTATATATTTGCCTCGTTTTTGGTCGATTAACGTTTTGAAAACAAACAAAAATATCAAAAACCCCCGAAAAACCTTTTTCGAAAAAAATATTCAAAAACCAAAAAATATTTAAACACGCAGCTCATTCGTTTGTTCTTTTTGGCGTTTTCTGCGCGTGTTTTTCTACTTTCTCGTCCTTACATGCCCCAACCCTCCCCTTCGATCGACTGGCCCATACGAGGACGGTTCTCGAGGACCCTGACGCGAACACTGGTCGTTTCTCCGCGGGACGAGGATCGCTTCTCCGCGGGACGAGGATCGATTCTTCGCGGGACGAGGATCGATTCTCCGCGGTACGAGGGTCGCTTCTCCGCGGTACGAGGATCGCTTCTCCGCGAGACGAGGGTCGCTTCTCCGTGGGACCGTGGTCGTTTTCTTCGTGGGACGAGGGTCGCTTTGGCGCGGGGCGGGGTGCGGCGGGGGGAGAGACCACTCCCAAGCGCACCGTTTGGCAGCAGCGGAGGTTGAGGTCCTGTCGGCCTTTTTCTGGACTAGCCAGTTTTTTTTGTAGTCCGACAAGCCCGCTCCAACGGCTCGCCGAAATGCACCCTGCCCTGCATTCAATAAATAACGAATCATATACGGCACAGCGGACTCCGACTTCCGACGAACCCACATTCACACGAACGCTCATCCATTTTTTCTCGGCACGATTTCGCCTTACGCACCTCGCTTCAACATTCTTTTTCAATTTCGAAGGCTTTCTATGTTCAGCCTTCTAGGGGGGGAGCTCTGTAGCGCCCAAAAAGATAACTCTTATCTTTCGTGTACAATTTACTTGTTGACCGATTGTACATTACTCCTTCTTGTTTTAATCTTACAACCGGCTCGACACACAACTGCCTTGTAAGTTCCCGCGCTCACGTGTACGCTCTTGCCTCGCTTCATCCGTCCGCTTATTGTTGTAGCCCATTGAATACAGTCCGCTGTGTCCGACTCCAATTGCCTTCTGATATCCGCGCTTAATTCCGCGCATCGTCTAGGACTAGTATTAACTAGTCCTACAATGTACACCAACGCTCAAGGCTTACTGAGTAAACATTCCGAAAAGCGGCTGCGTCAAGTATCAAAAGCCTGCGACCTAGTCGCTATAACGGAGACATGGTTATGCCCTGACATAAGTGACATCGAGATCGCACTGCCAGGCATGTCCATTGTTCGGCACGACCGACCCAACAAATGTGGAGGGGTGCCACTACACTTTTGTGGCGATCATCATCCGCTCAGCACGGTACAAGATCCCATTTGGCGCCGTTTGCTTTTAAGAGAGGACGACATTTACTTAGTGGAGGTCATTTACCGCCCTTCTTCCTCCACATCCCAGATGGATTTCTATCTGGCATCTGCAACAAGGCGGATGATAAACACAACTTACAGTTCCATTATTATTACTGGCGATTTCAACATGCACGCTCTGGAATCCCAAACAGATCCCAGAGAACAGGTTAAGGCCAATCTACAAGTGTTTGTCTCTAGTTACTCGCTGTATGGGCATATCAACTCTCCCACCCGACTCCAAGAAAGGGATTAAACCTTCGATACTGGATCGGACATTCATCAACGAAGAACCGATGGTCGAGAGGATGATCGTCAACGTCTCCTTTGATCACAGCGATCTTGTACTCCTATTCTTCGAACATATATGTTATGCAGAATATCTGCTGAAGAATTCCAGCGCAACAAAAACGAGTATAGAGGAGTAGTAGTGAGGATTTTAGTATAATGCAGCTGATTCGTCATCGTCACTCCCAGTCAGCAGGCGTAGGCTAGTCTGGAAAAGCCCCAGACAATTATACGATTATACGCTGCAACATTTTAGTTCGACTAGGTGAGACAACCAACTGGAACTTTCTTGCAGACAAGGCACTGGCTTGTGCATAGAAGCATTTCGTCAGCTAGTTTAACTCACTGGTTGCGGAAGCGTCAGTGACTAAGATCTTCCGCCTAAAACACGTTGTCTTGTTTCTGCGAAGCAGGACACGCAAGTGTATAGCAGTGCGAAACTCAACCTGGCACATCTGCGAACTCTCAGCGAGCACCGAGAACTGGATGACCTATGCGACCCAACGTAACCACTGTACTCAGGTTGTTCGCGAAAATAGAACAGCATACCAGCTGAAGTGGACACCGCGTATGGCCTCAAACCACAAGCTTCTCTATCAACAATTCAACAGTCTACGTAAAATAAAACGGGGAATGCTTCTCGTCAGATAGCGGACAGACTCACACGGACACCGAAGGAGGCGGTGAATACCCTACGCCTACAACACGCTGCCATATACCTCTATGCAAATGGCTGTTTAACCCCAACATATCACTCACATTTCCTTCACAGCTGTAGGTGTACTAAAAAGGCTGTTGAATATACGTATGCACAGTTTTCTGGAGTTGATACTATACACACGAAATCGCTAGCGGCGGTAAGGGAGAGTTTAATTGAACCTTTGGCTTAATTGTTCCCACATTATTTTGACGAAATTTACGTGCCCAACATGTGAAAACACGGGGGTGCTTGGTCCTATTCACAAGGGAGGTAGTCGTTTCGATTCCGCCAACTACCGTCACATAATCTTATTACCAGTTCTTTCAAAGGCCATGGAAGCTATTGTTCTGATGCGCCAACAGCCTAGTTAGAAGAATTTAACTACCTTTCACTGGAACAACATGGCTTCCGACGAAACCGATCGTGCACCGCAACCCTACTACTAGCACGATCCAGCCGGACTGAAGCAATGGCCTCTGCCACTGGAGTTGATGTAGTCTTTCTAGAATTCTCAAAAGCGTTCGACCGTTTAGACTAGGCTGTTCAAACGTGAGGTAAAATATGTGGACTATATCCAGTCAGGATGTCCCTAATTTTTTGAAATATATTTTTTGTCGTCTATGGGAAAACCTAAGCTTCAATTTATTATTTCATGATGAGGCCGCGGGCCAGTTGGTATGTTAACGTGGGCTGCATTTGGTTTGCAGACCGGACTTTGGAAACTCCTGGGTTAGACCATAAGATCCTGCTTCTCAAACTTCAGACCTTTGATGTCGGTGATTCACTCTTAGGACAGATCAGAAGCTTTCTTCCGCAGCGGCACTTGGAAGTAAGAGTGCGTGAATCGCTGTTAGACCCTATCCGAGTTGAATATGGATTACTACAGAGATCGGTATTTGGACCTGCGGTTACTTTTGAAGTAAATCAACAATATCACACGCCTCATAAGCTCGAACTGCCTGCTTTATGCCGATGAGATCATGGTGTGGAGGGAGATCAGTACAACAGATGGTGTCACGATACTTCAAGCTGATCTGGATAAGGTAGACAGGTGAGCAGTCCAGTATCTACTTCGATTCAATGTGTACCTACGATAAAGTTTGTGTATTCCTATAAACTCAGCAACCAGGAGCTTCAAACCTCTTCTGGTGTGAGGGGTCCTGGAGCATTTGTCCTGGTCGACCTTGGATGTTCGAATCAGGCTAAAACAGCGCCAATAAGGAGCGTCCAACGCGTAAGCGTGTCTTCGGTCGATTCGACCCTTCGCTTTTGTTATAGCTTCTCGGTCCATACGCACTACCACATATGACGTACGCCATACAGGTTTGGCAGCCATGGCTGAAGAGATCTTACTGCCTTGGAGATACCTCATCGCTGGACAACCAAGAATATCGTGGTTCTGTGTAAGTTGCCGTATGAGCGAAGGCCTCAATTGCTCGGAGTCTTCAGAGGACAGTATCGGCAATTGCGCGCGGAACTCATTTTGACTTACCACGTTTTAAGCGTTTCTGAACACACATGCCTTTACTAGGTAGAGGTCCATCACAAGCGCAAATTGAGACCACCATTTCAAGCTAGCAGAGCAGCAGAGTCGTTTGGGAGGTTATCGGAATTTCTTTTCCCTGCTCGTTTGCTGAACGTGGAATACACTACCGAAATCTGTCAGCTGTGCTCCCACGCAGGCATAGTTCAAAGCCTGAGTTGACCGTGCACCTATTTCACTGCACCATCTTACATGACTCACGACCCAACGAAAAACACAAGCGTCTGTATGATATTTCACTGACGGTCTCATATTTCATTCCAACGTTTCTACCTGTATTCATACACCAGGAGGAGTCACGATTTTACCAACATCCTAGTTGCAGTCATTCCTGATGGATTTACCATGGAGTTTCAGGCTATACCACGTATCCTTCAGTGAGTTCACCGGTGTAAACCCAACACTGATTACAAGCTCTTTTAGCTTTTGTACTTTCACCAAACTTATCCTACAGGACCTGTTAAGCATCAGCTTTTTTACACGTATAAAATCATTGTTCCATTGTAAGCGGGTTGGAGCACACATTCCCTAGTGGGTTGATGCCGTTACGAGAGGTCAAACACGAGGACACGCGTTGGACACCACAATGCCTACCCCATCGATTGCTAAGCAGTTATTGAGCACAGGTCATCAAGTTGACCCGGATGTAGCGTTTACGATTATCTACCGCAATATAAAGGTCAAACTACCCAAGTTCGCCGAGGCCGTAGCCATTAATCGTAACCGCCCTAACCTTTGTGTACAAAAACAGCTGACTGTCACACTTAAGCCTCCTTGGGGACCATAACACTTGTTACACAAGTTGTGATGCTGCTGTGGTCTATGACGGCATGTGTCTGCTTATTCAAAATTCAAACGTCGATTCACTTTCCTCGTTGATAGTTTTAAACTGTTTCTCCTTTGCTTGTGATCGGAGAACGCGAAATGACGTCATCTTACAACATACGTCTTCTCATTGTATTTTTCAGAACGATACAGGGAAACTCATGCTTCAAATTACTAACTTATGTTAGATCCCAACCACACGTCGCCATTTGCTGGAGCTCAGTCACAACAGTAATTTGAGAGGTCACCATCTGAAGCTTGCAGAACAGTGCAGTCGTTTGGAATGCCGTCGAAATTTATTTTCCGTCCGCGTTTATAAAGCATGGTATAATCTACCGGGATCTGTCTATTGTGTTCCCAAGCTAGAAGAGTTTCAAGCCCGAGTTGACCGTGCACTTATCTCCCTGCACCATCTTACAGGACTCACTACCCATGGACAAACGCAAGCCTCTGTAGGAGGTTTTAATGGCTGTCAATTCCCAGATTTTTCAACTTCTTCACCTCCTGTATATGTACACCACGAGGCACGAGTTTTACTAACATTCAATTTCCCATCTTTCCTCGTGGCTTTATATTACATTTACAGCTTTTACCGCGTCTACCACAGTGAGTTCACTAGTGTAAACCTAAGGTTTATATATTTTGAAGTTTCACCACAATCAACCTACGGGATTTGTTAAGCTTTAACATTTTTACCCGTATTACACTATTGTTCCATTATTCCATTACAGTAGTTCCCGAATAAATTATTCGCGAATGGTCAAATTTTCGATTATCATAGAAATTCCACGCCTCCATTATGCAGCACGTTTCATGGTCGATTGAGTACCGGAACATGGCCAACTAATACGGCCTCGGATGCTCATCTACTTAGATCAGCACGGCGAACTCTATCCATTTCATTTTCCACGCCCTCCAGCTTTCTAGTAATGTGTTTTCTGTTGTCTGTAAGGTGTGTGACAACGTGAGCAACGAGTGTTCATCAAAGGCGAGCAGGGCTTCTCACATATGTACCTCTGTAAGTGTATCGTAATGGCCCTCCGTGAATCATAAACCAAAGTCTGGGCCTCGATCAGAAATCACTGTTCAAACAACCCACGCTCATTATATGCATCGCCTCAGTTAGACTCATCCACTTCTTTACCTGATTCTTACTCCAATGTACGCTTACAAGTAAGGGAACATTTGCAGTGAACGTTTACCGTGTATGGCTCATTGCGAACACATGTGGAACCTGTTATCACAAGCATGTGCTTGTGCACGCGCGTGCTGCTTGGTGGGCACACGAACAGCAGCGACCTGAGCGCAGAGAAGTATACCACGTGTACTATCTGATCCGCGATTATGAGGTCAAGTGGAAACCAACTGTACGACCTAGTGCATAGTGTTATTCTCCTGTTTCGATGTTCGTATGACATAGCGGGTGGATTGGCGATGAAACTGGTAGCAACAATTTGAACATGTTGCCGTTTTGCAACTGGCCACAGGTGATGGGACAGTAGGCGGGTGAGCTGTAGTGTAGCATAGACGTTAGAAGCAAACAAGCGAGCGAATGGCAATCAGTTGGTACCACGTGCATCAGCTGCGTTTGATGCGGCGAACGACGGGTGGGCGGAGCACACGCAGTTTGCCGCGGTGGTTTGCGCGCCGGCCTGTGAACTGCGGGTCTGAGGTTCGAATCCCGGGCGCAACATATTTTGTCAGCCCAACACGTAGTTCTGAACAGAAAGCTTTGACAACAACAATATCAAATGCGCTAATGAGGGGATTAAAGCCACTGGTATTATGCGCCGGGGTTCACTTCTAACTAAAACATGGTGGTGGAAAATGGACATGGAAAATGTCGCAACGAGACTGGACCTTAACGTGGTGCGACGGTTCGCGTACCTCATTGACCCATTGAGCTATACTGGGTGATGCCTCCGAGCATCTTGAGAGCTACTCCTACAAGGTTGGTCCATGGTGAGAGGTCAGACAAAGTCTCCTGGTCCTCCAGGTTGGGGGTTTGAAATGGGATGGCGTCCATTTCTGTAAAACTAAATCACTGCCACTCCGCTGCCTTGCGGACAGGCTTTTGAGCCAAAGGCTTTGGATGAGGACCCTAATCGTCCTCCTGTCTAGGTCTGGGCGCCCTGGCAGTATCCCAGCCCACATACAACCATGACATCTTCTTCAAACATAAACTTCATCCTGCATCGGCCGTCGCGCAGATTATCAAGGGTCACCTTATCTGCTGCATACAGCAGGGCAGGTAAGCGAAAACGTTACTGCTGGCGCCTCCCTTCTTTCTTTTCCACCTTTTTCTCTTATTCCCATCCCAGCCCCCATTACTAACCTTCCTTCTATAATTCCCAGCTTCATTGACAGCAACCGAAGTGCTACTGGAGTAGTACCGTCTGCAGCCACCATCCCACAGCACCTATCGGACGCCTATCGGCAAAAGTCCCTTATAAGGTCCCGTTGTCCCGTTTCCATGGCGACATTCAACGTCCGCACTCTAAGACAAACAGGTCAGCAGGCTGCACTCGCATGCACCTTGGACACACTGGGTATTGATGTGTGTTGTGTGTCCGAAACTAGGATTAATGACACTAACGGGGTTATTGAATTGACTGCACCCGGCTTATCCTCTCGTTATTGGTTGCACGCATCCGGAGACGCCGATGCGGCACTCACGGGTCAAGCTGGTGTAGGTATCATTCTCAGCTCCAAGGCTGAGTCATCGTTGGTTGATTGGATTCCGGTGAACAGCCGTTTATGTGCAGCCCGTTTGACGACATCAGCTAAGGTGAATTCACGAAGTAAAACAAAACGCTGTTTGTTTGTGATTTCTGCTTATGCTCCCACCGACTGCAGTTCTAATGCAGTCAAGAACACTTTCTATCACGAACTGAACGCGCTACTACGCAGTGCTACTAGTTCAGATATTATAGTACATGCAGGGGATATGAACGCATAAGTAGGGCGTCTGAGCTCTTCAGAAGCTCAGCTGGGTGGTAATTATGGACTTAACGCCGAACGGACTGACAACGGCGAGCGTCTGCTGCAACTGTGTGCGGAGCACCAGCTGTTTCTTACTAGCACTGCTTTTAGACACAGTGGGCGCCGAAGTGCCACTTGGCGTCCACCTGTAGCTGGCCAGCGATGGACCCAAATTGACCACATAGCCATAAGTTACAGGTGGCGCGGTTCCATTCTGGATTGCCGCTCGTACTGGACTACCTGTGTCGACTCTGATCATGCCTTGGTGCGCTGTCGTTTCTCCATGAACTTTATCGGAAGGCGCAAATGATGATGATGATGGACATGGAAAAGTGCATCTCACCACTTTCTATTGTGTGAGCAGTCTGTGGTTACCGATTCGGACGACTTCAGTGCGGTTCCAAAGCTAACGTTACCAATATTTGCAAGCACGCTGAAACAGTCGCTAAAGCCCAACAAACGCCAAATAAGGCGATCTCAAATGCTCCGGGTAAATTGGCGGGAAAACGACAGCGAATTGCAAGTGAAGTAATCTGGTACGTACTGTGGCTGAAAAATCGCAACAAACTGCTACGCATTATGAGAAGAATACGACAAAACGCACAACGCATAGGCACATGACGTTGGACACAGGTCGAAATCAAATGATGTAGTTAAAATAATATCGGAATATGCGGCCGGGTACAAAAAAGGCACACACCGGACAACCGGGTACGAACACAGCATAGGTTGCGGTTCTCCACATTTAGTATGCATCGGCAAGCAGCCTTTAGCCAAGAGCGTGGCTGTAAAGACCACATATGTAACCTGCGGTAGGAGCTAGAGCAGCACCACACGTATCGCAGGCCGACAGTACTTGTGTTCCTCGACTACAAGAGTGCATTCGTCTCAGTAGCTTCATCTATTCTTTACGAGATAACGGTGCGGAAGGGCGTTCCCATAAAAAATGTGAACTTTTACGCGCTATAGACTGCCGCACCACATGACGCAGCATGGTCTACCCAGACGCAAAAGATATCATTTCTTCAATAAGTGGTTTTCGTCAGGGTTTTACGATTTCCACACTTTTATTCAGCTTCATCGTAGACTATCTCATGAAGTGTTCCCTTGAGACCTTCACGATGCAGTAGTTGAGGTGCTGTCTGGTGAGAGGCTAGGTGACCCTGATTACGTAGACAATATTTTCTTGCTTTTAACCATATCGTGGCAATCCAATAAATCATGTGTAGCCTCTCTAGAGTACTCCAATTATTTGGCATGCACTTCGCAGCTTCAGTGAGCAGAATGTTGTTGCAGGATTATCTGCCACTTGCTGAGCCATTGCCCTTTGATAGCGAGGTACTTGAGATAGTTTATCAATTCACTTACATAAGCTGCTTCTCCAGTAAACAATGCGCGTATGGGCACTAAAAGCAGATCACGTATTGTAGAAGCCAAAACTGTACCTGAATCCGCAACATCTGCTGTGTCAAAAACGGTTTACGTCTGGCTGAAAGCCCAAGAGATCGTGACTTAACTACTTTAATCTGTGAACCTGCGACAACTTTAAGTCTTTGATTATCGTTGTATGCAAGGCACTGCTGGTGTGGGATGGCACCAGCGTGTCCGCAAATAGGATGCCCATAGGGGATTGTTACGAAGTGATAATAAAGCTAGTCCCTTATAACAATATAGCACTGAATCTGTTGCTTTGGTTTGGGTATGTACTACGTTTGCACTATCACCGTTTACCGATGGCGTGGTGTTGTTTGCCGTATGTAGGGTGGCGCAAGGCTCGTGCTGGGCAAAGATTAACTTGGCGGTGGGAAATCAAGTAACTGACGACCAAACTTGGTGCCATTGGTCCGTCTCGCCTTCTAGATAGAAGCCCACGTGACCCGTCTCGTGCTTGTCCCTTGACGCTATGGAACGTGGCTTGCACTCGTCACTAGTAGCGTGTCTTCTATCGTCTCGTAGATAGACTGCCTGTTTAAAGTGTGTTGGCTGCTAAGTTATCTACTGGTTATGGCTGATTAAAACCCAGGGCAGTGAAAGCTAGAAGGAAGCTGTCTCGCTTAAGCCGCCAGCTGTAGTTGACACGGGGTAAGCACATTTATCCTGTGGGGCATTCAGGTTTTCCGGTTAGTCCCACTTCTTTCCTTCTTATTACTCTTCATACCGTAGGTAGTTTTGGTAATATAGCAGCAAATCATCAGTTCCAAGGGCTGCTGCTGAAGATGTCTTTTGGTGGAGGCACCTCTTTGATCAACTTGTTTGATGGATCAGGTCTTCATCCATCTGGTCTATGATATAGATGAGATATTTAATGGACATGGCTCGCACTCGGCACCAGGAGCATTTCTGCTGTCCTCTTTATCTGGACAGCCTGTTTAAAGTGTGTTCGGCGCTGGTCGTGGCTGATTACAACGCGGGGCAGCGGAAGCCGCAAGGAAGTTGTCTAGTGGGTGCCGTTGTATCGTTGTATAATTGCCAGCTGTTTGTGACGGTATATGGTTAACACAAGTTGAAGACGTACTAAGACTTAAAGGTTTGCTTAGGGCGTTAAAATTTTATTCTACATCCTCCTTCTCTCTCTTATCATTCTTCGTTCCGTAGGTCCGCATAGTTTTATGCAGCATAGCATCAGTTCAAATGGCTGATTCACTGCTAATGGTGACGATGCCGTAGACTTAGAGTCCCTCACACTAGCATGCGACTGAGTTAGACACAGGAGTACCAACCCTAACTTCCAAATGGCTATGGAGGAGAAATTTATCCGTCTAGTCCAACAGTTGATCAGAAATGTCGCTGCGCTGAGATTAATAAGCACATTATGCTCGTCCAGATGGACAAATGACACCTAAAATTCCAGATAGACCTCATTAACACCGACCTAAGCTTGACAGATTCCGTTTAATACGTACGGTCTATAAACGCCTTCCTGTTGAATGACAGATTCTACGCAACACCAGAGCAAGGAGCCTAATAAACCTCAATAAACTACATGAAAATAGACCCCATAAATTCGTAAATCTCTGAAGGGCTTCTATTTAACAAACTAGCGGACATGCATAACTGCCACCTGTGTTAAAACGTGTGCCTTATCAGCTTAACTTGCGAAAGCCAACTATACCAAACGTAGGCGGATTTTGAAAACCCGGCTAGCTCTACACAAGCAAATACATCAGACGATTCAGTGCATCGCGGGCTGTAGATGATAAATGACAAAGGGTTGAAGTAATTGGAGCTGCACAAACGAACGGAACACGCCTGAATTTACCACTATGCTGTGTACAAGTGTCAGACAAACTTTGCTCCAGCCTATATGTGCTTGAACTCAACTAAAGCCTTGACCGTTAGTAGGGAATTAAGATAGTCAGTGACAGAAGGAAAAAATCAACGGCTCAATGCACTATAGATGTTAGTTAGCTTCCTATTACAGCATTAAACGGTTGGAATTTATGAGAAACATTTCACTACTAAAACGGAATTGAACTGGCCAATCCGCTACAGCGGCCTTTTTTCAACTTTATCTACTACTAGTAGACATTTACCTCAAAGCATACTTTATCTGGAGGAAACTCGTACCCTACTAATTTGGCGAATATATATCTGATTTGTAAGTAGTATGCGTGTAAATGCCATTGTTACTTATATCTAATGAGCTCGGTTTGCCGCTCGAGGACTGATTTTGATGTTTCAAAAGAGGTTACAGGCTGATACTTATAGATAGCATAAAATTAACAACTTAAAAACTACAAAGTAACCGCGTGATAAGTTTCAATGGCTATCATCTTACCCCAGTAGAATAAATCATATGGATTTTGCTGATCAATTCTGGTCGTCAGACATCTGTATTTAAACTTCAGCTGATTCGTGTCGTAAGCAATTGCGGCCCAGATGTTGTTATTTTTATCAGTCCAGCGACCATAACAGCGCCAAATATTTGCTTTCCCGAAAACGATATTCGGATCTTCTAATATTGATATATCTTGGAAATTAGGGCAATATCCGAATGTTTGTTCAAAAACGGAATTGTCTCTTAGCGGGGACCCCTGTCTTTGACAGGCTTTAATTGTGCTAAATGGACTACTGCAAAGTCCAGTGCTTCCAACGATTCGATAGTCAAAGGCAAATATTCCTTCAAGTATGCTTTTGCAGTTGAAATCGGAGTAATCTTCACGAGCTCTCACGAAACCGGTCTCAAGCTCAGCATCTTGCAGACTCTCGCAAACGGCGGTCTCACTCTCCATTGGTAACTGAGTGTTGCATTGGCCTTGATGATAGCTGGTTACCAAACATATGCAAGCATCTTACTCCTTCTGTACTGGATGACATTCGGGCTCCGCAAAATCAGTTCGTAACAAAAGAAACAGTCGTTAGTTCTAAAGGTTAGGAATCAGTAAAATATATCACAGTACGCATTCTTAAACAGTACTAGAATGTCTTCCACATTACTTTCAAGTCGACGGTTTTCTGCAACTATTAAATGGCATGTTCCTCTAAACTTTTGTACAGTTTGAATAAGCTCATTCTTGAGTATTTGCGTTGTGGTTTCTTTGCCATTTTCGAGAGCAAACAAGGTTTTAACATATGCATCTGGTATGGTGCACTGTGCATCGCACAACACGATGTTTTCAAAAACGATCACTACAAGGTAAGCAAAAAGTAGTTATTTTTGCTGGTTGCTCAACCACAGCTTATTTAATATCAATAATCAATTTTAACTCACCCAATATAAAGGCAGCAATCGACATTTGTTGCTTACAGCCCGGACTTGTTAATTTCCGCGGAGCATTTGTTTACACAAAGTAAGGCGGGAGAACTGCAGCACCAATTTGACGTAGCAGCGGAGTACAACCTCCACAGACAATTCTAATTACTTCGTTAATATACAGCCGGCGTTATTGAAAACTAGCTTTTCTGTACTTGATAGGACATAGTTCGCTGCGCGCACGATTAGGTGGGCTAATTTAGGGTCAATAAGGTTGTATTAGTAGCTTTATTAAAATATTAGTAAATCATTAAAGAGGTATTTTACAGCAAAATATTGCAAAAAATATTACTATTATTGTAAAAGTGGTTTTCTGTCTTGTTGCTGTACTGCAGAACAGGACGCAGCCCAAATTCAAACGAACCCGTAATTGTGGTATCTTAGTCCCTACTTTCCGCAACTGTTAACTGATCCTCGCGGTATTTACCGACCCACAAACTACAAACCGTGGATCATTTCAAACACACTAAAATGCTGCTAACATAATGTATGAATAAAGCACGAACATATTAATGTTTGGCCATAACGTTAAAATCTTCAACACTACAGGCCTTTTGCGTAAAGATTATGTTTCTCCTTGCTTTATTTATTAGGTTATTCATGGCCAGTTGCCCTGCGATAATCATTAAAGTTCAACTAGGACTAGTTAAACACAAGCAACCATTAGGTTCCGAGGGGCGAATACTCGAAATAAAGATGCTGTTTCAGGACTGCTAGCAAGCGCCACACCAATACTTCAGGATATTTTTATTCTGGCATATGTTTACGCCGTGTAGTGGTAAGCCGTTTTGCGTTTACTCAAGCACGCTTTGGATTGTCTCTTTGCGGTGGATAAAATGGGTATGGAACGATGCTTCCACCGGCCGTGAGGTGCAAATAAGGCAGTTTCATAAAGTAAACGTTTAACTCATTATCAGCGCGTTTAAACCGACGGAAACGGTAAAAATGAGGATTAAAAGGAAAGTACGTGCATTGGTTATTTTAATTGATCAACTTATAAGTCCGTAAATGTAGCGGAGGGCGCTATGGTACTCCGCCACTCCTGCCTTAGCTATGGACGCCCCGTACTCCACGGCCACCAGGAGGAGGGCTGCACCTATTTCGGATGCGGATCGCGGCTGCCATAGCTAAATGTCAGCAAAACGACTATTAATGGACGACGATCAGTTATTCCAGCAGCCGAGAACAAATGATACGTAACAAGTGTAGCCTTCAAAGAAAACTTTTCGGCATTTAAATGTAATCCCTGCACCTCATTATTTGAGTACAATTTGGAACCTGACGACCGATACCTCCGGGACAATGGTATCATGCTTCCGAAAGCGAATGCGTATTTCTACGCGTGGTACGTATGCACTCATGCCCACCGGAATCGCGGTGAAAGCCTCTGGTAACTGATGTCATATAGCCTGATAATCCAACGACTGAAACTGTGCCGATCATGTAATGTGTCGTTACGTCGTTTCGTATAACGGATTATGCTGTGATCCATGTTGTACATGGGAAAACCATGGTTATGCGTGTGCACTCGCAAGCTCTCACATGGGAATGAGGTGCAGGTCTTCGAGCTAATGGAGTTCTTTTATATTACGCGTAACATAAGAGACCACGCGTTTGGTAAACTCTAAGTGCGGCTGGAACGTGCGGGAGCCAGGTCTATACGATACCCGTACGCTAAAATGGACCACGGAAACGAAGCCGTTCGAGTGAGAAGGCTGCTGCATGGGAAGGGTTATGCGTTATATTAGAAAACGGAGGCAGCTTCATGTATGTATTCCTTCAAACGCGAAGCAATATACCATTGTGTAAACGCTCTGCGATGTCATTTTCGCCCAAGCTACATATCAGCACAACCAACGTGCTTAGGTCCCATGGCATGCACTGCTGGTTGAAGTACCAGATTTTCTAGGCTCTCATGCCTAACGAAAGTAAGCTGGGTTACCATGAATCGGTACAGCGGGTGTCGGAGCATTTACCAACAAGCCGTTCAATAAGGACATTAATGCTAGATCGCTGCTGAGCACAAATTTACGCGTCCAAATCATACGTCCTTAAAAGCCATGTGATGGCTTTCGCTTCCATGCACTAAGGGACATGCGATAGCGATGTGATCATTTAAACTGTAGCAGTTCTCTGCACCGGAGGAAATTTGCACAATGGATGATTAATTTGGTGTGTACACAAAGCCAAGCGCAATTCAACAAATTACTCACCGCCATCGGTGCTTGAAGCAAATAGGCGTTTAAGTAACCTAATAGCACGTGGCGTCCATACATAGAAAACTGTTCCGCATGCATCCGGAAGGGTGTAAGAAAATTAGGCAATTTCACCACGGACAGTTGGGGCAGTGGCACCC
This sequence comes from Dicrocoelium dendriticum, assembly GCA_944474145.2. Taxonomy (NCBI): domain Eukaryota; kingdom Metazoa; phylum Platyhelminthes; class Trematoda; order Plagiorchiida; family Dicrocoeliidae; genus Dicrocoelium; species Dicrocoelium dendriticum. The sequence continues at coordinate 70,715,407 of OX104066.1, forward strand.
AAAACAGGGCATGTCCAGTAGGTCAAGTGTCCTGCAATTGTTTAGGCAGATGTTACGACGAAATCATGCGTCTGCCCAGGCAAGGAAAATCTTTCTATTGAAAGTTCACATGGGTATCCACAAAACCCCTTCATGTGCGCGTTGGCAAACTAATATTTTGCGCTCCTTGGGTACCTATCACCGCAGTGTTGCTGAAGCACTTACCGGTAAACAAATTAACCAACATGCTGTATGGCCAGGAATTCTGGAATGCGCACACTTCACGTGGGCCTTTCGTCCAGTGCAAGATTCGGGCCCCCAGGTTTGCAAAGGCGCGTGGAACCTTCCCTTTGATCATTCCTTAGATGTATACTGCCTATTTGCCCATCTGCAAGAAAAGCAATTCAAAGAAAGTCGGTAGCTTTCACCTGCACACGCCCCAGTAGGTTTTTCTCAGCCTTGGTACCAGAAGTCCGGGGAGGTGCATAGGTTTCCATAGTGCACGACTGCGCAGCTAGTCATTTTCTATGCATGCCAAAAATGCGTGCCTTGCTTCGTCCAGGATAAATAGCTATAATGTTATTAGCGCGTGTTAAAAAGTAAACCGTGATCTCTTTACACGCAGTTGGTAGTTCCAACTTCGTAGGCACGCGCGCTCTAAGGCATCGCGCCGAACGTTTTAATAAGGCCTGAGTTGGAGCTGATGGCTAAGGCTCCTACCACAGGAAAATGCATGCCTATTGGGGTCACAAACACTGTTTCCCGTTATAGAAAGAGGCGGCGTGTGGAAGTCCCCTATCACACAGTCTGCGGATGAAGATACTGCTGTGCATTGTGGGCCGTCAACCACACATGATGCTTATCCAGAAGCGCCGTCCCAACGAAAGCAGATTCTCGCCAGCAGGGAAGGAGATCATGAGGACATGGTAGTCGTTGGTGCTCCGTAAGATAATACGAATTTCCGACAAATGTGAACTAAGACTGCAGCTGCAAGCTGTTTGTAAAAAAGCAACCAACGTCTGTGCAGCTATCACATGAATGTAATGCATGTCGCATTTGCGGTAACTTGAAACAATCATCCTTGGATATAGGCGGAAAAGTGAAGTGAGTATAATGCTGCGGCTGCGCGCACTGGTGCAATGAAAGCTGCGCGGACGTCCAAGCACTAAATGAGTCGTACCAGTGTGTAGCTTGCCAACGAATCATATCTGGTCACCGTGCAGGCCAGAAACGGAGCAGACATCCAAATATTTTGTCAACAGATAAAAGCGAAAGGTTTTCAAAACAAGAAGAAGAAAAGGTCATGAAAACCCAAAATATTCAAAAACTTTTGTAAAAGAAAACATGTTTATTACTCTACGTATTTCTGTGTGCTAATTCTAAATATATAAATAAATAAATAAATTGTGTATTCTCGACTAAGCGAGGCACGCCTGCGCAGGCATGATCATGTTAAGAGTACAAAATGTGATCAGTTAATGTACAATGGAACAATGGGATTGTTGCATATGTTTATATATGAATGTATGTAAGTTTGCATGTAGGCGTGTTTAGCTTTGTTTATGGGATTGGTAAATGCCTCCTGTCATTTTGCTTGAATGTGTTTGAAGGTGTCGCCAGTGCTTGCTATCTGTGGACTTGAAGAGATTGTTCGGATAAGCAATGGGTGACTTTAGTTAGTGGCGAGTCACAACCGCCACGTCAGAGTGTTGTTAAACGGGCATATGTGGCTTTTTATAGGGAGAACGCTTGCCAGGCGAAAACCCACCACGTCCTGGAACACTGCCCCCGAACTATTTGCTGAAAGGGGGTAAACCCGAATCGCCCAGCTGGCACCACGTGGAGGTTGTTCGGCTAGCCAGCCTTTACAGGTAAGCGTTGCCTGTTGTTATCCATCGCGTTGCCAATAACCGACACTTCTCACTTCTTTTTCATGTTACGAAACGGCGAGGAGGCATTCTTTTGTATAAAGATGTCGTCAAATGGAGCCCGCGTGCAGTAAACATTTTCACGGTAAGGCAGGACTGGGGGTGGAACCCTTGAGGATCCGATCGCCTGGTTCTTGATCAACAGCTGCAACAGTTTCCATCATCTTGTCTCTCAGAAGGCTGGCGCCCAACGGATAGCCCTTAGTTAGGCTGAAGGTTCAAAATGTTCACTCTGCAGTGGCGACAGCTCACTGACCCGGAGACAACCCTTTAGTCTGTTGCATGTTGCAAAGACTAATCTATAACCTTATCCTACGTTGTACCTTAGGTTGGTTGGGCATTTGCTTCCTAGAATATCGCTCTTGTTTACTTGATTCCACGAAACAGTAGTCTATCCAACGCGTTGCCCGGGTATCCGCTCAGTTGCTTGCGTGGAACTACTGCTGACCCTAATAGGGCTACTAAACGGTGGCTCGGCTGAAACTGCTCAATTAAAGAAACGTTACACCAAGCTTCGTTGCTCTAGTTAGCGTCGTCCAACGATATGAATGTAGCTGCTAAGCTGTGGTTTCGTAGAGATAGACCAATCATTACTCGGTTTCAACAGGCCTTATGAATCTAGGTAGCGTCATCTACAGACAAGAACACAGCTACAAAGCTGTGGCGTGGCTAATGTAGATTGATGCTAAAACGGTTGCCTTAGGCTTCTCGAACCTAGGTACTCTCGTGCAAGAGCAGATTAGAGTTACCAAACCGCGGCTTTTTGGCATAGCGCAATTATTAAATGGTTGCACCGGTCTTTTTTATTATAGCTAGCATCGTACACAGACCTGGTTAGAGCTATAAAATGGTGGCTTGGTACAGAAAACAACTTATAAAATGGTTGCAACAGGCTTTGTGAATCCAGGTCGCATCGTCCATAGGTCAAAATAGAGCTACCAACCGTTGGCTTGGGTGTGATAAATCACTTATAATATGGTTGAGTAAGTCATCAGCCAGAAATGCATACAGCTACCAATCGGTCGCTTGCCTGATTTAAACCAATTGTGCTACGGTTGCAAGGCTTGGTTATCCCAGGTAATGTCCTCAACAGACAGGAATACAGCTACTTAGCGGTCGCTTGTTTGATGTAGTCCAAGTACAAAATGGCTCCACCTGAACTTGTGGATATAGCTAGCATCGTACATAGTCCAGACCAGAGCTACCGAGCGGTCGCTTGGTTGAGCTGGACTAATTATAATACGAGTGCAGCAGGGTCTGGGAATATAGCTAACATCTTCCACAAATCAGTCTTGACTGTCCACAAAATAAAGTCACAATCTTGTGGATGCCTGAATAATTCTTATCAACCCACGAACGTCAACCTTCTACTCGCACATTGCCGACGACATCTGGCGTGCAAGAATGGCTCAGCACAATTACAAACGCAAGCTAAACAGCTACCTTCAAATACACAATTACATGCGTATGTACGCCCTACAAAATCGTACACTGTTATACAAACATCTCGTCTTTTTTGCGCATTCTTGATGACGAATTGTTTTGATACCATGAGCATGCCTGTAACGGCGTACCTACACATTTTGAAGATAAAAATTTTCTATTTATTTATTTAGTATAGAAGTACCAAGAGGTGACTTGGCTGCGACAGACCAACCACAAACGGCTGCACTAGCGTTTGTTAATCTACGTACGTACGTCAATCTGAGTACATGGACCATAATTCCCTCAATAGTTGGAATATTCCTCTACAGTGTGACTCAGAGTTTAACTATGCAGCCTGATCAACGGTGGCTTCGCATGGGTTGGCCTGCTATAAAATATTTATGTAAGCCTTTCCCATTCCAAGAAGGCTCCTTTCCGGGCCGTGAAGCTAACATTTACATGCCACTTTGATGTCATATTCCGTTTACAAATGGGCCGCAACAACCTCGTTCGCTTACCGCGTTCCAACTGAAAATGAGGTGCCTTCCCGGGCTTTTAACGTTTACATAGTGGTTGCAAGTAGCTGCACGAAGTACTGTAGCTTGTAGTGTACAGGAAAGCACACTCTATAAGTGTTTTGCAACAATGGATGTTACGGTTGCTTTAACCTTTTAAAACGTTCACTTGTTTTCCTGGTGGCACATCCGCTGACACAAAGCTTTTTGGTGAGTAACTTGCTGTATTGTATCGGCTCTGGTTGATTCGCTTCCTACTTTTGTAGCCTGCAAAGTATACTTTAAATAAATAAATAAATAAACTTTTATTCTCGACCATGCGAGACACCCCTTTACAGGCATGATCATGTTTAGCTAACAGTGTGATCAATAACGTACAAAAGTACATGTTTGGCATAACAATATATGTAAGTGTACGGGTGTATATGCGTAGGTAATTGTGTATGAATGCAGCTTGTGTCTTTGAATGTGCCGCAGCATTTTTGAATGTTTGTTGTCGTCAGGAATGTGAGCATAAGCGATTGATGTCCTTGGGTTGGATAGCACTTTCCGGATATCCACGGGCCAGTGACTTTATTTTGTGGCGAGTCACATCCGCCACGTCACAGTGTTGATAAGCAGACGTTTGTGGCTTTTTATAGGGAGAACGCTTGCCAGGCGAAAACCCACCACGTCCCCTCCAAATTCCTTACTGTTCCGTATTTTCCACGGATCTTACTTGTCATTGATTAACGACTGGTATCCTAGGCTCCACCCAACATTTGTTGCCCCCGTTAAAGAACACGCCGTCTGCCATTTCGAATTTTCATTCTGGTGAGCTCGTTCCATTGAAATTAGGACTCATTACTGGTGGTCATATTGTTTCCTCATCTACCACATATTGTATCTGCTTCTAATATGGCTTATCTACAGGAGGAGCCATCGTCGTACTCGGTAAGCGCCGTTGAGCATGTCATGGTCAATTCTGTTGCATTAGCTCCCCACCATTTTGGTAGAATAATCCGTCATTATAGTATTTGCACCTAGGGTCCGTTTATTACATTCGCAGGATATCTTCTGATTTCGCTATATATAATTAGCTAATATTTCGCCTTCCTCAGAGTATATCCACGCAGAAAAGCGACATCATATTTTGCCCATCTCTAGCAATGAAAACAAAACTGTTAAACAGGCTATTATTCAGCGAACCACGCCTCCTGACAAGGTCCGCCTGCGGCAGCTGTTTGGTGACCTGCAACTAGGGCATAGGTTGCCCTCAGCCTTGTTGCATGAAAGGCAACAACTCAGCGGCACGTCCAACGCGGACCTAGGGATTTCCCGCGAGCTGGGATACCACGCCTTTCTGAAAGCACTCATGATATAATTGCAGTAACAAGCGGCTTGACAATCACTGTAGTTACAGACCTGGTCTGCTCCGTCGTCGTACGGCACCAGCTAGAGGCTGAAACAAAATCACCTAAGCAGCTTTGTGCTGGCGCAACCACACCGACACCCGCGACTAGCCAGCCGTTGGCAATAGACGCATTATCGTCGCAGATAGCGAGGCTTCAGTGAGAGAACAAGGAACTCACTTTAAACCGTAAGCACAACAACCGGTCTGCATCATCGCCCCGTCGCATAAAACCTGGTGCTTCAGGTTACTGTTATACCACTCGCGTTTCGGTGCTAGAGCACGTAAGTGCCTACAGCCCTGTAGCTACTCAGCTACAGATGATCCGTCATGCAAACCTATAATGGCCAAAAGGGACGTCGGCAAAGTCCATAGTGGTCTCATCTACATTAGGGATTCGGATACGGTGACCTAGTTCTTAGTTGCTACCGGGGCGGAAGTCAGCGTCATTACCCCTATGCCAGCTGAGCCTGTCGCTTCTTTGTCGACAAACCTAAGTGCCGCCAATGGCAGGCTAATAGCCACCTACGGTCGTCAGCCGCTTACCTTGGACTTAGGTCTTCGGCGCACGTTCCGCTGGGTATACACCCTCGCTTCAGTCCCCTTTACCATCCTCGGTATTTACTTCCTCAGGCATTTCCACCTCTTGTTCTATGCGAAACACCGGCTGGCGGTCGACACTGCAACGAAACGCAGTGTATGTGGCAGTACCGCCGATAGCCCATCTATACCAACAGCCTAGGCCTTTCCGCAGACCACGTCAGACTACACCAACCTCTTTTCTCAGTATTCCAAACGCGTTCAGCCCATGAACGCAGCTTTTCCAGTGGCATCCCAAGTCACGCACCACATACGGACGAATGGCCTACCCGTCTCATGCCGTTCACGCCGACTATCAACCGTTAAACTAAAGGTAGGTGGGGCGGAGTTTGAGCACATGCTTGAACTTGGAATAATCCGCCCTTCGAACAGCTCTTGGTCCTCGCCCCTGCAGCTTGTCCCCAAGAAAGCTGGCGACCGGTGAGCTTGCGATGATTACCGGGTGTTCCATTTACTAACCGTACCAGCTAGGTAGCCCATCCCACATGCATGGCCTTACCGCAGGCTTCACAGTTAAGACGATCTTCAGTAAAAGCGATCTGGTTCGCGCATGTTACCAGATACCTGTAGAAGAAAATGACATTCCTAAAACGCCGGTTATCACTCTCTTCGGCATGTTGGAATTTATAAAATGTTGTCTGTGTTCCAGGAAGCGGTGGGTTTTCGCCTGCTAAGCGTTCTCCATATAAAAAGCCACAAATGTCTGTTTATCAACCCTGTGACTTGGCGGATGTGAATCGCCATTACATAAAGTCAATGCTTGCTGTTACACTCTGGAATATCGACCAGTCATTTTGCAATATTTTTCTGACGCGTATAACAAATATACTGTCAGTTTTTCATATAATGTCCCCTACTCCACCTTCTGTGCGATTTTTATTCATGCTACGCACAAATGAAATCAGTTAACGGCACTCCACTGATGAATTTGCTCTTCAAGTTTGCTTCGACTGTTTCTGCAAAGTGTACAACTTTTGGCCAAGCCAATTACGTGCGTTGCAACGTATCTGTTGCGCCAAATAATTGCTTGTAAATTTTGATCATACGAGAGTTGGTATGCCACGACAAATCCGGGCAGAATATCATTAGATATTACTGATGAGGCTTTCATCCCAATAGTTCACAAGTTATATAGCAGAGCCTAATCCGGAAAAGCGTCAGACGCGTTTCGCCCTATTGGAGCTCGTCAGTGGCGCGCATTCCGTCGGTCCTCTAAAGAGGATCGAACCCATGGCTACTAGAGGCAGCTGCCAACTAACCAGCGGCTTAGGCCGCTGAGCCATGGGGGACGTTGGTTGGGCTACCTAATTTGCAAACTAACTAGGATATAGCACCACCTATCTACCACTGTCACTGACGGCGGTTAGCCTGCGAGGTGATGACGTCCTCTCACTAGACGCTGTTTCCCCCATGGATCAGTGGCTTAAGCTGCTGGCTTGTTGGCATCTGCCTCTAGCTGTCATGGGTTTGATCGTCCTTAGAGGATCGAGGGAATGCGCACCACTGACGAGCCCTAATTGAGCGAAACGAGTCAGGCGCTTTTCCGGACTAGGTCCTGCTATGTAACTTGTGAACAATTGGGATGAATACCTTATCAGTAATAGAACTAAAATCCTGCTACTCGTGAGTAATATGAAATAATAATAGCCTCCCACAGTTTCAAATGCTATAGATATATCGTCTAGTGTGAGGACGTCATCACCTCGCAGGCTAACCAACGTCAGTGACAGTGGTAGATAGGTGGTGCTATATCCCAGTTAGTTTGCAAATTAGGTAGCCCAAACAACGTCCCCCATGGCACAGCGGCTTAAGCCGCTAGCTAGCTGGCATCTGCCTCTAGCAGTCATGGGTTCGATCCTCTTTAGAGGACCGACGGAATGCGCGCCACTGACGAGCCCCAATAGGGCGAAACGTGTCTGGCGCTTTTCCGGATTAGGCTCTGGTATGTAACTTGTGGACTATCGGGATGAAAGCCTTATCAGAAATACAACTAAAATCCTGCTACTCGTAAGTAACATGAAATATCATTATGTATTTATTTATTTTTTTGGACTTGGCAACGCAACACAAGCCTAACAACGCTTCATCCACGATGTCCTTCGTGGCTTACTCTTCGCTTATTCCTACTTCGATGCTATTTTAGTATCCAGTTCATCGGAACATGGGCACTTCGTGCATCTTCGAACTCACTTCCAGTGCTTGACCTCATGCGATGTCACAGTCAATCCGACTAAGTGCGAACTCGGCAAATCAACGGTAGAATTCCTAGGCCACCTCGATTAATCGTCTGGTACCGAAGTCCTTCCTGGTAAGATCCAGGCAACCTAGGACTTCCCAGCTCCAACTTCGTTCAAGCACCTCCGTGGACTTTGTGGTTTGGTCAACTACTATCAACGCTTCGTTCCGCGCTGCGCTGAGCTCATGCAGCCCCTGACTGACCTACTCAGTGGGAATGAACTTACGTTCGCTTTCCCTGACACAGCACAGACAGCATTCGCCGAGCGCAAGCATGTTATCTCCAACATAGCCCCTTTCGCTCATTCCGAATCGACTGCACCCCTTTCTATTACGAGTGGTGCCACAGACGTCGCGGTAGGAGCCGTCCTCTATAAACACGTTGGTGGGCAACGACAACCCTTTGAGTTCTTCTCTAAGCGCCTGCAGCCAGCGGAATCCCGCTACAGCACGTTTGGCAGAGAACCGTTCGCCACTTACCTAGCCATTCGTCACTTTCAGCAGACACTCGAAGGCCGCGGTTTCACGGTCTACACTGACCACAAGCCTCTTATCTTCGCCTTCAACTCTGCTTGCAACCAATATTCACTACGGGAAACAAGCCTCCTAGACTTTGTCACGCAGTTCTCTGTTGACATACGCCATGTTTCAGGTATCGACCATCCCGTCGCTGACGCTCTCTCACGCGTCAACCTCACACTCCAGTCTTTGTCTACCGTTGACCTTGTGGCCGTGGCATCGGTTCAGGCTCAAGATGAAGACCTACAGCGCACTCTACAGTCCACTTCGCTGCATGTGCAACCTGTTTCTTTCCAAACCACGGAAGGAACCATTCTCTGTCCCAGACCCCTCGTGATCGTCTCCTCCAGACGCACAGTCTTTGACGCACTGCACTCGCTAACACACCCTGGTGTCCGTGCACCTTTGAAACTGGTCAGCGAACTTTTTGTTTGGCCACGCGTAAAGAAAGCTGTTAGTACCTGTGCTGGTGACTGCGTTCAGTATAAGCGCTCCAAACTACATACACACAATGGCAGTCCTCTTGGTTCATTTCCTGCCCTGGACTCGCAGTTCTCGTATGTACACGCAGACTTGGTAGGTCCATTCACCCTTTCACGCAGATTCGTTTACATTCTTACATGTGTCGACTGCTTCACCAGATGGCCAGAAGCCATTCCCGTAACAGACAGCACAGCTAAGACTGTTATCCGGGCCTTCTTGAACCGGTGGGTCTTGCACTACGGATGCCCATTTACCAGTACAACCGACCGAGGGACACCTTTCGAATCTTCACAATTCGTTACGTTCTGTAACTTTCTAGGCTGTCGCCGCCCTCATACCACAGCGTATCACGCAGCAGCAAACGGGTTAGCTGAACGCTTCCATAGATTAAAGCCTCGCTCTGCGCCTCCTCCGACACCAGCCAGAGCGAAAGCGTTTCGCTCCTACTCTTAGGCATTTGCTGCAGCATCAAAGCCGACTCGCACTCTGCACCAGCCAAACTGCTTAACGGCACAAAGCGAAAGTTGCCAGGAGAATTCGTTTCAGCTGCCGCATCGTCTGGTGTGCCTCCGCCCACGTTTGCGTCTTCCCTAGTTAAATACATGAGTTCAGTACGCACGACTCTCCGTGAACAGAATCGAGATGTGCAAATGCACAGCGGACTCTCTGCCTGCACTCATGTCTTTCTCCGCACCGACGCCGTGCAACGCCCTCTCCAGCCTCCCTACACTGGTCCTTTCCGAGTTATGCAACGGACTCCGAAACATCTTACTTTAGATCAGAATAGTCACCGGACCACGGTGTCCATCGACCGCCTCAAAGTGGCTTTCTTTGACGAGCCACTTCCAACCTATACCGTTGTTACCACACAAGCACCCGCACCAGCGATGACTTCCAGAGTACTGGATGTGCCGAAGCCCTCCGTTCTTGTTGACCCGTAACCTACCCTGCCTCAACCCCAGGCTACCGACCGACACAATAGGCAGGTCAAATGTCCGATCCGTTTTTCAGAGTTTGTAACCGTTTGCTATTTCCATTAACACATTATTTTGTCAACATTGATAATCGTGCGTCTCATGCACAAACGTTTTGCAAAAGCGACAAGATACCCCAAAACAATTTGAACGGTCAAAAAGCGTGTTCGCTTTGCTCATGCCTGCCATGGACCCCTCCGGTCTCAAGCCACTTCCCCTGACCCTTGCCCAACGCGTCTGACTTCTACCAACATGAAACTCAACCGTAAAACTGCCAAGGAAACCCTCGAATGACTCGCTAACCTGTTCAACGCAACCCTTGAGTGACTCGCCAGCCGACCCAAGGCACCCTTACTCATCCAAAGTACAGTCAGTTGCCCCCTGCCGCAAACAGCCACGAACGGGTTGGTCCCCAAACGCCTGACTAGGTGTTGTCGACGAGGATGCCGGATTTCTTCGTGGGACAGGGACCGTGGGTTGGAATGCGGTGGGGGATTGACTATTCCCATGTGCACCTTCAGAGCTGCAGCAAAGCGAAATCCTGTCGGCCTTTTTCTGGAACAGCCAGTTGTTTGAAGTTCGCCCAGCCCACCCAGACGGCTCACCGATGAGGCACTCTGGTCCGCGCAATCATCATCATACATAATGAATAACAAAAGCCTGGACCCAGCGAACTCTGCTACACACCTCATCCTGAAAGCTCATGATCAAACTATTTCAACCACGCGCACCCATACTCACCTTCCGTTTTCCAGACTAACAGCTTCATCGAAGGCTTCCACTCTTCAGCCTTCTAGGGGGAGGCCAATTTAGTGTACCGGAAAACAAGACCTTGCAGCCTTTTGCGACATTGGATGTTACGGTTGTTAACCTTCAATTCGTCCAATTTTTTCACTGACGGCATATCCGTTGACACAAAGCGTTTTAGTGAGTAACTTGCTGCAACTTTGCTAGCTCTGGTTGATTCGCTTCCTATTTTTGTAGTCTACACAATATATGTTAGGTTCTCTTGCCTCCAACTTCTGTATTGTCCCGTATTTGACATGTCTCTTACGTGTCATTGTTTAGTGGCTGGTATCCCAGTCTCCACAAAACAAGCGCCGTCCATGGTCCACACTATGAGCCTTTATTCCCCCAAAAGTGTTTGACGTCCAACAATTTCTTTTTTCACATGCATACGTGGGTCAACATAACATAGTTCATAATTCAGGAGTAAGCACTTGCGTCTATTAGCTTACCTTTTGCTAGCAGGAAACAAGATTTGCATTTCAAATAATGCTCCGTAAGTGCCAAACATTTTCTCTTTATATAAAGCCAGTAAGAAACGTTTCCGCAAATGTAATTTACACGCGGCATTCAGCGCTAGTGTTACCTTATTTTGCGTTGACAACCGCACAGTTACAGACGGTACTATCCATGTAGCCGCGGTTAAAATTGGAGGCTCATCTGGAGGATGTACGATTTTAAGTGCAAAGTAATAGCAAGTGTGTTTGTGTACACAGACTTTCTGCGGGAAAATGTTTGCCATTTACGGCATCAAATATCCCATAGATTCCTCTGTTACACTTAAAACTATGGTGGACTATTTTGCCATTTTAAATGCCCGCCATCGCCCAGGCTACCGCGCGCAATGCAAAGTTCAGGCGATAGAAGAGTGGAACCAGGACTCTCACATCTGGCGGGAACGGGTTTGCGGGCCAAGATGAACCGGCACAGCCAGGAGTCTAATGGTAGCGCAGGATATTGATATGTGGTTAAATAATTTGTAAATGGTATAAATAAACAAGTAGCAGACGTATAAAGGAATCAGTGTCGTGTAGCTTTTATAGTGATATAGTTTACCGTATCCTAGGTAGCAGGTGCGCGGATTTTCCAACTGCATAAATGTGTCTAAAATGGACCTATGTTCTTGGACAAGTAATTAGCGCCTTCCGTTAATCGGAAAATGAAGAGAAGCATTTTTGTGGGAGTACATGAAGAGTGATACACCTAAAGTGAATGGGAAATGCTTAATATGCTTACCTCACATGCTCCTATGTGATTTCGTATTTTGCGTAAGTACTAGGCAGAAATGTTAGCGTGCTCCGGGAACTAGGTGGGCAAGAACGGAAATTGCTGTGAGAATAATATGTAAATAAGGGGGTAAACGGATGTGGTACATACAGGCAGGTAACACCGTACTATGCGCATATATGTTTACATTGGAACGTTGGAGTGTAGAGAGCAGAAGGAAAAATCCTTTGTCAGCTCCATGGCATCCCGTTCGTCACCGGGATCAAGGTGGACATTGCAAGTCGGTTCTAACGGAACCGCTGCATTAACACAAGAAGCAACAAGATCCGAGTTTACTCAACAGATAAGAATCCAATTGATGTTTGAAACATTCCTCCGACTGCGCATTAACGATATACACAGGTAGATTATTCCATTCGTTCATTACTCTGGTAGACAGAGTGGCGTCACAACGGACCCGAATTCTCCTATATTTAAACAATTTCCACTGGTGACTCCGAGTCGAACTGAAAGAATTGAGTGGAAAGAAATTCTGCAATTCAACTCCAAGTTCCCCTCTAACGATACGCTATGTGAAAAACAAATCCCCGCGAGCTCAACGGTATGCTAGGGAGAAAAGTTCAGGCACTGGAGACGATGTGAGTAAGGCAGGTTTCGTAACTCCAGAAGAGATTTAGATCCTCTCCGCTGAACTTTTTCAATCAAGTTGCGTTCAAATTTGGAAAGAGGATAAACAGCGGGCAGTCCATACTCAAGAATCGGACGTAAATGAGAAGTGAACATGAGCCTGAAGATCTCGGGAGTCAAGCGAGAGAAGGATCGTCGTGTGGCGAAAAACAACCTGTTGGCAGAAGCGACTTTTTTCAAGGTATCTTCAGTCGATTTTATGTCTGGGATCACATCGACGCCCAAGTCCCTCTCACGATTAGAGTTCGGCAGCAAAAAGCCACCGAAATGATAAATTCCAAATAGTTCGAAGGCACCGATCGGAATAACGGAACATTTGTCGTGATTTTTGGGTGACTGACACCTGATCGATTAATGATGCAGCGAATAGAGCCTCGTTTGTAGTAAACGCTCTTCATCTAGACAAGAGACTTCCATCCATATCCATGGCTGGCTAGCCGAACAACCTCCTCGTTGTGCCAGCTGGGTGGTTCGGGTTTAACCCGTTCCAGCTAATAGTTCGGCGGCGGTGTTCCAGGATATGGTGGGTTTTCGCCTGGCAAGCGTTCTCCCTATAAAAGCCCACAAATGTCTGCTTAACAACACTGTGACTTGGCGGTCGTGGCTCGCCAAAAGATAAAGTCACTAGCCCGTTGATATCTGGATAATCCTTTCCAACCCACGGACATCAATATTCCACTCGCACATTGCTGACGATAGCAAACATTCAAGAGTGGAACAGCACATTTACGACCGTAACCTACACAGCTACATAAACGCACACACGATTACATACTTACATACCCCCGGCACAAACAAGCACTGTTATGGCAAACATATCAGATTTTTGCACATCCTGGATCACGCGTTGATTTGTCGAAATGATCACTCCTTGTCAAGAATAAAATCTTTATTTATTTATTTATTTATTTAAATCATCTGCGTAAATCAAACAATCTGCCCGTAGTACCGACGCCAGGTCGTTAGTAAAGACTTTAAAAATTTCAGGGCTAAGAACAGAGCTTTGTGGAACTCCGCTGGTCATATTTACGGGGAAAGAAAGGGCTTCATTTACTTCCACACGGAAAGCGCGGTCATGCAGGAAATCGGTGAGCCAAGAGAGGATGCTTCTTGAAACACCAATACTGCGAAGTTGGCTAAGCAGATTTTCACGTGGAACCTAGTCAAAAGCTTTACTAAAATCCACGAATACAACATCTAGCCGCTTACCAGCATCCATGGATTTGGCCCAGTTTTCTCCAGCTACCAGAAGATTGGTGACACATGAACGCGAAGGACAAAACCCATGCTGCGCAGCTGAAATGATCTTGAGGTTCTGGAAGTGCAGGTTAATTGCTCGCTTAAGATTCCTCTTCATAACCTTGCAGACGACAGATGTTGGACAAATGGACCGATAATTCGTAGGAGCTTGTCGATGTCCTCCTTTGTATATGGGTTTGACTAAGCCCACTTTCCAGGCAAGCGGAAGACGCCCGGCCTCAAGTGAGCACCGAAATAGGTGGCAGATAGGAATAGCGATAGATTCGGCCACAATCTTGAGGAAAAGAGGATGCAATCCATCAGGTCCCGGGGAAGAGTTGGGATCCAACTGGCACAAAAGTTTGTATACCATAGTAACATGTATGTCCATATCACTTAGAACGGAGAGCAAGGATGAATAACAATCAACTGACGGCACCTCCGTTGTATAGACCGATGAATACTGGCGAGCTAAGAGATAAGCCTTATCAGCATCGCCGTGGAGCACGGTGTTAAGGTCGTGGGGATGCAAGGACGGTATTCCACTTCCGGCTCTGGTGCTCCTTTTTAAGTAGGAGAAAAGCAGCTTCGGTATAGACTTGGAATGTTCAGCCAGATGACCTTGGTATTTCTGCCGTTTTGTACGTTTTATCCATGTACATACTTCCGGACCAATTTATAAATGATATAATCGGTTTCCAAACTCGAAAGCCTATAGCGATTCCAAATTTTGTGTCTTTGGTTCATGAGCGACCGTAGCACTCGGTCAATCCAGGGGAACCTCAAGTAAATGGTTTTCGTTTGGATATGGGAACAACCTCATCAATAAGGGACAACATTTTCAAGTAAACAAAGCTCCAAGCATTATCGACGTCCAAGTGCTGAGGGAGAATCCAATCCTGCTCGTTAGCGGCCTTCTTCAAGCGGTTTGGATCAGCACGTCAAAAATTCCGCCGATGGACACAGTGGTTTTGACTGCTCAACCGTGTGGTCCATTGAAATGAAAGTAGGCAGTGGTCACTCCTCCCGATTGGTGGTAAAACAATCAAATCAGAAACATCCGATGGTGCAGGCGAAAGCACAAGATCGAGTATGTGCGGCTTCTGACCAGGGATAATGCGAGTAGGTGTCGCGACATGTTGAATTAAATTGCTTTCAAGAACAGCTTCCAGAAACGTAGAATCGAAGGAGACAGGTGCAGAATCACATTGAAGAAGATCCCAATCAAAACTAGGGGCATTCAAGTCCCCCTCTAATAAACAATCCCTATTTCAACCATGCTTCTTTAGAGAGGCCAGTAAACGATCACCAAAACTCAGGGGAGCTCTGTAGAAGACACCGAGAAGGAGAGATCTACATCCATCGTGAATATGACACCAAAGCACTTCGGAGTGGTCATCACTTCTCAAGACAACAACAACTACATGGACCTTCAGATTTTACTTCCAGTAGAGTATGACGCCGCCCCCGATCTCAAACCAATGTGATCAGCTAGTGAGAGACTGTAACCAGGAATATGTACTTCGGGATCTGGGATTTCTGGGGACAACCATGTCTCCGTAAACGCCATAAGGTCCGGGAGAAGTACTGACGCAAGATGCACAACCTCATCTAGTTTGTTACGCAGACTGCGCACGTTCGCAAAAGGTACGTGCAATCCAGTTGTTGATCCTAATGTCCGGGAAGGACAAGAACTGGCTTCCAGCGCGTTCTCTACACTTTCCGAACCACGTGAAAATCCTCGATACGCAAATCGGTTTCACCGTTCGCACGGCGAGTTCCCAATACATCGACTGCAATCTTCATTTTAACGCGGTCTTCCGGGGATAGATCCCGTAACACGTGAAAGGGCTTCCACTTGAGGCGCGAAGTTCGTCGAAGTATCCGACGGCATTCTTCTTCACTCTGGCATACAAACTTAAGGGGACGCATCTTGGAAGCATCCTCGTGTATTCTGCTTAAGTCGAAAAGCAGAGACATTATTGATCCCCGGTTTGCCCTCATCGACCATACGTTTTAGAAATAATTGTACTTGATACGTACTGTGTATGTGTAACGTGAAACTGATGTGGTAGCGTCAGTATCAAGTCAGAATGCTTGGGGCACAGTAACTTTAATGACCTAAGGTGAATGGGAAGTCGAAATGGATGTTAGTCTCTTGTGTACTTGTGGTTCCTTAAAGCTCGCAACGGAGGAATCGGAATCCATAGCGTGCATAACTGTTTATGAAACTTGCTACATATTTATATATACATGTATATATGTATATTGTAGGAGCAGCAATTCCATTTATTTTCATGTTAAATATGAAAAATATAAACGCATATATCTATAAATAAATATATGCATTCACTTTCATACATCATTACGCTATATAAATGTGCTCATTAATAGCTATATATAATAAATAAATAAATAAATAAATGGTTTATTCTCGTCACGGCGAGGCACACCATCCAGGGCATGATCATGGTATTACAGACATGTATGATCAGCAATTGCACAAATTACTACATTTTGACCAATAGCATGGGAATTTATGTGTGTGTTGAGATGTAAAACTGGTTAACTGTGTACTTGGAAGGGGACATGTGTGAGTAAGTAAAGGTGACTGTGTGTGCTTTTGTTCGTTGTGTTCGCCATCAAAGGGGGAATCACTGGAACGCTTTGAATCAGAGGACGTCCGTGATGTGTGAATGATCCTTCTGAAAAGGGAAGAGGCAGGGACTTTATTTAGTGGCGAGTCACATCCGCCACGTCACAGTGTTGTTAAACGGATACTTGTGGCTTTTTATAGGGTGAACTCTTGCCAGGCGAAATCCCACCACATCCTGGAACACTGCCGTCAAACCCTTTGCTGGAACGGGGTTTACCCGAACCACCCGGCTGGCACCACGAGGAGGTTGTTCGGCTAGCCAGCATACGTATATATTTATATTATTTATGGAAATGAAATTATTAATGCGTTCACTTGTATCCGTGTTCCAAACTTGGTGCCGCCGGTACATCCGTAACACGCAACGTAATGGGGACTTGCGTTTGTGGGAACGTAAGCACGGCGTGCCACCGACATCCTGCATTCCTCCTTTTATACGACCATCACCGTTCGCAATTCCGTTGTCCTTTGACATGGGTACATCGCTGGTACTGGGCAAGCAAGGTGCAACTACGGGTAGAACACTTCCCACTGTGGTATTATCCCGTTCGCCAAATAATCGCTGATATTCCACCTCACTGTCCAGCCGCACCGGATCAGTGCACCGTCGAGTAGTGCAGTAAAGCTTCACATTGCTATCTCTAGCAAAAACCTACGACATCCGTTTCCGAATTCTCAGCACCTCTTGATATCGCTATGTGCCGAAGCTGCACAGGTGTATTTTCAACTCCGAAGGAACCTCCTCTGCCTGCCGCAATTTCGTAGCCCGTCCCACGGGTCTGACTTCCAGCCCGTGGTCCGTCTCATGAATCGTAACATTACGCAATAATGAAGCCTCCGACACACTGCCCGCTGTATCCTGTGTCCGAACATTCCATTGGCAATTAATCCAAATTATCGACATACACATACCTAGCCTAGCGGTTACGTGACACATATGGGCGCAAGGCATACACCACTGATGATGAAATTCGCAGTCACAGGACTCCACCGTCACAGCGTAGGAACGGGTGCACGTACCACGAGCACAACGAACCAAACAGTGCGGACCAACTTCGTTGACAGCCATGTTACCTGCACTCCTCAAATGCCTCAGAAAAGTTTTGTGAGCGAACGGAAGAAAACGCGCCAACATCGGTGCCGCCATGGACAATTCCGGGGGTGGTATGTACGGGGACGCGCTATGCCTCTCAAGAATTTGCAGCCTATCCTGAATCAACGTGTTTACACGATTAAGCATCACCGTAAACGAAGTATGTAGGGAGGACTGCTCCGTAAGCTGCCTCTTCAGGTGCTTGTTCTCGTTCTCAACGCGGTTGGTTGTAGCGCAACCGAATAAGCACACGTCCCGCAACATGTGAGCAGCCCAGGACGACGTACATGGCAGCCACGTTCGCTGTAAGTAACCATAGCATTCAGCATTTCTCACCCGTATGGCCCTCAGCAGCTCGTCGAATTGCTCCGCATCACGTGTATGGATCAAGTTATGCAGCCAGTGCCGCAGAACACTTCTTTCCATTGAACTCGTTTCTGATAGACAAGTAACACGGCGTGACATACCCCACAACACACGAAAACGGCAATGCACCACCAACGCATTCGGACAAGTCAAGGTCATTGCCCGCACCTGCGCCATGCATTTATCCATTACAACAGTACGTACCGTTTCCGTGCAAGGTAGCATCTCTTTCATCGCTTCCACCGCTTGCCGGTAGCTGCCGTACGTCTCATTCGACTGTAATGCCTAGAAAAAAGCATACGTCACCCCTGTTACATTCAACGGCATACAGTGCCTCAAAATATACCCCCCAAAATTAACTTGGTGAATCGCGTCCGCCAAAATCACTTCGCAGTATTGTTCCGCAAAGCCTCCATAACCGATGGCACGAAGAACAAACTCACCACCTTGCCCACTTTCACCACACGACAAGCGCCGTGCCCCTCCAACAATTCCGTTACCCCCATCTCCCCTGTTTTCCGCTTCCGGTGTCGCTTCTAAGCATCTTCACATCATCCGCGTTCAACGTCCGCCCATGTGCCATCGATATGTACTTACGTATTCCCCTCCCACTTTTGAAAACGGACCTCAAGGAATACACTTTTTTCCTGCGCCTCCGTCAACCGCCTGTTTTGGGGATACAGCCAAGACTTGCCAACATGGAAAGCGTGACAATGGCACAAATGTGATTCCCCTCGTTCGTAAAACTCGCCCTGCAAGTTGAAAGAAAAATGCGCCTTGCAGTGCATCCTCCTGTAACTATGTAGCACTTATCATTCCACGAGAATCGCAACTTACCGTTTCCCACGAACATTGCTATGCTTACCATGAACATGGCGATACTGAACGAATTGGTACGGGTACTTCTCTGGCAACTGCATCCTCGTTTGCCGTTCATAATGTCGCCGAGTCACCGCCGTATGATTGTAAAAAGCTGTGGCAGTTGCAAATTGAAGTTTCTTCACATCGCACTCAACCTCCTCAAATTTCCGATAATGTGTACGCACCAACAGACAGAATCTCTCGGAATCATCCACCATGATGACAGTTAGAAATGTGGCGCCAAGTGATTTCCAATACTAATGTAGTCTAGCACAACAACGAACTATGATAATCACACTGACCTAATTCCATACGGAAACTACACAGCCTTAACATGTGCACTCCACACACATATATATATATATGTATATATATATATATATATATATATATATATATATATATATATATATATATATATATATATATATATATATATATATATATATATATATATATATATATATATATATATATATATATATATATATAAAAGTCCCCCTAGCGGCTAAGCTTCCCGTTGGCCTAGCATAGCTGCCGAACAAAACCCACCGCCAGGCAAAACTCAGATGTGAGAGTCCCGGTCCGTAGAAGAATCGGAGGAACTAATTTTTGTAAGGACAGGAAATTGCTTCGCGGCTATTGTCTTCGGTGACATCCAAGAATGTTTGAATTACGCATGATATATTGGTAATGCTGATGTTAGGATGGAAAATAAAATGTAAGCTAATGGTATGGGGTTTTACTTCTTGAAAACCGTTCTGATGATGACTATTGGTGTGTTTGAAGGTCACGGCGTATTCGAAAGCCGAAAAATGGTAAATACAGATGATGTTCTAAAGGATCTTTTACTGAGCGGAGAAGCGATTTTACGATTTATTCATATATGCAAAGGTTGTGCTTGAATGATGCAACTGGTAAGTGGAACTTACTTCCCTGGATAACGGAGATTCAGGTCTCCTGTCTGAATTTTGTAGATGTTGTATTTTTTGTAATCACGGTCAAAGAGGAGCCAATTGTGCTCCAAATTTGTGGTACTTCTAATGTTGAAACAAGATTCATGAATTGCATTGCAGGGGCAATTTGTTAGAAGGCATGATTTCATTGAGCTTTTGTTTTATCAAATATGGTGAGCATTTACGGAACTGTTTGAGGGGAAGGGGGAATGTTAAATAAGGATGGTGGTGTGTTGTTTGTCGAAGAAAACGGCAGATGTGTGCAACGATTCTATCATACTGCATTTACACTACTAACAAACATATGAGTAGTAAGCTATAAATAGTAACTTTCATCAGCGGTTTCATTGGATGAGGGCTCGTATATAACAGGGACGTATACTGGATACCTTCTCTAGTGGAGTCTAGTATGTGACATACCGAGACGGTGCGCTACAGCATCCTTCTCTTTGTATTTTATTATTATTATTATTATTCAGCCGTGATTCACATCACTATGTAAACTCCATGGTATTACTCACCAGACTATGCTATCTACATTCTGTTCCTTGCAATGGATTTGTAGATTACATAACCCCAGCTTGACCAGCTGCTCAATGCAACGTAGCACGACGCTTAGAGAGCCGGTGCATCGCAGAATAGTGGTTCAGTCCATCCATGAACTCATTCGTAATTGACGTGCGCGCGGTGTTTCCGAGCGAATTGTGGGCTTGATATGGATCAATGATACGGGGGCAAATTATTGTGTATGTTCCCAGTTCGATGGATACGTTTGAATCAAAAGGTTATCATCGCTTGCCCGCTTACAGTACACATAAAGTGTAGAGTTTGACACTTGGAATACAATGCTCAACGATTGTCCATCGTGTGACCACGCTGATCTATGCATTTGATGAGAAATTTCCCTGGAAATTCTGCGGAAAGTGGACAATCCACACAATTAACCGACTAACGATTATCACCATGTCGACAGTTCATGTTCCGCTCCGCAGGTTAGTAAAGAGAGAGAACATAGTTATAGTTCCAGTTTTTCCTGAGCCATACTGAGTTTACCGGGGCTTATGAAAACGCACGTAATAAGCGGGTGGAATGCGGATGCGCAGAGACGCCTATCAGACGAAAACAATCGGAGTACGCAATT
Source organism: Dicrocoelium dendriticum (assembly GCA_944474145.2). Classification (NCBI taxonomy): domain Eukaryota; kingdom Metazoa; phylum Platyhelminthes; class Trematoda; order Plagiorchiida; family Dicrocoeliidae; genus Dicrocoelium; species Dicrocoelium dendriticum. Next base: position 70,736,467 of record OX104066.1, read on the forward strand.
CGTCTACTCCACATCCGGGATGCTTGTAATGTACTCCCGGTTTCCCGAGTTTTGCTTATTGATAGCACCTTCTCCACTTACCAACAGAGAGGTTTTCTGTACCATTTGATTGTAGTCGATGGCTGTCTTAAAGGTCTGCCGGTTGCCATTGCTGTTCTCTGGCGGGAGACGGAGACTAACGTCAGAACTTTCCTGCTCACGCTTATGGTGTTTGTAGTGGTGCTTCTGACGTTAAGTGCATCATGTCCGATGGTGCACTGGCTATTGCGAACGCTGTATACTTCTTTCCTTCCGCACATCATTTATTATGTCGCATCCATATAATTAGAAATGTTAATAATCGTTTTCCACAATCCACTTCATTCAGACGTTTTTTTCATCGCGATGTACACGTTCAACTTTTGGAAACATTTAGCTAATTTGAAACTCATTCGTAATACTGACCAACATTTCTTTCACTATATCAGTTCCTTCATTCTGTCGAACGCTTGCAGATTGGTCAATAGTAGGATCCATGGTGCTGTAACATACAGCATACACGACACGAATATGCTGGAGTCCATGCATCGCTGCTTACACATGAAACTGCTTAATGGGGGAATTGGATTATGGAAAGTCATACGAGTGTCACGGATGAACGCGACGTATTCGATATGGAGCCGACAGAAGGCGTATCGGATGCATCTTGTCTCAACCTGCCTATTGTCGGTCATCCGGAGTTGGATCACTTGTGCTACCGATTGATGCCATACGTTATTTTCCTGATGGTGCCTGACTTGAGTTCAACGTATCCGGTTGTGGTACTCTGCAGCGGTGAGCATGCAACTGTTTTCAGCAATCGTCGACTGGAGACGGTGTACCACGACGGGCGTACGTGCATATGCAAAAGTTATGTGGGCTTTGAACTTCCATGCAGTCACCTGCTGCAGTTCGTACAGCTTAACAGCGTGGATGTCAACGAACTACCGGTCAGCCGATGGTGGACGGGAGCGAATAATGGGGCACTTGTCGTTTCAATCGCGCCGTTGGACGCGCCTATAATCGGAAGGCAAGAACCGAGCGCCATTTTGGATATGGTTTTGAACGACATACGTGCACTGTATCGGCGGCTGCAGCCAGTGCACTACGCTCTGTATGTCGCGTGGCAACGTACTTTTGTTCAACAAGCCGGCCCGCAAGAAATGTCTCCGTTCTCCTTTGCCCCTCCAGTGCACCTGGCCACGGACACAAAGATTGCCGATTACAACCAGCTGCCGGAGTCCATATTTCTGAACTTGGACGCTGCAGATCTCACATCGTCCAACGATAACGCGGATTTTAGCGACGAATGGAATGTGGCAATAGCAAGCTCGGATGAAGAAGGCACAATGCCAGCGGTTCTACCTGGTGCGCAGCAGACGGCCGCTGCTTACGATGCAACTCATCAACCCCGGACTACAACAGCTGGCGAAAATACCAACCATCCAAGTTTGCAAGATTTGGTGATAGATGAAGAGATATACGCAGAATGCGGCTTACAAGATCCGGAAGAAAACGAGGGGCGAACAATACACTGGGTTCAATGCCCGTATTGTACACGTTGGTATCATCGAAGCTGTCTTCTGCAGTCCCCCATAATAACTGTTTTCTGGTGCTTTTTCTGCGAACAGCTATTTGTATGACACTGCGCAGTGAGTTGGTAGTTTTTTGCAGGCCGCATATGTCAACCTGTTTTCCTGTTCTGCTTTGCTGTATATGTGCTAATGATATGGTTATATATCCGCCACTTTACTAATAATTTTATTGTCATATAACAATGAACGCGCAGGTAATTTCTTCTTCTGTTTACGTCCACCGCATAAAGCGAACCCCTCGTCAACGTGGTGCGGTGGTGTAATCAGTTGTTAATTGGGCCAACATGTCTCCGGTTGTTTTCATATGGGTGAATAATGCTAGATAATAATCCATATATCATGTATCTATTCTTCCATGGTATTAAAGATTGGGATGAAAGCAATTACGAAGACAAAAGCCCTGGTGTGCAGCGCAAAACGAATGGAACGCTTATGATGAACCTGTACGTTTTGCCATACTATCGTCTTGGGCAATGTACGCACATAATACACCTTGTAAAAATTTAAATAAATGGTTTATTTCTGTCTTTATCAAGACACAGAAAATCAGGAGTGATCAAAATTTACAAGCAGTTACTTTTCGCCACAGACAAGTTGCTATGTTTGTACTCGGCAGTGGCCGAACTATGTACTGGCTGCGGAGATTGATGAAATAATCACGAGAAATGAAGTCGTCAAAGGATGATGATACCTTGGGTTCAAGTGAGCATAGTGCAAACAGTCAAGGCAGGATAAGTGTAGGGAAAGGGGATATGTAGACAGGGGTATCTTATTCTTATACGTGTCACGAATATATTAAAATATGGCCCTTGTCGACTTGCCAGTATGTAGTTTTGGGCAGTGACTTGATTCAGTGGTGAGTCACATCCACCGTGGTCGACGCGAAGTCGTCACCATCGATCGTCTAAAGCCCGCATTTATGGAAGAAACCACCTTGCGTACGTCGTACAGTGTTGCTTCGTGCGACATCACAACTCACTGCACTGACTTTCAGCATCTTATTATAGTTCAACCAGACCACGATCCCGGTCTACAAGCTTCAGACTTCCCGACATCTCCCGAATCCAGCCCAACTCCTCCCATGACCAATCGCCTTGGGGGGGGGGGTACGTAAGCCGTTTCGGTCCTCCGTCTATGTGCAGTGTAAATACGTTTAGGTTTGTATGTATCGTATATATTTGCCCCGTTTATGGTGGAATAACGTTTTGAAAACAAACAAAAAAGCTAAAACCGAGAAACTTGTTTAGAAATATGCAAAAACCAAAACACCTAACCACGCAGATCATTCGTTCATTCTTTCTGAAGTTCTGTGAGCGTGTTCTTCTATTTTCTTTTCTTTACACGCCCTAACCCTCCCCTTCAATCAAATGGCCCACACCAGCAATATTCTCGAGGACCGTGACGCGACTGCTGGTCATTGCTTCACGGAACGTTTGTCGCTTCTTCGCGGGACGTGGGTCGCTTCTCCGTAGGACGTTGGTCGTTTTGGCGCCGGATGGGGTGCGGCGGGGAAGAGAAATCACTCCCAAGCGCACCGTTTAGCTGTAACGGAGCGTGAGGTCCTGTCGGTCTTTTACTGGGCTAGTCCGTTTTTGTAGTTCGATAAGCCAGCTCTAACGGCTCGCCGAAAAGCATCCTGCCGTGCAATCAATCAATAACAAGTCACAAAAGGCGCAGCGGACTCCGATTTCCGGCGAACCCCCATTTGACATGAACGCTCGCTCATTCGTACTCGGCACCATTTTGCCCTACGAACCTAGATTCAACAGTCCTTTTCGAAATCGAAGGCTTTCTATGTTCAGCCTTCTAGGGGGGAGCTCTGTAGCGCCCAAAAAGATAACTGCTAGTTTGCAGATACAATTTAATTGTTGGCCGGTTGTACATTATTCCTTGTTGTTTTAATCTTCCTTAAAACCGGCTCGACACCCGACCGCGCTGACGTGTACCTCCTGCTTTGCTTCATCCGTCCGCGTCTTCTTGTAGCCCATCGAATACGGTCCGATGTGCCCAACTCCAATTGTTTTCTGATATCCGCGCTTACTTTCGCGCACCATTATGTTTACTAATCCATAGGTGAAGGATGTCGCTTTCGTTAGTACATATGCTCAGTATGGGCATGTTGCACCCGCACATACAGCCGCTGTACATCTGAAGAAGTTGTTTGCTTATGTTTTAAAGGGGGTAGCAGTTCGAACTAGTTTATTCCATCGTTGCAACGTGCGACCGTTTGGTACTACCGTGTAGCGAACGTCGTCAGGCAGCCTACGGTTAATCGCATTTAACCTCGGCGTGATGCTGTTTGGTGGCAACAACAAACGTAACCAATTTCCAAACAGACCGCTCTCTTTTTCCCTGTGCCTATTTATAAAATACAGCCACATAGTCTCACACTTTTGGTAATTGATCGGCTTACATGTTGCAGCTATAACGATTAAAAAGCAGTGTTGCTGTCGTCATTTTAGAACACAGAATGGCAACTGTTCCAGTCAACTGCGGACGACCGATGTTACTAATCGCTGAAATGCGCGATTTTTTGTCAGTGCTCTAAGTAGGCAGCGATTACCTAGGTGGTGCCCAAGCTTGTTAACGAAATGTCAGTCGCACAACCTTGCTACCTGAAAGTGCTTGGGAAGAAGCACAATACCAAGGCGAGCCAAACGTGCAGGTATACTCCTCATGGCACCGTAGTAGTATTGGTTAGTAGTACACCTCGTGAACAGTGCATTGCCCAGCTGTCTAGGAGCGGAGACGGGTAGTATGACAACCACCGAATGATACGGAATACGGAACCGTTATAACGGATGAAGCCGGAGTATGATGTTCAACAGCGAAACCGCTGTCCGCAGCAAAGGACACCAGTAAAAATGGAACAATGACGTTCTATAGTAGTGAATGTCAATGCAAACACAACTAAACAGACCTCGGTTGTGTAGTTATAACAGCAGTGTGCCGAACCTTCAATGGAGAATAGCAGTTGCAATAGTATGGTAGTATAGGTGGTTACATGGAGGAACAGAAGGTGCGGCTGAATGATACGCCGTTGGAAAAGGTGTAAGCAGTGGTTGGAAAAGTCTCCATAACCAAAATAGACGGGTACCGAAGGCAGCGAACGTAATTGTTCGCAATTGACCAAGTCGTTGAAGAACGTACTGGCGAGAAATCACCACATATAATGCTTAGTGCCAACAATCGTATGGATAATGGATATGTAAAACGACTGGGGCAGTGATTGTAATTGTCCTAATCTATTATGTCTTTGCAGAACATAGTAGTGAAAATTCACCGTATATAATAATCATTGCATACCAGGTTATGAGAAGTATGGAGAAAAAAAGACTGAGGTAAATACTTAGACGTTGTACCCAGTTCCAGTTCAAGTTCAGTTGGGACCGAAACGATAGGATAAGCCCGTGAACGTTTCTTCGTTTGCGTATCGTCGGAATGGGATTGACAGGTCTTCTTGAGATGCTGAAAAGCCTAAAACAAAGACCGCATCACACCCTGTCCAACCAATTACTGCCCACATTTTCCTGGTCAGCAGTCCCTGCCAGGCCGGTTTATGTGAAGTAAAAGAGTGGAGGGTAAGCTAAGAAAAGAAGAGGAGGAATGGCAGCTAAATAATGATAATACCAAGGTGTGAGAAGAAAGTTAAAATAACGAAGGGAACATTGAAGATACAAGTCGGTTAGGAGAAAGGGAAGGTTTGATACTGCCATCCAAGAGCATCTAACTGACACTGGAAACCCTCTATCCTAGATTTTCTAACGACGTGCTCCGGAAGCGAGTTCCAACGTTCAATAACTCGACGCGACAAGCGAGTTTCTGTCCTTACGTGGTCAGAACGCAGTTCGTGCAGCTTCAACGGGTGACCTCGGAGACTAGGCAGCTTGGCGGGACTAAATCGCCAGGACAATTCTGGACCGATCTTACCCGTTAAGATACGGTAATTGAGGAGCAAGTCTCCTCTAATTCTACGGTAGTGCATTGAGTACATACCCAAGCTAAGCAAACGTTCGGAATACGTTTGCCCCCGCGATCCCTGCATTAACCTTGTACCCACTCGCAAATTCCTCTCCAGTTCTCTTTTGTCCCTTACAAGACAACGTGGACAAGCCTGGATACAGTACTCTAAGTGGGGTCGCACAAAAGTTGAGAACAGTTTGGCTATAGCAATGAAGACTGGTAGCTCAGGTGGTTCAGATGGCTGTTGAACTGCTCGCTGAGCTTGGCAATTTTGTTGCAAACGTTTCGTCACCAATCGAGGTGACATCGTCAGTGCGTAGTTGGGTAGCATGCAATAGCGTAGAGTAGCGTAGGGGAGCCTACATCAAGAATGTCTCCGAACTAACAGGAAGATTGCTGCAATCACATGGAATCACTGTGGCAAAAAAGCCTTGCCACCCTAAGAAAATTGATCTCAAGTCCCAAAGTAAAAGTCAATCAAGTCGACCAATGCAATGTCATCTAGCAGATCAAATGCAGCGACTGCGATAAAAACTACGTCGGACAAACTGGAAGAAAACTTTGTACACGAATCACCGAACACAAGGCGGCCGTCAGAAGGCATGATCCACACTCAATGGTTTCTGTGCAAGAAGATCAAGAAGGGAGGATTTCGATCTGGAGAACGTAAAGAGCCTAGCCCATGGAAGTACAAAACACACGAGGGAGTTTTTGGAAGCTTGGTACTTTACGACGCACTCAATCAATCTACACATCAAACTGAACGCAGTATACGCCACCCTACTGAGGAACGACCGCGAACTCGATCGATTTAATCCGGTGGAACGTGGGACTAGACCAACAGAACTGACAGCAAACTCGCTTGCGGAAGCAAGGAGACAAAGGCCACGAAACACAAAGAGGCGAGTTCAAAGGTCATCTGCCCATCAACCAAGCTGAACGCGGATCGAAGTCCTAACCAACAGGATTGCTCGGCTCCACGGCCAACCACGGCGGTATAAAAACGCACGCACACCACTCTCAGCGCACTCTCACCGAGGCTCCCCTACGCTACTCTACGCTAGTGCATGCCATTCAACTACGCACAGATGATGTCACCTCGATTGGTGACGAAACGTTTACAACAAACTTGCCAAGCTCAGCAAACAGTTCAACAGCCATGAGAACAGTTTCCCTTTAATATTGGCCGCTAGAACACCGAAGGAGCGGCGAATAAATCACATCATACGGAACCCTCTACAAGCAGCCTTCCTCCAATTGTCCCCAGATTGAAGCAATGAGGTATGGGTGATACCTAGATCAACCTGCTGAATGACAGCAGGGAGTTCACTTCCACCAATTACATAGCGACGTGGAGTAACTAAGCTTTAGTCTCCAATGGCGGAGGATAGAACAGTCTCGCCTGGACTTATAGGCATCAACCATAAGGTTGATCAATCCCAGAGCCTATCCAACGCACTCTGAAGTGCCTCAGAGCCCCCATGGATATCCGCAATATTCCAGAGCTTGATGTCATCAGCAAACAATAGCGACGGTAATTCAAGCTCCTGGGGTAGGTCATTTACATAAATTGCGAAAAGCAAAGGCCCTAGAACTGAGCCATGCGGAACGCCACTAAGAACAGCTTGTCTAAGTAAAAGGCTATGCCCCTCGCGTACGCATTGTTCTCTCCCCTCTAGGAAAGCAGAAACCCATTTAAGGGCGGCTCCAGATATCCCATATGATCTCAACTTCAATGAGAGTCGTTGATGTGGGAAGGCTTTCGAGAAGTCAACGAAAAGCACGTCGATGGCGTGACCGTTATCTACTGCCTCAGTCCAGCTTTCACGAGCTACAAACAAATTTGTCAGACATGAAAGTCCCTTAAGTAATCCGTGCTGTACCGCACTGAGAAGGTTAAAGTTAATCAGGTGATTCTCCCCCGAATCCCTGACCGACTTTTCAAACAACTTAACTATTACGCTTGTTAAGCTAACAGGCCGGTAGTTCGCGGGCAGAGCTCTGTCCCCGCCCTTGCAAATCGGACAGATGGTGGCCTTCTTCCATTCCGAAGTTAAGGCACAGCGTTCGAGTGATATAGTAAACATGCATGTCAGAGGACCACTTAGCTCAGCGGCCAATGCATGTATCAGATTCGGATGAATTGAATCAGGGCCAGAAGATTTGGACGGATTTAGCCCTTGAAACAGCCCGAAGACTTGTATCTCCGTTATGCTGATTTCAGTTAGGCAAGAATCCTCTGGGACTTTTGTGACCAGCTCAACCTGAGGTAGAGAGGCCTCATGAGAAAAGACAGCCGTATACTGTTCGCTAAGTATACAAGCATTATCATAGTCGCTATGCCCATGGATCCCGTCCGCTCGTAGTAAAGCCAGTATAGACGAGTTGTACCGCCACGTTTAAACACATCTCACCCACGACGCGTTTCGACTTAATTTCATCTCATCAGGTGGAGACAGCAGGTCTCGACCCCACGACCGTTGGAATAGTAGCCGAAACCTCTACCCTTTTGGCTACCGCTAACCACGTGAAATCAACCACAATGTGGTGCGATGCCTTAAGTCGTTGTACACTGCATGCAATTAGTTCTGCTGATGTCATGAGTGCGACCAAATATGGAGCTTGATATTCATGTTTCATGCTGGTGTGTATGACGGTTTGGATGCCCCTGCGAGTGAAATACGTGAACATGTGCTGAAGGCGGTAGTGAAAGCACGCACTCACAATTAGCTGTGCTTATTTCGTTGACAGGAAAAGGACCAGCAACATGTTCTTCCAGCGAGAAGTTTGCCGTGTACGATGGAAAATTTAAGTTGCGTGCGTATTTTTCACTACACCGAACTGTAATGTGGGCCCAGATACACGCAACCTACCTAACACTGCTATATCCGTTGCATCAGCCTTGTGTGATGTAGAATATGCTGCTAGTGAACTTGTTGACTATCGTCCCAAGACGTAGTACGAGATAAGATACCGGGATACCGAATAATAAGGCCAGATTAATGTGGGGCCATTGTCCTCAAGTATACAACGGATTATCCACGCAATATGAACGCGCAAACAATAGCGATGTCCATTTTTGTCGCTCAGGTGTATTAAGCTGAACAACTTGAGTACATCGGTACCCTGTCAAAAATTGGCGCAATTTCAGGGTATTGCGCAATATGCAAGCCAGCGTAATACTTTTATCATAGACTACAAACTTCTACGTGTCACCGCACTTTCGTGGTTATTTTGACCTCTATGCGAAGAGCACAGAACATGTTGACAGCGTGTGACTTCATAAACCTGATCTATAAATGTTCAAGATGATGGACGTCACAACTGTGCACTTATGAGAGTGTGATAAACCGTTTCACTGAAGTAAACTCTTTTTCACCTAAAACTAAAAATGACATCAGGTGGGACACCTTGACATTCCGCTTAGCCTCTGAGTGAAACCAGCTGTTACATGCAGTATAGTATGTGCGTAAGTGCTACTTTGTGCGTCTGATAACGACATGTATGCTCCTTTCCCAATGAAACTCCGCCTATGGGAACGGATGTTTCACGATGATCTTACACAAATGTCCAATCCTGTAGTATTTCAATCCAGCATATTGTCAAAGTAGTAAGAGCCTTCTACGTGTAATTGGCCGCTGTAAAAGTGCGGTCATTTACGATATACCTTCTGTCATGCCAGAACAGGCGTGCCTTGCGTTGTCGAGCAGAAACTTCATTTGTTTATTTAGTTGGTAACAGCAAGTGCTTCTGGAATGAGAGAAATGACATGTGAATTTGAGCCTGTGCATGTGCCCACACTCGTCATGGCATCGGAACTCATTGGATGCAGTGTACAACAGGTTACACCATCGCACTGTCGTTGTTTTCATGCGGTTGGCCTATTAAGTGAACTTAGTAAAACCTATCCGTATTCCTTTCTGTTTCCGCATCGTTGTTAGTTACCACTGTTGCGTTGGCCCATTGCACACCGTTAGAACACACCGCTTAATGGAGCTCAGCTTCACCAGAGCAACGCAGTCGTGCAGTCAGTGTTGTGTATTAAAAACTTACATACTTTTTACCATTGTTCAGCACGGTCATTAGTGATGCTCATCTGCCAGGTAGCTTAACACTCAGAACAATTGTCTACAAGGTTGGTGTATACAAGTTGGTGTATACCAAGGGACTTTCATCCGTCTTTTTCCTTCTCCTTCTCCGACTTACGGAATCGTTGCTGTATATGTCTAACAAAAAGCTGACGCCTCTTCGTTATGCAGTTGTAGAACGGTGCATAAAACTCTCTCAACTTAGGAGTTTCGACGTCTCTGCTCGTGAACTATATGCACATGTTCTGCACTGCACCGAACTTTCAGTTGGGCACAGCAACATACACACTCCGATGCACTGATATTTCCCTTGCATCCGCTTAGTGAAATGATGGTGCGAGAGAAAGTACCACGTAATGATACTAACAAGGCCCGATAATGTTGAGGTTACTGTCCACATGGATATCACGGATTATCTGCGGACATTCAACACTGAAACCATAGATAAGTCCGCATGTCAGTCTCGAAGGTGCATGCAGCAAAACAACCTCATGGAATCGGTAACCTTGTACATAATGCGCAAAATCGGCAACACGAATCAGGCCGGCTGTACGGTCCAAGGAAACATTTTCTCTTGGGTGTACATTAACAAATTCGGAGACGTTTAGCTTGTCGTCTCCAGCTGTCAATCAAACGACTTACTGCGTGGAGACACCGACACCGTAAACACATGATAGCATGATTGTGCGGACACTCATAGCATTGCATTTCGCGTGATCGGGAAGCACGGAAAGGCGCCGTGTACGCTACGCTGACTTCCAATGTTAGACACAGGAATGAATCATGGCACACTCCTTTTTGTGTCTCCAATCATGTGTACACTTGATGATTTCTGCGGGTAATTATGGTTGCCAACATATGACTTACTAACGCGTACGCTTGTTATTAAGGATTTCCGCTAAAGTCGGGTTAGATTAAAAGTACCGCCCCACAGACATCCATGTGACCGTACGCCCAGGCAAGCTTCAGTGACTTCGCCTGCAAGCCGCTGTGCACAGCCTTACCAGGCAGGCCTGGCGCAACCCTTGATCACAACTTTACGTTGAAATGCGAACTGAGTGCGTGCACAGACTTGGAAGCCTGGCTGTCCCGGCTTTACCAACCACGCCGGTCGCAACTGTTGATCACAGATCAAGGTTGCAATGCGAATTGAGGGCCTTCGCAGACATGCAAGGCATGAGCAGAGGTAGATTGTAAATGAACGAAATTTTACAGCGGCCACTTATTGACCAGGTATATGAAATCACGCACTGTCAAAAGGTTCCGTGCTAATTGCGTACAAGTCAAAATAACCACGCAACTGTGGTTAGACGTAGAGCTTAAGGTATTTCATGTGCAGGAGCATCAAAGCCGTCATACACACATACATGAAACATGAATATGAGGCTCCATAATTCGTCGCAACCACAACATCAGCAGAATAAATTGCATACAGTGTACATGTCGTATTCACAGCGTCCCGTCGTCCGGTCTCCAGATTCTGCAGCAGTGTCGTAACAAGACAGTGGTAGAGACACTTCTACTGCACTATCAACTGCAGTTCTCAGGTTTTATTATTCAGGCAATGTAGCCGCGGGCACTGGTGCTGATTGTATGAGGATAACTCCAACAGGTGTAGGAGTCAGCAGTGGTGGGCGAGGGTGAGTGTGTGCACTTGTCGAATGTGACGTGCGGGACGTGTCCCCGCTAGGCCCATAGGAAAGGGTTTGGAACAAGATGGAGCTATTTGGGCAGCTGTAGCCGGATTGGCAATTATTGACATGGTGCACAGGGTGTGGGGTACCAAAGACGCGGAGTGGTGTGGATATGGTAGTTGTCCCTTAGCTGAGTTCAAGGCAGAAGCTGGAGCAGGAGTGAAAGTGCGGTGTGAATCGACAGCATCAGGGCGCGAATAAGTTGGGTAAGTGTTGGTTACTTCTGCGGCGATCGTCTAAAAGCGATGTGGAGCTAGCGAGTTGAGACAGTAAATTATTTCCTTATGGAACAGTGCAGTCGACTCATACACATAACAGATATAAATAACTCATCCCCATTAGTTGATTTCACGAATACCGCAAAGATTGTCCAGTTAACGATGTGCATCGGGCGGCAGACTACGACTGCATCTGTTGTTGCGGAATAGGCAGTAGGTCGCTTTAAATAAACCGAGCAACGCACTAATCTAATATCACTACCCTAGGACTCATGGCCAACTGACACACGGATTGATGGAATATCCAGAGTAAACATTAAGGCGAGAATATACTAGGCCCTGGTTGGAGCGGTTACATGTTGCATCTGTAGGACTAGTTAATACTAGTTCGATACGGTGCGCGAAATAAAGCGCGGATATCAGAAGGCAATTGGAGTCGGACACAGCGGACTGTATTCGATGGGCTACAAGAAGAGGCAGACGGATGAAGCGAGACAAGAGCGAACACGTGAGCGCGGGAACTTACAAGGCGGTCGAGTGTCGAGCCGGTTGTAAGGAAGATTAAAACAACAAGGAATAATGTAAAATCGGCCAACAATTAAATTGTACATGCTAGATAGCAGTTATCTTTTTGGACGCCACACGTCCAGCCGCCCAAATTGCTACATGCTAATAGACTTGCATACCTCGTTTTTGCAGCAGGTGGGATTCACTTTACTCAGGCAGGTTGAAAGCTGCTGCAACCAGTTTGTATTCGCACAAAACATATGACAATTACTCACAAGTAACCATAAGCTTGTTGTCACGATTAGCTGAGGTATCGGGTGGTCTGTAAACACACAGAAATGGCGTCGTCGATCCCAGGATACCAGCCATTATCCATACTGAGTCCATGATTACGGACAGTTTTCCTTGGTTTGTATTTTTGATATAATTGGCGGCTCACACCCCTCGTTTATGCACACCAGATTGATGCAAAGCTGATAGTCCGGAGGTGAGTATACCTTCTCTTTAGCATAAGGGGCAAACCAGGTTTTCATAACAAAGAATGCGTTCGGGTCGGCGAGGAAGGATAGTGGACGCGGGATGTGCATGTTATTGTTCAGGGACCCAGCATTTATAAGCTTCTTTGAGGAAGAACATTTAGAGTGCACAAGCTTAACTAATGTGGCTGTGAAGCCATTGAATATTACTTGGCCATCTGTAGAAATTTTTGGTAATGATTAAGTTGGCATTGCCTTACGTACTTGCTTATTAAGGTGTTTGGTGCTAGGCTAAACCTTTAGTGTTTCATCACCTCCTGGTTTACAAGACGCTGAAGTTGCGGGGTAGGAAGCAGTGGATCTTTTGGTTTAGGTATCTGAACAGGCGGCATAATTTTGAAGGACTTTGCTTTGCGTAAAAACCTGGATGCGCGTGAACTTGCACTGCTCTGTGTATATTACCAAAGGAAACTTTAATGCGCTGTGTCACGCAAGATGTGTAAGGGATGTTAGTTGCTAGCGAGGGTGAGCAGGAGCACGATAACTATTGGGAGACTAGTGGGAAGCATGCATCCAGGTTTGGGACAGAATACGGGGGGTGCTGTAAACGAGAACCAATAATGCAAGTCAATCAATGAGACGTTAATACCGTGCGTCGCACAAGGTTTTTAAGTGTTGCTTAGTTGCTAGCAAGTGTGAGCAGAGGCAGATATACCTACTGAGAGGGTAGTGGAAATGCAATGCTATGACGCTGCATCATACAGTCTCTTTAGTATTCCTAGCTTGATTTAGATTGGACGCGGTACCTATCGTGTTTTGCCGCATGCTATCTAACTAAAAGTGGTCAGGCTCCTGTGCGCACCACTGATCTATTGGGATTTTACTTTTGAGAAGTATCGTGACGGGCTCCGAGAATCGTATTGTTAATGGTAGTCGGTTCCATGCGAACTCATACTTGCATAGGAAAATGTTACCTCGTATATTGAATTTGGTACTTGTTAAAATGAAGGAGTATGGTTTACTGAGTAGGGAATATCAATGATGAATGGTGGTTTGAGCGATTACTGCTAACTGTTTGGAAGTATCAAGTAGAGGTCACTCTGTGTAGCTGCACCTGATGTCATTTAGGGACAAAGCCCCTTTACATTGTGGTGCACTCGATATATTTTTTGTCGGCCAACTGTTAGTCCAGGAATTTCTTAACTCCAATGGTTAGCAGCTTTGGAGATTTTTAGATTTAAAACAAAACAACGAAATTATCATTCTTCGGAGTACCCATAAAAGATGTCGCTGAAACCATTTGCATTTTTTACGGCAATTTAATGTGGAGGGGGCGACAGCTGTTAGGCAAAAGAACGATGGTCGTATACCACCGTACCTCTGTCCAATTTCTTTGCATTGCATGGCACTTTAGAGCAGTATTCTAAAAGGGGGCGTGCACAGAGCTTGTAAAGTGTGGCTTTAAAATCTGCCAATGACATCGTTCTACAAATGCGTCCGATTAATGAACTAGCACTTGCAGTGCTGTAGCTCACTTGTTCTTTAAAGTTAAGTGACATTGAGTACCGTACTCCGAGTTCTCTTGCTGCTGTGTAGTTGCCTAGTGGGTTACCATTAAGGGTCAGTACGTTTGGGGCTATGTAGCATTTGTGGCACATGACACCGCAGTCTTCCGGCGAAAGTTCCCGCTTCCGGGTTTTGCTACAGCTATCCAGTGCGGTATGGTCACTATAGGTATCAGTGCGACCGTTCGATATATCTTACAGGTTGAAGGAGATAAATAAATAAATAAATGGTTTATCCTCGACGTGGTGTGGCACGCCTCTGAAGGTATGAGCAGATGGGTACAGTAGATGTAACCGTATAGCAAAGGTTAAGAGTTATTATTGAAAAAAAGGAATGAAGATGGTCTCAGAGTTTGCACATAGACAAATGTGGTATAGTCATGACATCAAACTAGGAGATGAAGCTGGTGCGCGGAAAAATTTGTGACAATTATGTCGACAAAGCCAGCGTTAGGTAACGCTTTGTCCATACGGACATATCCGTGCATGTTAGGTGTAATAATTTGGTATAATTGTTTCTGGGTGAAGCACCAGTGTGCCACGCCAGCTATAGCTGGCGTAGAAAGCGGGATATACGTGGGACTGGATGCTCGATGATAGCGAAATGAAATGGTTTTTGGTGGTCACAAAACCACATAGATACCAGAAGGGACGCAGCTGAGGCGCTGCGTCGCCTTAGTTAATAGATGTTCCCAGGTTGCTAGCAGACGAGTGCTAAGTACGCTTAGTAAAGGAAATCTTGAGATAAATCTCCATGACCCTTAACAAAACAGTAAGAGGAATACATGTAGTAAAGCATAATTGAGCGTCGACGCAGACGATTGCAGAGGCGCTGAGTCGCGCAATTTATTCTGGGCGCTTGGTTAAATAAAAGATACCAGCTATGCTTGACAACCTATTGGGCTGCGGTTAGTGAGACTGGATATCCGATGCTGGCGAAAAGAATAGGCATTTAAATAAATAAATAATTTATTCTCGAATACTTCGGGACACAAAAAATCTGGCATGATCAAGACTTTACAAGCCACTGTTTCGCAACATGGACGTCGCTTTGCATGAAACGCGCTGTTCGCACTATATATATATATATATATATATATA
>OX104066.1:70752189-70767908 GCA_944474145.2 Dicrocoelium dendriticum
TGGCGACATCCGGTTTCGGATTTGCCTGTCACTGTGGTCAGCCACAGGACATCTGCGCCTACAGAGGGGCCATGGATGGCTTGCGCTGCACCACCCACAGCTTCATCCACACACCCCATATCCAGTGTAAACCCGAAGGAATAAGACCGGGAGGCATGTGGATTGCAGCCACGTTTCATCAAAGGAGCCGGTCCACCCTCCTTCACAGGCAAACACAAACACGCTGTATTTGAGGAATCAAGTGCATACAAGGCAGTGGCTGGAGCTTAGTCCGCTCCACACTGACTGCATGGAACCACTCTTCGAGCCTAGCACGGTCACAAGGACCGTGCACCCCGTCCCCTCCAGCAACGACCAACTGTCTCCTGGAGCCAGTATGGACGAGGTAGTTGGTAATAGACAGGTAGGCACCTTGTCAACATGCACATTAAGCGCAGCCACACCGGGGATATCAAACAACAGCCAATCACTTGAGAAAACGATAGCAAAGAAAATAAATCGAGTAATGCATAAGGAAACGGTGACATAAATCTTAAATTTATGAGCATATGAAATAAGTTGCTTACAAAAGAATCCGAGATAAGTTCACGAGGCCAGAAAGTATATTTTACGGAATTGCCATAAACACCAAAATGTTATCGAAATTAACTACGATTGGCTTAAGCGACGTGTGCAAGTTTATAGAAGAGAGTATATGTAGACGTTTATATGAGAAAGAAAAGCTTCAGGACAACGCTGAAAACCCACCACTTAGCATGCAAGCACGCGGTTGATAAGTCGAATGCAGCGTGCCTACAAATGCTATGCCGGTTCTGCCTACGTTCTCTGCAGGACCCGTCGTCGCTTCGGTAGTGGTATGCCTGACTCAGGCACTCGCGACCGCATGTGCTACATCACCATGCGCTCGATGTCGATGGAGTACAACGCATAGTTGCTTGCCACTTCCGTACTTGCCGCTTATTCTCTGCATGTATGAGGTCTTTCTCCCGCACTTCGGCAACAGCCTTCGTGATTAGATCGCGCCATGCACGCCGATCAACCACCTTCCATTCCTATGACGCAATCAAGGTTGGAACGCTGAAGAAACTACAACCAAAGCACAATCTCACTGACACGGAGAGATGGAGAATGAAAGCTGATTATACAACCATTGCACTGTTCTATGGACTACCAAAAGTACACAAGGATGGAGTCCCACTACGACCAATCGTCTCACTCCCCGGAACCCCATCATATAAACTAGCGAAGGATTTGTGGAGGAGGTTGAAACATTTGATTGCGGGATCCGAACATAGCATCAACAATGCTGAACAATTCCTCAACAAACTGCGGAGTGTCTGGATAGAAGATGACGAAATAATGCTTTCATTCGATGTCACCGCACTCTTCACTTCAATCGGTCACGAATTGGCAAAAGAAACCATGATGGAACTACTTGAGAATCAACTAAGCTCAACGACAACCATACGACCTGCAAGCTTTTGTGAACTCCTGAACCTTTGCATGACCACTTATTTCCGCTTTGATGGACAAGTGTACCAGCAACTGAGAGGAACACCCATGGGATCGCCAATTTCGGGGCTCATTGCAGAAGCCATGATGCAGAAACTGGAGCGCATTGCACTGCCATCTATCAGCTCAAAACTGGATGCGATATATGGACGACACTTTTGTCATTATAAAACGGAACAAAGTACAGGCCACGCACGATTTGCTCAACAGCACATTCAAGGATAGCAAATTTACGATTGAATTCGAGGAGGATAACAAGTTACTATTTTGGATGTACTGGTCGCTAGGAACTCCGACGGCTCTGTGCGAACGAGCGTATATAGGAAGAAAACACATACGGACCAGATAGTAAACTACCATAGCAACCATCTGATGAATCACAAGAAGAGCTGCATTCCAACCCTGTTCAAAAGAGCGGAAACGCACTGCAGCACAGCCGAATGGCGGATACAGGAAGAAAAGCAGCTATATCGAATGTTTAGAAACAAAGGTTATCCGAGAAATTTCATCAGAAGAAGCTTAAGGAAGCGAACGTCTCAGCAACAGCAGCAGTCACCTGAGAAAGCAAACAAACGGATAGTGCTCCCCTACATCAAGGACGTCTATGAACTCACAAGAAGATTGCTACAGTCACATGGCATCACTGTGGCCCACAAACCAAGTGCCACCCTAAGGAAATAGATCTCAAGACCCAAAGAAAAAGTCAATCAAGCCGACCAATGCAATGTCATCTACCAGCAAAGATGCAGCGACTGCGATAAAAACTACGTCGGACAAACTGGAAGAAAGCTTTGCACACGAATTACCGAACACAGAGCGGTCGTCAGAAGACATGATCCGCCCTCGTTGGTTTCTGCGCATGAAGATCAAGAAGAGCACCAGGTCGACCTGGAGAATGTAAAGATTCTAGCATATGGAAGCACGAAACATGCGAGGAAGTTTTTGGAAGCCTGGTGCTCTACAACCAATTCAATTAATCGACACATCTAACTGGACGCAGTATACGCAACCCTATTGGCGAACGACCGCCAACTCGATCGATTGAATCCGATGGAACGTGTGACTAGACAACCAGAACTGACGACAGACTCGCTCACAAGAGCAAGCAGACAAAGGCCACGAAACACGAGGGGTCAAGGTCGAACGTCATCCGCCCATCAACCCAGCTGAACGCGGATCGAAGTCCCAGCCAATAGGATTGCTCGTCTCCACGGACAACCACGGGGATATAAAAACGCACGCACACTACGCTCAGCGCACTCTCACCGAGGCTCCCCTACGCTACTCTTCGTTATTGCATGCAACTCAACTACGCACTGACGATGGCACCTCGATTGGTGACGAAACGTTCGCAACAAAATTGCCAAGCTCAGCGAACAGTTCAACCGCCATGTGAACAACCTGTGCTACCCGTCTTCAATGCTATAGGCAAATCATAATAAATTTATACTTCATCATTAGCACCTCCGGTCTTTATCCATATACATTATTTTCAAACAACATTTTACTTTCAGTCAACGTGTGTTCCTGATAGAATGCCAGCTGACAGCGTCGAGACCAAAAAGTTCGTGGGTGACCGACTTTTGTCGCAAGTAGTTCTCACGGGAACGATTGGGGGCACGAAATCGGTCACTCTGGGCGCTCCAGTAGCCATTTTCGATCACTCATGTTAGGCGGGTTCTAGTGACCTGGGGAGTTCTGTTGATTAGTTGCGGTGCGTTGTGCAGTGTGATTTAAAATTACTGCTGTACGACCTACCTAGGCGAATTAGTCGGTTTGACTGTTTGAACATTTGTTTGAGTCAACCAACCCAAACGCTTTTGGCGATCTTTCGGCTACCGATCGTGAACGCTGTCCACGACATCTAGCTACTTTTATTTTTCGATAGTAATTCACCACATTTAGCCTCAGTAAGATAGCCATCACACGCCCGGAAAAGCAATGTGCGGCCGTTTCATCCTTTCGGGAATCGTCAGCAGTGCGCATTCCATCTGACCTGTGTGCGAGTCGAATGTTGCAGTCTGTGGCTTCCATCAGTAAGCCATGGGAGACAGTAACGACTATGGTGACTAAGTTACTAAATGTTATATGACGTAGATCACCATCATTGACTTGCATGTTACTATCGTGCAGAGGATGGATTAACCCCTCACTAAGCCCTGGGTTTACCAAATCCAAGTTACCAAGTAAGTTATGGTACTATAAGCAGTTTGGTCTGCGTACTGCTTAGAAGGGAGTAGATGTGATTACTTTCTGCCTTTGCCATTCAACTCCCATACCTTAATTTTTCTCACAAACCTGGTTACGCTTTCGATGTCGATAAACCAGCAAACCAAATCCAATAAGATATGATGATGCAAAACAATGGCCTCCGCGAGAAGGCTGATTTGGAGAGTACTTCAATAAGCATATCAGGTGTGGCTAGGGGAAACAACGATGGAAAGGCAGAATTAACAGGAACGAGTGATGGGAGAATAGAAACACTAACCTTTAGTGCAGTTCACTAGTCTAGGCCCGTTGGATACATATATGTGAATATTTGGGTGTGAACTGTGGCACACGTTTGTGTGCTTCGTTGATTTACGAGCTGCATTTGACTCAGTTGACCGTGAAGCAGTTTGTAGAATCCTATTTGCCGATGGTGTGCCGGTTAAACTCGTTAACTTGATAAGACCATACAACCGTTGCACGAAGGACTGGATCCGGGTTTATGGCGAAGAAACAAAGAAATTCGACATCAATACTGGAGTTCGGCAGGGTTGCCCACTTTCTCCAGTGCTGTTCAACTTAGCCGTCGACTGGGTTATACATCATGCCATTGAGGGCTATCCTAGTGTTCAAGTTAGTCCTAAATTCTGGCTTTCAGATCTAGAATTTACTGACGATATCGTTGTCCTTGCGGAAGATGTTATGTCAATACATCCACTGCTAAATCGAGTCGACCAATCAGCCTCTAGGATCGGTCTTGAAATTAACATCAGCAAGACGAACTACTTGTCATCGTTAGCCACCCAGCCCGCCCCATCGCTCTCCTCACATGGACAACGCATCGAATCTGTTCCTGATTTCAAGTATCTTGAAAACACTATACTCCTCAATGATCAGGCTACATTCGAAATCCGGAATCGTATTGACAGCGCTAGAACAGCCTTCTTACAACTGAGAAACACAATGTGGCGAAGGACGGAAATTAATCTGAGAACGAAGATCCGAGTATTCTCAGCAACCATTCGTGTCATTTTAATCTATGTTTGCTAAACATGACCGCTGCGATCCGAAGACACCCGGAAGCCGGAAATCTTCGACCATTGATGTCTGAGGCTCTTGAAAACGCAGTGGCATAAGCGTATCACCAACGATGAAACCCGTAAGCGCTGTTACAGTCTTCCGAAGCTCTTAGGGTTCATCCAACGCCGCAGACGTCGGTGGTTTGGTCACGTCCTCCGCAAACCAGACAGTGACTTCACTAGGGCCGCGGTTTCACCCTCGCCTTGCCATGGTTGGTGCCGTCGTCATGGTGGAAAACTGGAAAGGTGGCTCGCTGTAGTGAAATCGGAGGTTGATGTTCTGGGACTGCATGTTGTGCATGGTGCTTGTCACTGGAGGAATCATTGGATCAATATTTTCGTGGAACTTGCTACCGATCGTCGAGCTTGGGCAGCTGCAATCAGCGACAGTCATGAAGCCGGATCATCTTGTCGCAGGAGCTAACCGCAGTAAAGTACAGTAAAGTAAGTACCTGTGACTCATCATCCGCTGATGTTCAGTGCGGTCTCGCCGGACTAAGAATGCTGGGTAGTCTTGAAATAGGACGACCGTACAATTTCTCCGTTGCTGCAGTTTGATGATGGGTAGGCGAAGGACCGGTGAATGGGAGATCACCAAAGGAAAGTGTGGCTTCAGCCCGACGCGATTCCAAATGTTAGATGGATACAGGGAAGCTTCTGTTCGTACAGTAAAAGGCTTACTTTGTTCTAGCTACAACCGACACATATGTGCGTTGTTAGCTAAAGCAGATGGAAGGTAACGATGAAGACCATCCGAGAAGCTGAGCAAATGGCCGTGCTCTGGAAACCGAAACGAACTCTGCATGAAATTCGGTGGTCCTCATCGATCGGTTGAACGTACAGTAAGATCGTGATTTTAAGGAAAATTTACACAAGGAATGGGTAAACTGGGGAAATATCCAGACGGCTACAAGTGCAACAGGACTGGTTGATCTGAATCATCGAGTAAGGTAACTTCGAGTAGATCGATGAATGCCGTTGTTCCGTGACTACTGCGCTCGAACGTGAAATATTTGGGAGCTCATTTGAGCACTGTTAAAAGGCCAGCGCAAGGTGAGTATGAAGGGTGCCACTATTTGTCAGTGTGGGCTGAGTTGACTCCAATTAGAGAGTCCACCGGCCATCTAGACATTTCAGATCCGCAAACAAGGAAGTTTCCGGTGTAGTGAGTTCAGGTGGTAAGAAGCTGGGAAGTTAGGCGTTGTATGACGTAGAAGGAGCTGTACTGTAATATCCTGGATGCCTTAATGTGAAACTGTATCAGCATATAATAAGACAAATTGCACTCGTCCAAAGCTGAAACGAATTCAGTCCTGGAAATCCAGTGACTACTTGCAAGTTATCCTGCAGTGACGTGGCGCCACAGAACAGATGCGATCGTCAGAAAATTAAAAGAAGCAGCAACCAAGAAGCATTTCAGCGAAGTTAGCCGCAACAAGAGTGTAAGGGGTCAGCAGCTCTGACTGGCCACTTAATACATTTGGCTGGGATGCCGCCGGAATTACTTTTCATCGAATTTGTCGGCACTGGAACAGTGCTTTTGCGCTTGTCATTTCTGTATCCATGCTGGCCATTTTATAAAAAGGACTCGACGCCACGTTACACCATCTACACTACCTTATTTGTTTTCTATTAACTGAGTGACGACAAGACGCACAGACATTATGCTCATCATCCAACATGAAATCTGGTTAAACGGATATATTTGTGTGTTAATATGAATATTATGGTAAGCTCTATATGAGGCTGATGTTCCATTCATGATGCTTCTTCACCACAGTTGGGTCAAACTAACGTAAAGTTAAACTAGGTCTTTTTAAGCTGGCTAACTTTCATTCCACTTTATTTGATTTGTTCTGCCTACCTGACTGATCTTCTATTAACTGGCTACATTGCTTTCCCTAATTACGCTCATCTTCGATAACTTTGTTGCGTTTGTAGCAGGTATAAGTAACTTGTGGACATTTTTTCCTTATCGCGGATTCGTTGCTAACCAAGTTACTTCATATGCTAATTTAGCGAAGAGTTATGCCACCGTATCTGTATGCATTATTGGATTTATTTTATTTCAGCTTGTCGTTTAAAGTGAATGGCTGTTGTTTGCTATCCCTGGTATGGCTGCGCTTGATGTGTATGTTGACAAGGTGCCTACCTGTCTATTACCAACTACCTCGTCCATACTGGATCCAGGAGACATTTGGTCGTTGATGGAGGGGACGGGGTGCACGGTTCTTGTGGCCGTGCTAGGCTCAAAGAGCGGTTCCATGCACTGTGTGGAGCGGACTACGGTCCAGCCACCGCCTTGTGTGCGGTTGATTCCTCAAATACAGCGTGTTTGTGTTTGCCTGTGAAGGAGTGTGGACCGGCTCCTTTGATGAAACGTGGCTCCAATCCATATGTCTCCCGGTCTTATTCCTTCGGGTTTACACTGGATATGGGGTGTGTGGTTGGAGCTGTGGGTGGTGCAACGCGAGCCATGCATGGTCCCTCTGTAGGCGCAGGCGTCCTGTGGCTTGCCACAGTGACAGGCAAATCCGAAACCGGATGCCGCCAACCATGTATGTATGTGTGCCCCATGGTTGTTGTTGAGCTTAGTTGATTCTCAAGTAGTTCCATCATGGTTTCTTTTGCCATTTCGTGACCGATTGAAGTGTAGAGTGCGGTGACATCGAATGAAAGCATTATTTCATCATCTTCTATCCTGACACTCCGCAGTTTGTTGAGGAATTGTTCAGCTTGGTTGATGCTATGTTCGGATCCCGCAATCAAATGTTTCAACCTCCTCCACAAATCCTTCTCTAGTTTATATGATGGGGTTCCGGGGAGTGAGACGATTGGTCGTGGTGGGACTCCATCCTTGTGTACTTTTTGTAGTCCATAGAACAGTGCAATGGTTGTATAATCAGCGTTCATTCTCCATCTCTCCGTGGCACTGAGCTTGTGCTTTGGTTGTAGTTTCTTCAGCGTTCCAACCTTGATTGCGTCATAGGAATGGAAGGTGGTTGATCGGCGTGCATGGCGCGATGTAATCACGAAGGCAGTTGCTGAAGTGCGGGAGAAAGACCTCATACATGCAGAGAATAAGTGGCAAGTACGGAAGTGGCAAGCAACTATGCGTTGTACTCCATCGACATCGAGCGCATGGTGATGTAGCACATGCGGTCGCGAGTGCCTGAGTCAAGCATACCACTACCGAAGCGACGACGGGTCCTGCAGAGAACGTAGGCAGAACCGGCATAGCATTTGTAGGCACGCTGCATTCGACTTATTAACCGCGTGCTTGCATGCTAAGTACATTTATTTCAGGTGGTGGGTTTTCAATGTTGTCCTGAAGCTTTTCTTTCTCATATAAATGTCTACATATACTCTCTTCTATAAACTTGCACACGTCGCTTAAGCCAATCGTAGTTAATTTCGATAACATTTTGGTGTTTATGGCATTTCCGTAAAATATACTTTTTGGCCTCGTAAACTTATCTCGGATTCTTTTGGAAGCAACTTATTTCATATGCTCCGAAATTTAAGATTTATTTCACCGTTTGCTTATGCATTACTCGAGTTATTTTCTCTGCTATCGTTTTCTAAAGTGATTGGCTGTTGCTTGATATACCCGGTGAGGCTGCGCTTAATGTGCATGTTGACAAGGTGCCTACCTGTCTATTACCAACTACCTCGTCCATACTGGATCCAGGAGACATTTGGTCGTTGATGGAGGGGACGGGGTGCACGGCCCTTGTGACCGTGTTAGGCTCGAATAGTGGTTCCATGCAGTCAGTGTGGAGCGGACTAAGCTCCAGCCACTGCCTTGTATGCACTTGATTCCTCAAATACAGCGTGTTTGTGTTTGCCTGTGAAGGAGTGTGGACCGGCTCCTTTGATGAAACGTGGCTCCAATCCATATGTCTCCCGGTCTTATTCCTTCGGGTTTACCCTGGATATGGGGTGTGTGTGGTTGGAGCTGTGGGTGGTGCAACGCGAGCCATGCATGGTCCCTCTGTAGGCGCAGGCGTCCTGTGGCTTGCCACAGTGACAGGCAAATCCGAAACCGGATGCCGCCAACCATGTATGTATGTGTGCCCCATGGTTGTTGTTGAGCTTAGTTGATTCTCAAGTAGTTCCATCATGGTTTCTTTTGCCATTTCGTGACCGATTGAAGTGTAGAGTGCGGTGACATCGAATGAAAGCATTATTTCATCATCTTCTATCCTGACACTCCGCAGTTTGTTGAGGAATTGTTCAGCTTGGTTGATGCTATGTTCGGATCCCGCAATCAAATGTTTCAACCTCCTCCACAAATCCTTCTCTAGTTTATATGATGGGGTTCCGGGGAGTGAGACGATTGGTCGTGGTGGGACTCCATCCTTGTGTACTTTTGGTAGTCCATAGAACAGTGCAATGGTTGTAGTATCAGCGTTCATTCTCCATCTCTCCGTGGCGATGAGCTTGTGCTTTGTTTGTAGTTTCTGCAGCGTTCTAACCTTGATGGCGTCACAGGAATGGAAGGTGTTTGATCGGCGTACATGGCGCGATCTCAACACGAAGGCAGTTGCCGAAGTGCGAGAGAAAGACCTCATACATGCAGAGAATAAGCGGCAAGTACGGAAGTGACAAGCAACTATGCGTTGTACTCCATCGACATCGAGCGCATGGTGATGTAGCACATGCGGTCGCGAGTGCCTGAGTCAAGCATACCACTACCGAAGCGACGACGGGTCCTGCAGAGAACGTAGGCAGAACCGGCATAGCATTTGTAGGCACGCTGCATTCGACTTATTAACCGCGTGCTTGCATGCTAAGTACATTTATTTCAGGTGGTGGGTTTTCAATGTTGTCCTGAAGCTTTTCTTTCTCATATAAATGTCTACATATACTCTCTTCTATAAACTTGCACACGTCGCTTAAGCCAATCGTAGTTAATTTCGATAACATTTTGGTGTTTATGGCATTTCCGTAAAATATACTTTTTGGCCTCGTAAACTTATCTCGGATTCTTTTGGAAGCAACTTATTTCATATGCTCCGAAATTTAAGATTTATTTCACCGTTTGCTTATGCATTACTCGAGTTATTTTCTTTGCTATCGTTTTCTAAAGTGATTGGCTGTTGCTTGATATACCCGGTGAGGCTGCGCTTAATGTGCATGTTGACAAGGTGCCTACCTGTCTATTACCAACTACCTCGTCCATACTGGATCCAGGAGACATTTGGTCGTTGATGGAGGGGACGGGGTGCACGGCCCTTGTGACCGTGTTAGGCTCGAATAGTGGTTCCATGCAGTCAGTGTGGAGCGGACTAAGCTCCAGCCACTGCCTTGTATGCACTTGATTCCTCAAATACAGCGTGTTTGTGTTTGCCTGTGAAGGAGTGTGGACCGGCTCCTTTGATGAAACGTGGCTCCAATCCATATGTCTCCCGGTCTTATTCCTTCGGGTTTACACTGGATATGGGGGTGTGTGGATGAAGCTGTGGGTGGTGCAGCGTAACCCATGCATGGCCCCTCTGTAGGCGCAGGCGTCCTGTGGCTGACCACAGTGACAGGCAAATCCGAAACCGGATGTCGCCAACCATAAGTATACATATATCTGTATACTGAGGCTGATGTTGCATTCATGGTGCTTCTGCAACGCTACTGGTCTAAACCAACTTCCACTTAAATTAGGTTTTGTTTTAATGTGGATGAAATTCATCGCATTTCATTTGGTTTGTTCTGCGTACTTGATAATCTTTTGCCAACTTGCACAGGTCGCTCATGCAAATTGTGGTAAACTTGCGTAATTTTACCGCATGGTATTTTTAAATAACTTTCGGACTTTTTGTACTGATCACGGATTCACTTATAACCAATTTCTTATATATGCTCATTTATCGAGTATTTATGTCGTTATATGCGATTACTTTATTCGATATCTACATTTTGCATGATTGGCGGTTGTTTGACATTCCAGGTGTGGCTGCGCTTGATGTGCATGTTGATAAGGTTAATACCTGTCTATTACCCACTACCTCGTCCATCTGGCTCTGCAGGAGACAGTTGGTTGCTGCTGGAGGGGACGGGGTGCACGGTCCTTGTGGTCATGCTAGGCTCGAAGAGTGGTTCCATGCAGTCATTGTGGGGCGGACTAGGGTCCAGCCACCAGCTTGTGTGCACTTGATTCCTCAAATACAACGTGTTTATGTTTGCCTGTGAAGGTGTGTGGGCCGGCTCCGTTGATGAGACTTGGCTTCCCTCTACATGCCTCCCGATCTTATTCCTTCGGGTTTACACTGGATATGGGGGTGTGTGGATGAAGCTGTGGGTGGTGCAGCACAAGCCATCCATGGTCCCTCTGTAGGCGCAGGCGTCCTGTGGCTGACCACAGTGACATGCAAATCCGAAACCGGATGTGCCAACCATGGTGAGCCCGCAAATGTTCGTTTCAGTTGACTGCCACATTTTCTGAACTCTTTTAATTTACATAAACTATCCCACGGGGCCTGCCAAGCCGTAGTATTATTTTCTAGTATTATCTCATTGTTCTATTATTTCAGCTGTCATAAGGTCTCTGGTAAACCCCAGAACATTAATCGCGGTCCCAACCCTGAACATTGTGGAGCACTACAAATCACCACAATTCAGGCGGTCGAAAGCTATAGAAAAGTCCAGGTGGATAACGTCGAAACCAGTTTCACCATCCACCGCCATCGTCCAACTAAATCGTGCAATCAGCAGATTGGTGATGCATGATCGGTGTTGACGGAAGCCATGCTTCTGAAGTTTCAAGACGTTGGATTTTTCCCTGGTAGTCCACTAGATCCTCAGCGAGGACCGATTCCATCACTAATTCCATCACAGGGAGTTATTAGGCGATGGTGTGCAGGGTCAGCACTGCTGCAGCCCTTAAAAAGTGGAATAATAGTGCTCTGCCGCCACTTAGTGCGGACTTGTTGTTCATAGAAGCACCTGTGGAAGAATCGCGGTAGGCGATGGGCAAGCTTAGTAGCCTCAAGTTCCAGTGCTCTCCGGTGACTGTTGTCGACTTCCGGAGAGCTATGGGCGTGCAATGAAAGTTACGTCTTTTCCACAATTGCTGGAATGAAAATGCTAATTGCAAATTCTGGAGCCTGTAAAATGGATGACAGCATGTGACAAGGACAGACTGAATGTGCGCTGAGATCTTTTGTGAAATTGTGGGGGTGCCATGCTCTACTTTACGAAAGATGCTAAACTGTCTGTACAGCCGCTTGCTTATTTGAAGCTTTTGTTTGGCTACTGTAGATACATAACACTGTTCTCACGGACAGTATGCTACAATGGTTGTGGTCCGTCATAAATTTCCCCCAAGTCACTGGGGTGGAGTTAGCCTTGTGGGCATGCCATGCTGCATCCCTTATTACCGTGCATTTTGGGGTCTTGCTTCTAAGCATTGATGGCATCTTTGCAGAAAGAACTGGCTTGATTCCCGATATTCTAGTGATAATCTCGCTGAATACTTCAGCGATGTTCAAACGCTGTTAATGGGACAATCGTTCAAGTAACCAAACGTGAATTCCTCGACGAACTTATTAAACGTCGGAACGAGTTATCGTGTGAATCGATCCCGCAAGTTCAGTTGGATGCTCTACATAACCAACATAGATTAATGTACCACATATAATAATAGTACCAATAATAATAATAATAGTAATAATAATAATAAACGTATATTCCTCACGATCCGAAAAAAGTGTCAGTAGCGGCACAGATCAGTGTGCACACGTGTAACAACGCTGCTGCATGGGCGTTATGCAAATGTGCAATATTTAGGAATGATACTCATGTACTAGTTGTGCAATAGATGGTTGAGGTGAAAACCAAGTTTATGAAACGTAAGTGGTTAGACGTTCTAGGGCACCAGTTGACATAGTTCATCAAAAGGGTTTTCCTGTGAATATAGTCATTACTGTATTCAGGTCAAGATAACTCGTGAGTTAGTTATTAAATGTTGCCACATTTGCACATGACCTGAGTGTGGTTGCTAGTCTGTTCTCCAGATGAGTATAGGTGAGCAAGAAGAAACAGAAGCGCATGCTTGCTTTAATCATTTGTATAACTAGTGTATACTCAGTAATGCGAAGCGCTCGAATTGAGCTATGTTGTTGGTTGCGCGTAGGCAGGTCGGAATGGATTCAATTTGTAGCAGCTTGTAAAGCGGCAACACGTTATGCTTCACTCGTCGTATGCAGTGGTTCGAGTTGTAGTTGGTTGCAGCGCTCTCGATAATTTATGGCAGAGTGCTTACTAATCAAAAGTTTAGTGAACGATATCTGCGGGTATTCTACAGCAATTCTGTTGCTGTTTTTTAAGTTGGCGTATATTTTGCTACAATGCTGGAGGATGGTGGTTGAGACTTAATGTACGCTACTTCAATATCTTATCGATCGTGAGCTCTTCATTTGCGAGCACAAGTCCAGTAAGGAAGTTCTGCTTCCCAATCGGAATATGATGGTCGATGTGACATGGTACTAAAAGGTAAAATACGCGAACTTTCATTCAGGTCTGCTTTGAACTTTTCATTAGATGCTGATGACTCGGGATCGTGTACACTGAAATCCTCTGCGATGTGCTAAGGACATCTTGCCCTGCTCAATGCGAGTATCAACCTGGATTCCTTCTCTGGACTGCATGTTTTCGGGCTGCAAGTGAAGGCTAGGGGACATGCACTGCTGTGTCTTAGTCAGTGCTATGAGTTTTCGGATAATGAAGCAATGCACATTGCAGGTCACTTTGATAGTACCGAAGGACACCGCCTCCGTCGCTGGGATGGTTTTCCTCATAAAATCCATTCTCGTTTATTGAAGATTAGCATCGGAAAGTTCTTGGTATGACCAATTTGTATTAATATAACTTAGGTCCCAAGCATTTACGACACGACTTGTCGTAGTTCGGTAGGCTTGCCGATGAGCCCTTGGGCTTCAGTGTATATACATGAGAGCTTCTCGAATTTCAGCAGCAATTCGCAGGTTGGGAAAGTCGCACGTGTGGATTCGCAGACCAATAAGTGGCCGGTGATTGATATTTTTTTCTGCGGGTAATTGGCGACTGGTTTCACGTCAGATTCCTCCGCTTCACATGTAACTCCGAACATAAACTTCTATACACAGCGTGAGCAGTCTAGTCACTCTTTCCATTGCCATATCTTATGGGCTGATCAGCCAAATTGTTGACGCATTTTTCTAGTTTTATCACCATCACGTTTACTACTTTGGGGTGTAACTTGCTCGCTACCTCACGCCAAACCTTAGGTAGTTGCCATAGTGAAGCATGTGCCACTTCTTACGTAACTGTGTTGCAATTTCTTTCACTAGATGACTACCTTCATGGCTCTTAGGCCATTTCCATTGTTGTTCGGTGAGCTGCGTAGCCGCTGCACCAATTTTACTAGCACATCACTCATGGTATGTTTCGCTAAGTTGACACCAATGCTCTTTACCATGGATTGTTATTTCATGCTCATTGTATACTGTAATCTGAGGAATACCGTAGATTAGGGTGGTGTGGGTAAAGTTTCTTTTTATTGCTCGCCTAAGTTGTGGCTACTTCGGTAACGCTATCCCCACCGAATAACAGAAAGAGGAGGGAATCAAACAGTGCACATTTCTGAGCCGAGTTCTCGACAACAGGACTGATTCTACCTCGCTAATGGAGTTCAGCGTAGCTCACAGCAGTTTTGGATCCCTGTCTTGCCAAGAGTTTTGGAGCCGCGCGTCCTACGCTACATTTGTAAATTTAGCCGCACCACCAACTACGTAATAGGTGAAGGCACAACAGTTAATATCCTCCAGTCGCCTGGTACTAATTGACACTGAGACTGGTTTCGGGCAATTAAAGTACAGTACCACCAGCATAGGTCGTTGATTAGCATCTTTTGATGTGTTAAAGATGTAGCTGACTTGCTCGGTGATACGCCGCCAGAAACCAGTGGCATTTAACCCAGTAGAATTCTGCTTCCCTCTTCCGTTTCCGATATGGTGGTCGGTACTGCTGAGTTTTGGGTTGCAATTACAACCTAACTTCCATTTGTGCCGGAAGCAGTCGTGAGTTTGGACAAGATCTTGCGTATTATTACTCCGATCAAACTAAATGGTCGATTAGTAGAATGTAAACCGCTTGTGACATTGTAGCAGTGGTATACTTTCTGAACTACTATCATCGTTTTGCCAACGATGCTGCTGGTCATCCTCGGGCTTAGAGCATCGCTTACCGAATAGCCATGAGTTGCGCAATCCGTTTTGCTTAATACAACTGCCGGCATTTTGGTAGTCACTAATAGAGACGTAAGCGGAGCTAAAGTTGGGTATTGACTGAGAATTGATCGGCCAGCAATTACCAGTCCGCGTAAAACGAATCGAACTATACCGTCAATATGATAAACCCGGGGAGTGGAACTCACTCACTCTGGCTGAAAACCGGACGCACAAAAATGAGTGATCTTGACCTCCTAAATTAGCATGTTTCGGCTACCTATAAATACAGTTAACTTATGGTGTAGATAGACTCGCTGTTTACCGAGCCTTAGTCTTCTGTATTCCGTTAGGTTGGGTTGGCGCGTGACTGCGAAGTCAGACAGTCGCAGTCTCATAGGGTAGCTAGCAACAGTACAACAGTCGTCAGTGGCAGAGAGCAGAGGTAAGAAGAACAATGAACAATGATTTATCAAGGGATAAAAGCAAGTGCTTGACACGTCCCGTAGAATGGTTGAGGTGAATATGACGAAATCAAAATATGTCTGGGTCATCTATCGAACGTCTGCCGAGATGAATAGTTTGATAAGTAACACCAGTGTAAAATTAAAATAAATTATCGAGCGTAAACGTTCAGAAAGACACTGGGGTGCAGTGATCATTGAGGTAAGGAGTGAGAAAAGTAAAATATGGTCGATCACTTGGGTCCATTTGATACATT
>OX104066.1:70768362-70970930 GCA_944474145.2 Dicrocoelium dendriticum
CATCTGTAAGATGTTGGGATCAGTCACAAAAATGAGTGTAGTATGTATTTCCAAGTAAAGCGAACTATCCTTAATCAAAAATATGAAGATAGTTGTGAGATATGAAGAAGATTGTTTAGGCTGCTTTATAAAGATTGGAAGTATCAAGGCCGTGTGGCTGGGCCCAGGCTAAATATTTTTCATACAATGGCATGTATTGCAATGATCACTGAAAAATTATGCGGGGGATGCCCACAGCGGAGGAAGTTGTGACTGAGTATAGCCCTCCAGAAAATGGTCCCCTGCAAAGAGTGAAAAGAGTTTGTGTAATTGCCTATTGGAACGGCAGAATTAAAAGGAAGACTTCTTACAAGTTCGCTTTTGAACGCTTGTTTGAATAGTTGTCGTCTGCATTATGACTCTGATAGGCTGTTGATTGCGTGGGTCAATGATAGGAGTCATTGGGCAGCTGTCGTTTCCATCGTTGGGTATAATCGTCTTAAGTGCGCTGGATGCCCAAGACTTCACTATACACAGTGTAGGCACGCTAATATAAATCTATACACCACCACTGACATATCCCGTGTGATAAATTAATGGAACCGGATAGTAGTGATACCCAAATACATCATGTGTGGGATGCAAATATGGTGGAAGGTTTTGTATAAGTTTATGACTATTGACCAATGAATGGATGGCTATCCAAGCAAAACGACCATAACGATTCTTTGAATGACGCTCGTGATAAAGCTGATCATGCGCCTTTTTACTGTCGACCACTTTGTCCGAGTCCACTGATATTTTCTACCTAGTTACTTGCTGACCAGAGTAGACTTTAGGCGGGCTATGACAGTCCAGGTTTGAAATAAAGGTTTTTCTTGAATTTCGGATTAGATGGTTAATGCAGTTGACATTCGTGGAACCAACACATAATGCAAACAACATTAGAAATGCATGTGGAACTGTTAGAACTGCTTTTCTGAGAAGAAGCACCATCAGCATCACTAGCTCTGTGCTTTGTAGTCATTTTTGACTTGGTTGGCTTATCATGCTTGGCCCTGAAACTACTGCCTGGTGGTGGTCTTCCAGGAACTACTTTGCAACTGCTGTTGACAACACCTCCAAATTCCCGGCATCTGACATTCTCCTAGACACCGCAGTTAATGCGCTAGATTGGTCCGCCTTGTCATACTATCCAATCCGGGTTTCAAGCTCTCATTATTATTCGTCACATCATCTTATCTGCAGCAAGTGGAGTATTAATTGCAAAATTATTGCGGCCACTAACTGAAGTACTATCGACTGGATGCGGGAAGATAGTGGTTTGGCATACCACTGCCTGTCGCCTCCTAATCGTTCGTTGTAGCGGCATTTTTCTTCAACCTTCTTCAAGCGCTTAAAAATTGTATTAAGCAGAATGAGTGCACTTTTGAAGGAAATGTTTAGAAATTTCTTCGTCTGCAAAGTGAGAAACTAATGGACACGAGTAAGACATAACTTCTACGTGCACTCTGATTCAACTGGACCAACAAGATTATCAACCGCATGCAGTGACAAGCACTTTCTGAACGGTTTTAATGATAGCCTGTCTGGTACATTAAAAAGCACAGCACTGCATGAACAGCGTGCTCGATTTTGTATTCCGGTTGAAATTGAGTCTGTTAGCAAACTGCATTGAGTGAGGCACATTTTACCGAAATTTATAGGCGGTTCAAATAAACCTGTTACACTTTGCAGGGTTTGCAACATATGTGTTTCAAACCTTTAAGGGAAAATTAGCACACGCTGTTCCTTCTGCGGAGGGACATTTTTTAGGTGTCTTCCTCATGTTCGCAGGAAGCTTATAGGAATTTCCCACAGCCCTTACACTCCTATGGGTGTTATTTTTCTACTACTTCCAACCATTGTACGGGGTACCTTAGTTTGTTGTCTCAGTGTCTGAACTAAATAAGTACGCTGACTTGAAATACTGTTTTTCTTCATCTAGCGCGTTTTTACTGCCGTCATGTAAATAAAACCAAATATAGAATACACTGAGGCAAATGAAAGGATCTATGAGAGTGGGTGCTAACTATTGATCTTTAACTGAGTAACCTGCGCTTAATATGGTACTGGCAAGTTTGTAACCACAGGAAACTGGACGAATCAGGAAGGAACAAAAAGGACGCACGGCAGTGAACTAGTTGCATCTCCGTCTTCAAGTCACGGTCTTGATATTTCCAATACGGCTGTTAAACGCATACTCCGCTCTAAACCATTCCATGGAGAAACTTTGATGTTATTTTACAATACGATTTTCGATAGTTTATTACCATTCCGGGGGCTACGGAATGCCCCCTTAATATGATTCAGCAACGCCTTTCCGAACGCATGTCTACAATCGGAACATGATAACGAAATTAATGCGTTGCTGCGGGGCATCGGTCCACACCAGCTTAACGCCGCTTTTTGCAGCGGAGTTGCAGATGGGGTCCGAGTGATTAACAACGTAACAACGATGGGGAAATATGCATTGATTTGGTCATATTATAGGCATTTGGTGTTTAACATAGCAACCATGCAGACATTTGGAGATCACACTCGTGGTTAGGTAAAAATAATGAGACCGGAAGGATATGGTCAACACCATGTTGTGGGTAAAATTTAAAGCTTTTCATCTTCCAATGCACGGTCATTCTGGAGCTTCAAGATAAAACCAATGGTTACCACAGGATGCTCGCCTAAGATTTGTTCGAATGGATGGTTTGCGCACGGTTGGTTGCAATTAGAAAGATTGTGAACTCCGTCCTTCATGGCAAAGTGGCTATGACATTTTACCTTATCCTTTTTTCATGATTGTTACAATGGAATGCTATGTTAAGTGTAACTACGTTGTGAAAGAGGTATATAAATAATGTAAGGGGAAATTATAAGCCAAGACATTACCCGCCGTCTGGATAGAAAACGGTTGGGGAAGAAGGTGTAAAATGACCTCATACCAGACAGAACTCTCGACTGGGTGTTTAACGTGCGGGCAGCAGACGGAAAAAGACAATCCCAACAGCATTGCTGGCAGCGACCTGATAGGGAGGTTACCTTACCTGGGACATAAAGTCTATGTGAATGAATAACGATACTCGTTTGAGAATGTAACGGTCGACAGCGCGAATGGTATGTTACTAGTTTGGAAACTTGAAGTTGATGGTAATAGCGACACTGAGTCATAAATGAGGCTAATCCATTTTGTGGAAGGAATTTAAAGGTTTTTCAAACTTTACAATGTTCACGTTGATCATGCAGGTTGCATTACTTGGTGTATAACACCAGGTGCATTATCGACAAGCTCTTCCAGCAAGGCTAACGTTGGAGCAGCAAGAACTGTCTGTGGTGGGACAATACAATTTAGCAAACAGGTAGGGAGAAAAAACTACTGTCTTATGTCAGTGGAATGTATTGCTCTATCAGTTTCCGACTGTGTCCTCTCAGATTGCTGTTAGGACTAAGCTTTGTCAGGTGGCGGCAAGAATTAGTACGGTCGACTGAAACCTGGCAAACGATGAGAAGAACAACGTGCTAACGCGTGTCATTACCCGAAAAATAATGGCTTTCTCTGTTTTTGTTGCCCTAAGGGTGGTACGGAGCTGAACGTTTTGCTCACTCTGTGGTGTGGGATCTACTAAACAGTAAGTTTTTTCTTTCACCATGGCTGGCAAGCTTGAAATGCACATATCACTTGAGAAGCCATTTATTCAGAAGCAGCTGGGGGAAAGCGAAGGTTTTTGGGAGTCCAACGCTGACAATAAGAGCTCAGGTTTTGAATGAGCTTTGTTTACGTTTTGGAATGTTTAGTTCCGCCGTGGTTTTCCTAAAACCGCATGCCTTACTCCTTTTTGAAAAAGTGATATCCAAAGAATTCCGTCTCTTTGCTTATGAGCGTCAACTACTAAGTATTGCAACTGGAGAAGTCGGCAGTTAAATACACAGAATCGAAGAAGCTTCTATGATCATTATCCATATCATCTTGAAACCTTACATTATCAACTGGCACCTGATGACTCGCTTGAAGTCATTGCATAAAGCAACTAGTTCGAAAGGATCAAACTAACCGGATAGTTACTAAACATCGAGAACACAAGGGAGGCACTAAGAAGCATCTTGTTCTCTGGAATTTCAATGAATCACGGGCAATACTGGTCTTCAGCAAAGCAATCATTCCCATTCCATTAATATGAATCAATATCATAAATCTGTTCAGGATGAAGAATTCTTTTTGGTAAACTCTCATCGGACCCAAACGTCTACATAACACTGCTTGTGTGGAAAGCGTCAACTCGGACTGGGATTTACTTCTGGACTGTTTCAATGATCAAAATCTATAACTTGATACAGAGACAGCGATGGTAAACCAAGTAAACTAAATACACATGCATACGCAAAGCTCAGTAGTCCAAAGTAATTAAGTTGATAAAATAACAGCCAAATAACTAAGTAACAGTGTCCGTTGGCCAAGGTAGTAGTATCGGCCGTTTGAATCCTTTTTGTATACATAATTCCGGCTTCAAATAGTAAATGTAGATAGCCTCGGCGATGGATAAGAGCTGTTTGCAGTATCCTTGGGTGTGGTATTCAGGTAGTGAATACATGACTTTGAAGTCATTCTCTGAAGCTGTGTGGCCACATTCAAGGAGGTGCGACGTGATTGAGCTGTCTGAAGACCTCATTTCGTCTTTGTAAAACCATGCCTGGATGTGTTCACGAATCCTCTGAAATAGGCGTCTTATCGTGCGACCCAGGTATCGTGCATCACAGGAGCACGAGTACTGATAAACGATCATTGAATGTGTCAACGACGGTAGTCTATCCTTCAAGGGTTTCGTAAGCAACGGCTTGTTGTGAAAAACGATTCTCAGGCAGGCCGCGAAATAAGTTTTCTCGACAGCCTCTTTCAGGCGTCTGGATAACATATCAGCTGCAGAATCGCCCTTAAAGGGTATATGTATGAAAAGCCCTTTCTTAGGAGCAATGCTCCTAGATGACTTTCGATTGCGTGCCTTCAAATGTTTCATGATAAAGTTATCAGGATAGCCATTTTCCCTGAGGACGTCACTGATTCTCTGTAGTTCTTCGTTGACGGTATCCGGTGTACAAATACTGCGCCGCCGTATTTCAATCCAAAAATGCTTTGGATAGCGGTTTGCCTGCAAGCATTCATTGAGGAATTCCAATTCAACCCTGGATTCCTCCAGCCAAGTATTGAACTTCAGATACTCATTCAAGAGTTTCAATGAATCACAGACAATGCTGGTCTTCAGCAAAGCATGGGTTTCATTGTTCATTTCGAAAGCTTCAACCCGTCATAGCCGCTGATCGTCCCAGTTGTGTCAGCAATGGCAAAAAGAGTAAAGAAAAGGGATGCAACCCACCATGAATAAGTATTGTGTGCTTCTCTAGAATGAGATTTAGTCTGACGGTTGTCTACTACTCCTCGTACAAGTAATCAAAGATGCTAAGTAAGCATTCATAGTTATAAACATCTCCTGGAAGAATATTCAGATGGTTCTACCAGGGGCAGTTAATCAAAAAGCCGAGAATAAACTATGACCTCAACCCACGTTCGTTTACACCTGTACCTTTGTGCGGAAGCAGTTTGCTGAACCCACTTTTATAAACATTGACGTAAGTGAGAACAATGCAATGTTCAAATCGCTCGAATGCCATAAAAAGTCAAGGTAGACAAGCTTAACTCCTGCACCGTTTCAGTCCAACTTTTCGTGTTAACAATGTTTTATTAGGTGATGATCGACTCTGATGGAAGCCACTCTTCTCTTGAGTGATATAATCAAATCCAACCAGGCAAGATATACATGCCTTAACAATGATCTCCTGTATGATAACTAAAAGTACAAATAGAATAGTCAGTGGAAGGTAGTTGACTGGATAAGAATTATTTGCTCTGTTCCACATTGGAGTTGTCATGCCGCACGATGGTAAAGTGCCTCTCCTCATTTCTTTGCTGGGACAACAGACCAAATGATTCAACCATACCCGCAGCTGCTACGGCCATTGCCTTTGAGTGAATGGCAGCAACTCTGGATGAGTTGTTTGCACATATAGACATTGGCTGTCTCAACATGGATTTGCTGTAGCCACGATGTTAGTGTTTGCTAGTCGTAGCAGGATACATTTCAAGTTCTACATCCATGTACGCTCGCAACAACAGCAGTTATCTGTAGTTGTTTATTACAAGCACATTTACGCACGAAAAAGGAACTGATCCAGGCACCGTAAATTTCTTGGCCAGCAAATGCGAAAGACGCTGAGGCCAATTACACTGAATCGAAAACGCTAATGTGGTAGGTTAGGTTGTTTTTCGGTCGGCGCAATTTGAGCACATTCTAAACTGCTTAACGATTGATGCAGGTAAGTATGGCTTGACATTTATCCATTTGCAAATTAAATCCTACCACCTGGTTGGTAGCCACAAGTCACAATGGTCACCCTTTAAGATACGTGTCTATAACAAATGGACAGCGTCGGGTACATCGAAGATGCGCTGCTGCTGATTGCCTCAATGGAAGAAGCATTTCACCTTCGCATTGCCTAAATCCAAAAAGCGGTTGTCAATCTGAGACATCAATGTCATCATCAGGACGTTTCACCATGGTTAAAGGGTAGGGTCTACAATGTGTGTGTTCGTGCAATAGTGTTGTCCAGATGTGAGTCACGGCTGATTCGGGTGAATGACTTGCTTCAGATTTCGACTCTTAGCAACAGGTGTTTGAGGAAGATATCTCGTGTGTCATAAAAACATGTTTACAACGACGAAACGTGTTTGTCTTAGGTAATATGCACCTTCTGTAGAACAGGGTAGTACCCTTGCGCCAGAAGAGTATACATGGCCAAGTCTCACGCATGCTCTGCTAGCGACCACCGCGCGCTTTATTCGCTCGCACAAAACCACACGGGAAATACTTGTGCATTGAGTAGCCTATCATGCCGCCAGAAGGTCGAGGCGCACGTTTTCCAGTTAGATATCGCCGGTTGTATACTTCTTACGAGCTGGGGATCTAAGCATACAGAAGCCCTCTGGTTGGAAATCCTTGCGGACATGGCGCGAAGTCGGGTTCAACGGATGGTATGCATGAATTTATGCCTTGATTTGACCGACCAACACCGAAAGAATTACACTGGCAAAAAAGTAGTCAGAAAAAGGATGGGCCAGCAACCGCTTCTTGCACAAGCGTCCGGAAGTGAAGACGCGCATCTACTTCACGTCCTATCCAAGTGGAGTGCGGTGTGCCTTTCGGTCAGATATTGGGACACGATATCTTCATTATATTAATAACGAGTTAATGTGCTTAAGGACTTCAAACTGCTTACATTATGCCGACTACGTTCAGTTTTCGTGTCCTTGCTAAGGGCCAATTTCACCGAATATAGCCACAAAAAGACCTCAGTATGATTTATGGCTGTTAAGTCAGAATATTTCTTAAACTAAATTTTAACTGCGACATACAGAGCACCAAAGCGTCCACATCTATAGAATGGAAGACCGTAATCTGCAGCATTTCTCGCAAGAAAATGATCTCGGTGTGATGATAAAGGAAGACCATGTTTACTCGCAACTATCTGAAATAGGAGCCAAAGTCATTCAAAGCCTGGAAGCTCTTACGGTGTGATTTTGCTTGCTTTGATCCATCTGTTTTTCCCAACTGCTTTCTGTAAACAAATGCACTCCTGATGAAGGTGCAACCTAAGCGTGGAACCAATCGCAGAAGCGAGATCTCTCTGTTCTGGGGATTTCACACTACCACCATAAACCATGAAGTCTTATATTGGTTACCATAATAATAGCACCAAAATCTGCTTGGCCTTTCAGGGATGCTAGGGGCGTTTGTGGAGTGAACCTATCATTGGTAATCAGATAATAAGCAACTATACTCACTTGTACTATCCCCTATAAACATTGGCCATAATAGCAGAATCCGAAAACACCACCAACTGGCAGAATCATATAGTCTGCTGGAGGGTACATGGAATATTTGCTGGTTGCTTGATTGCAGTACTTTGATTTGGTCCATAAATGCGTTATCTTAACTGCCCAATTGGTCAGGCGCTGGCTGTGCTACACCGCAAGACACGTGACCCGTATACACATTCAGAGAACTAAATCGTATCAACTCATGCTCATTTTGCTGGGAATACCATACGCAGTAACCGTGAAACTGCATAAGGCCATGTGAGAACGATTCAGATGGAAGTAATTCGATCGACACTTTCACTGTCAATGGTCGATCACAGTTTCTTATTTCTTTTTATTTCAAAACTTTACATCGACTGCCGATGGGATATGTTGAGCTTCAACCTTTTCACCAACTGCATAACATTGATCGAATTCATGCG
This sequence comes from Dicrocoelium dendriticum, assembly GCA_944474145.2. NCBI lineage: Eukaryota > Metazoa > Platyhelminthes > Trematoda > Plagiorchiida > Dicrocoeliidae > Dicrocoelium > Dicrocoelium dendriticum. The sequence continues at coordinate 70,776,724 of OX104066.1, forward strand.
TTTTGTTTTGTGGTATTAGTGTCCATGCGCTAGATCTTACTAAAACCCAACGTATAGACACTGCACCGGAGAGATTTTGAGTTCAAAATACATTGATATAGTGCTTAACCACATCCGCCAGGTTGCATTGTTGTTAACACAGATTGAGGCCATGTAAGGGAGGTGTGCCTTGTTACGAGTAATTCAGTCACGTCCTGCATCACTGCGGCTGAGCTTACGTTGGGTCACAGAAGTTCATCCACACACTGCTGACACTACGGGTAGGTAGACAGACCAGACAATCAACACACCTCAGCCACGTAACCGTAAATGACTGTACACCGGTAGGAATATATTCAGTACGCCATAATATAGGCATTTTGGTGGACTGGAATCTGAGGGGTGGGGTCGAGGAAGAGGCTTGAATAAGCAGGAATATCGACTAGCTCTGACTCTGATGCGACTGAAACCATACACTCAAAGCCGACAAGATTGCAATCGCAATGAGTGTTGTCATGAGCAGACCAACATAATTGGATAAACAATTGGATAAACATAATTGGATGAAACGCTCTTCCTATTCTCTGTTCAGATTGGAGACTCGGCTAACACTACCGTTGTCAATCATTATGTGTCCGGTTCCAATTTCAGCTCAGCTGGTCTCTATAAATCGAGTTTACAAAAGGAGAAAACATGTCGGTGGTAGAGCGCCGTGTTGGGAGAAGTCAGTTCCGAAACTCCCCACTTCGGATGCGGTCCAGTGATCGAAATGGTATTGGTTTGCTTCGAAGCGAACTGTAGACTCCATAGAGCTTGCGTGCAGCAATCCAGACCCAATAATGAAATTCTAACCGTTGTGCCGAGCGCTGCTGTGGAGCTCTGGCCTAGTGACCAAGACGAAAGCCGTCAATCACTTTGTTGGGTTACCCTCTCAGCTCAAGCTATCTCTACCTGACGAGTCCAAATCAGGAAGAAACTGATGGGTGCTGGGGTACTGTGTTAGGAACAAACAGCTCCGAAATTCTTCCAATGATCAAAATGTAAGATGTTTAGGTTATAGCAAACTGTGGCCTTAGTCGACATTGACTATCCTAAATCAGACATTAGTCGGGTACTCCAAGTCCCAACAATGAACCTTTGTCATTCTTTGTTGCCCTGCGTTGTGCAGTCTCAAGCGCGATGAGGTGGTGTTACTTTCTGGGTTGCCCCATTTAGATAACTTATTCCACATGCGTCCTGACATACGCACCAAACATTTAAGTAACAATGAAAGGGTCGAACTTACCAGTCTCCACGAAGGAGGCCGAAGTGCTGTTTTGCATGCTTTGGTACCCTTTCGGTCTAAAGTAACCAAGGCCATCTTGCAGGAGAACACAGAGGTCGTACTGGCGAGACGAGAGATGTAGCATTTGCGGCCTAGATGGTAGTCGTGAGTACGCTGATTACGCATGCTCAGAACTTTGCACTTGGCGGCTTTGAATTGGAGCATGCTCACGGTGGACCAGGTGTAAGCTTTATTCAGATCATCCTGCAGGGTTGTGTGACCCTCCCGTGCAGTGCATGCAAGCCACATGTTTAGATGATTGGTGAATAATAGACAATTTGAATAGAGCATTCTAGCGATGCCATTTATGAAGACCAGGAACGGGTGGGGTCTGAGTACCGAACTCTGACGTACGCCGCACTGGACTTCGGTTGGGTTGGACAGGGCGTCGCCAACCATCACCTTCAGGTAACGTTGAACGAAAAATTCTCTGGCCAGCACAATCGGCTCGTTGACTCTATAATTTTGAAGTTTGCGAATTAGAGTGAGATGATCCAGACGGTAGAATGCCTTTGAGAAATCCAGCTAGGCGATGTCTACTTCGTCTACCTCCATTAACTCCGTCCAGCTTGCACGAAGTGCTAGTGGGTAAGTAGTGCATGACTGGCTTTAGCGCAATCTAAGCTGCTTCGGCGCGAGAATCGCGTTACTGTCCAGGTACCACGTGATTGCCTCAGCAACAATGAACTTTATAACCTTACTTATTGCTTGAACAATGGTACAATGGAACAATGGTATATGACGGGTAAAAAAGCATACACTTAACGAGTCCCGCAGGTTGGCAATAGAAATACTAACAAATTGGCAAACCACATAAGTGTTTGAAGTAAGGAGTGTCAGTGAGATAAAAGGTAGAAGTATAACAGTTTTAGGGGGATAAAGTGGTACGACGCAAAACTGGCTAAGAGCTTGTTATCGTTGGTGATGGTAACAAATAAAAATGGAGTACTCACCGGTTCGCACAGATTTACGACCGTGAATTTGGGGTATAAATCCAAAGAGGCTGGTCAGCCTAAATATATACAAGCGTTTTCGTTCATAAAACAAAGCGCAGGACGCTCAGTGCGACGTCCAATCGTTTTTTAAACGTATCTAATGTGGGGGCACAAACTACTGAGTTTGGAAGGGCGTTCCAGGGCCCGCAGACCCGGAGGGTCGATAGTTCTCTGGTTCTGAACGGCAGTCACTTGCAGATTGGAGAGACGATCAAGCTGTTTTTAATTCCAGGAGCCTGCTTTTCGCCAAGAGATTCTTGAAAGAATATTGCTAACGGTTCAGCCCAACTCATGACAGCCACTTTCAATCTCTTTGTACGAATGTCATCCGCAACACGAGAGCTGTACTCGCGAAAGGACATTAGCCGATTGAATACAACGTGGTGGCAAAGGGTTTGGTGTTTAAGCCCTGATGACAGTGTGATCTGCATAGACAGGGTATAAGATGATGGTACACTTTGTAAAGTACAACTAACTTCTTGTTCGAGAAAGTTGGCTGCTTCTTATGCTGTTTGCGCAAGCCCACATGCTGTGTGCATAACAGGAATTCCGCGCTTCACTGTACATAATCGGTTCGCGTGTCTGCGAAGGAACTTGGGTTAAGCGCAACATTCTGTCGCAAGTTTCCGTTGCTACTTTACTTCATCCTCGCGGACGAGGTTTACGCACTTTGCTTTGTGTTGTGCACACATCTCGGAGGTCCACGTTCAGAAAGGCTGAGTAGGCGTGCCAACTTTATTCCTTCGATGCAATGAATCTTCGAGCTTTACTTCTTTGAAACGACTTTATCCTTTTCCGGGCGACGGATTTTGGTTTCTGATGTGTTTACCAATAGCCTTTGGAATCAATTAACGTGTTCCACCCAGGCCAATTCACGAAACAATTGGGATAGGAAAGACCAGCCTATTGCATCGATGAGGTCAGACAGATTATCACAGTTGGTTACCACATGAGATTCTTAGGTGCAAGATTTAAGATATTCTGCCTAGCCCATGTAGCGGTGCACGAGTGTTGCGTGATAGTCGCGGTTTGAAAGGGTGATAGTTGTTATTACGTCGATCAAGAGGCCTTCGTTGGAAAGATAGGTGCAAGTTGGCCGATTTGTTTCCTGTCTTGAAACGCGTTGGAGAAGTGTCATCGTTGTACAGCAGTGAACTAACCAACAACACTTGCAGTTCCGCTTGGAATTGCCCTCCTATGACAGCCGGGGTTTATAGCGCGTGCAGGTTGAATTCATCTAATAGGAGAACGTGTCTTTAAGATCGTGCCAGTAGGTACTTTATAGCCAAGACAAAACCGAGTTCAACTCTAATTGAACAATAATGGGCGGTATACAGTGGCCACTAGGCATATATCGCCGTGCATTATATGTAGGTGGTACCACAGCGAGTCTATTGCTTGAACCCCTGGTCGTTCATCTGGTCAGAGAGTAAATCGGAATGGCAGGATAAAATTACACCGCCTCTTTTAGTGGGTTAGTCGTTGCGCAGTAGTGGCATACCAGGTGGTGGGATCTCAGCATCGGTACTCATTTCGTTTAACCAATTTTCAGTTATCATAATGAGGTCCAAAAGTATTGAGGCCAGACCATACCGAAGCTCGGACCAACTTGCTGAGAAGTCCCACTGCGTATGTATACAAACACCTGAGAACTGCGGTTGCCAGAAGCATATCTGAACACATAAACGTACCCATGGAATATACACCGACTCTCGTGGGGCCGGCTGACAACATTGCTTTAAGAGAATTCCCAGCCTACCGCCCCAAACCCGATCGGGCTGGCGCATCAGACACCCGATACATAAACCTTCAGAAACGATCTGTGGAGGTTAATCTTGTTCTGGTTCGGAAGGCTGGGGCGTTGCACTGTGTTCCGGTACAGAAATACAGAGAGCTTGGTTGGCGACAAAATCTTGCAGGCTTTTGTCTGCTTAGCCAATGGTGGTCTGGTTTTGACCGAATTCAGACGTATTTCCAATGGCAGTTTAAACGTGCTCTGTGTTAAATTGGACTTATCTCCTCACATTCTTGTGTCACCTCTTCGGAAGTACGCTCAATCGGTTCGGACCACTGAGCTCTATCCAACGGGATCTATCTTTTTGAAGTACGTCCAACGACACGCTGCTACACCACAGACAAAATCTTCGGAAGTCTATTCACTAAGGCCAACTATAATAACTTTGCTTATTTGAGTTTCATCAGTAGCTTTGGGATACCATTCGACAGAGCTTCTTTAAGGCTGTTAGACAATATCTAACCTACTACTGTGCACCACTGTATACCATACGTACAAGGCATTTTTGTCATCTCACGTCACCACCATATTTTTACGTGCATTTCACTGCACAAAGCCTGTGTGATTTTCGCTACTCGTGCGTCTAGTGACGCACCAGCACGAAACCCGCTGACTGGAGCCGACAACTGAGGCAGCCCAAGCGGTGTGACCAGCGCAACCTAAAAGTGCATACCGACCATTGATCCATGGGCCGGAGAATTTTGCCAAGCGGGAATCCAGTGAGCAACAAACCCAAAGTCAACCGTAGCTCAGACAAGCGGAGAACTGAGATCCTCTCGAAAACCACGTGTTCGTTCTGTGCCAATTCCTACGACGCTAACGGCGTATCGACAGATAGGTTATGGTTCTGTGACTTATGTTCAGATAGCCCGATAATTAAGATTGTTCAAACGCTTACGATAAGGTGTGAAGTGTTGGCTGTTATGTCGGCAGACCAAAAGAATCTGATCGCGGTATTGGGAGGGAAAATCTCAGAACTCGAGTTGTAGATAAGTGCATTAGGTAACCCGATTCCCGGACTAGTTAAAAGGCAAAACCCAGTCCAGCGAAAGGCAAACACCGTTGGTAAAAACTGCTGCGAAAACAGGCCGGTTGAACGGTCTCCCAAGTCCCACGTAATGCTCCAAAGCAAGCGGAGTTACGCACAAATTGCACGGTCACCTCCATCAGTAGCCGGGCAACAACAATTGACCCCTACAGATAGTGCAACTAACGGCCTTGCAGGTAAAAAGCTTGCTGTAGCCTTGGCCTATCGTCCACGGAAGACAAGTCAGACAACCCCACTCGACAAACCTACGCTCACAAGGAACTACAGAACAAACAATTACTACGCAAGCAAAAGACGATGACAGTTATATGTTCAAACGTTCCAGAACCCATTAGCGAATCGCTAAAAGGTAGACAAGCCGAGGAGCAAAACCGCTGGGCTGAAATAACCTGCGCATTCAGCTAGAAAGTTCTCCCAACTAATCCTACACGTCTTTCACGAAATCCATCATCTCCACACGTAAGGGAACCTCAGTTACTGCGACTAAGTTTTGAAAACACGCAGGACCTGGAAGATGTTCTCTTAGCAAGCCACATTCTAATGAACTCTGCTGTCAGTGCCCGCATTTTTCCTGACAAGCCATGGGCAGAAAGACAAGCAGAAATCCAACCCTAGTTAGTCACGTCAAAATGAGATGAAGAGTGGTACTGGTTCATTTGTGTGCCAGAATTGAAGCATAACGATAGCAGTGAACGACAAAAGCACGACATCGAAGAATGGAGGTATATGGCAGAACTCTACGACATGCAGAATGTCGTGGCTTTTGACATCACCCGTCTAATTGCTTCCACAAACTACCAAGGTAGCGGTCCCCAAATTTTGAAAGTTACCTTGGCTGCGCCCGAAATGCTATCAGTGGCAATCCAAGCATGGCATGACAACAGGAAACTTTGGCCACCAGAAGTACGGTTAAGACCATTCCTTCAAGTAGTACAGATCTCAGATACAAGTGAGCCAGCCTCAGTTGTACCTATTTCAACTCAGCCAACCGTGCAAGCATCTATTTCAAAAACTTCAGCAGACCGGCACTATTCGTGCCGGTCAGTCACAGCGAACCGAGCTCCTAATGCGTCAACAAATGCAATGCTGCTACACCAACACTCAGGGATTGTATTCTAAGCTCCCGGAACTGCGCCATTGACATGCAACAACAACTTGGGACCTCATAGCATTTACTGAAACTTGGCTCTCAAACGACATACTTGATCCAGAGATTGAACTCAGTGAAATGTCAGTCATTCGAAATGATCGTCCATCTCGCGGTGGTGGCGTTGCTCTCTACTATCGAGATTATTTGAAATATGAGGCTCTTACCGAAAATTCCCTTGTTATTCCCGACGCATTATTTTGCGGACTGCACCTAGCAGGTCATGTTGGTTCACAGAAGACGAGTGATGCTTGCGTTGGAAGTTATCTATGGGCCTCCGAACTCATCAGCAGACAAAGATAACATTCTGTTAAACGCCCTCCGTTATGCTGTTTCCCAAAAGTACTCTCACTATCTTAGAATGGGTGACTTTAATGTTCCTGCAATAGCATTAATGTCCCCTAATGGGCCATCACTTAAATCGAAACTCCTCGAATTCATGGATATGGCAGTTTTGTATAATCATGTGCATCGACCAACCAGACACTGCGGTTCAAACAAGCCATCACTCCTAGACTTAATCCTGACTAATGAAGCGTTGATGGTTGAGTCAGTAGCATACGATCCTCCACTGGGCCGTAGCGACCATTCGCTCCTAACAGTTGGTTATGTGTGTTATGCCAGTATTGTTACTAAAGAAAGGGCGACTCAACGAAGTATTACGGACTAGTTTAAGATGCACAACTTAGCAGCAACCGTTGACTGGGACCTACAGACGCCCAGCTTAGCGAAGGACGCGTGGAATGAACTGAAATATAGAATTAACTGGGTCATACAATCAGCATCGAAGGTTGTAACATTACGAGCATCGCGCCGGACCAATACTTGGATCTGGAGCAGAACAAGTAAATTGATCAACAGAAGAGATGAAACCTGGTGGCATCATTCGCTAAGCCCATGTGATATCATATGGCAGAATTACAACGTCCTCAGACATTACGGCACGTCACTCATTAGAGTCGATAAGTACGAATGGCAGGAGAACATGGGACTGAAATTTACGAGTAACACCAAATTACTATACAGATTTGTGAATGGCAAAAGAAAGCTTAAGCCCGGAATACGACCACTCAAGACGGCCAGTGGCCTAAAAACTAGTGCTATGGATGCCGCGAAAGTTCTACTCCTGCAGTTTGGCTCAGTTGCTACAAATACCATGGAATCCTCGCCCTGTCAACTCCGAACAAATGTTCTTAGCTTATCCAGCGTCACGTTTGCTCCAGCAGCCGTTGCAAGCAAATTACAGTCTCTCCGGGAGTACAGGGCCCCTGAAATCGACATGATCTGCCCAAAAGTACCAAAAACGCGTGCTCCCACCATAGCAGCACCACTTGCAACCTTCTTCCAGGGTCTGCTTAACTCCCATACACTCCTATCTGAGTGGAAAAATGGAATTATCACTCCAATACATAAAGGAGGTAAGCGATCGGATCCTGCTAACTACCGACCTACTACTCTTCTTCCTGTTTTCGCAGAAGTGATGGAATCGGTAATCGCAGATGAACTGACGCGAGACTTTGAAAGTCAACGAATAATTTCTAATGCCCAACATGGTTTCAGACGCAGACGATCTTGTCTCACCAATTTGCTGTTTACTCGGGACTCATGAACCAGGGCGACTGATGAAGGATTCCCAACAGATGGGATTTACTTGGATTTTTCTAAAGCATTCCACAGGGTCAATCACTTCTCAAAAGCTTGTTGCTTACGGTATCATCGGTTCCCTGATCACCTGGTTAGAAGACTACTTACACGACAGTGAAATCAAGGTAAGAGTAGCCGAAATTCACTCTGCAAGCCTGTGCGTATCCAATGGTGTACCACAAGGATCCGTCCTCGGCCCACTACTGTTTGTACTCTACACTAATGAGCTTGCAGCAGACATCCTATCCTCGATGTAAATATTTGCAGACGGTGCTAAAATATGGAGAGTAATTCGCTCAGCATCCGAACGTGTCCACCTCCAGGTACCTCTGACTCGGATTAACGAATGGGCAGAAAGGAAACAGCTCTCACTGAACCCTGCGAAGTGCCACCTTCTGACGGTGCGCAGCAGATTCTTCAGCACATACCTTTCGGGGCAAGGCGTCCTACAACAGGTGACTAGTGAACGTGACAGTTATTTTGTCCTCACGGCCAAGTGCGGTGCAATGGTTTGCGATGGGCCAGGAAATTTCCCCAAGTCTCTGAGTCTGGGTTAATCTTGTAGGCACGCCATGCTGCATCCCTTATCGCCAGGCATTTGCAAGTCCTACTCCTTATAATTGAAGGCATTTTCGCGGGACGACGGGGTTTGGTCTCTGATGCTTTGTTGATGATGTCGCTGAGCTTATTAACGAACTCTGCCCAAACGTTGTCAAGGGGACTTTTGTTTAAGAATCCCCAAGCAGCTGCGTCGGCGAGTTCTTTCAATACGTGGTAGCGTGTGACTGCATGAGTTAGTTCCGAGTGTGCAGATGGATATTCTGCATAACACACATAGTCAAAAGTTATTACTACATGGTCACTGAGACCTAATGGACTATCCATCAATAACTTGTCAACCATGAGCTCTTCATTTGTGAGCACAAGGTCCAATATGGACGGTTTGTTTGCTATCCTGAAGCTAGTGGGCGTGGTGACGTGATTGTACAGAGGAATATTAGCGATCAGTTCCTGCAATCTGCTTTGAACTGCTCACTGGGCGATGCCGAAACCTCCAGATTGCGTAGATTGAAGTCCCCGGAGATGAGAGTGTGGCTGTACCTAGTGTGTGTTACTCTGTTTAGGCCACGAATCAAGCAGGGATCCATTTCCAGACTGGACGTTGGGGGGCGGTAAACGATAGCTATGAGACATGTATCGTTGTGTCTCAGTCGGAGACGGCACCAGAGTGAGTCGGTAACGTGTGTTTCCAGGTCCTCAACTATTGTACATTGTAGATCGCTGGGGTAGTAGACTAGGACCCCACCTCCTCTGCTGGGGCGGTCGTTCCGGATGAGTGACATTCCGGCTATCTCAACCTCAGTATCAGTCACCTCTTGGTGTAACCACATGTCGGTAATATAAATTAGGTCCCAAGCATTCGCAACCTGACGTAGCCGAAGTTCGTTAATTTTACTGAGGAGCCCTTGGACGTTGGTGTACATACATGAAAGTTTCTCAGATTTACTCAATGTTTCAGAAGTTGTACAACTCATACGTGAAGTTTCGCCGACCAGTGAGTGGCCGGCGACTGGATGGGTGGATGAAACAAATGAGTTTACGCCGACCATTAAAGGGTCGGCGACTAATCGTTTTTTTGGATGGGTTGCATATTCTCGAGAAGTATTTGATATATAACAGATATCAGATGCTCCGAATCCCGGTGTTTGTTCGTGCTCTGCTGTGCCCCTCCGGATAGTATGGCTACTCTTGAAACCGTCCCCGAGTCGGGTCCTGCAGCTGGCGTTTTCACTAAGAGTTGTGCCTCTACTGAATTGTCATTAAAAGGTGTTGGTGTTCTTGCTGCTTTCAGACGAATTTCCGTTGGCAATCTGCAACGGAATTTGATCCAGTTCGCTAGTAGGGTTTGTGCCATTTGTTCTGACTGTAACACAAGTTTTAAGAGCCTGGGACCGCATCCTCTATAGTTTGGTGATATGGGGATCCTTGTCAACGAGGTGACCACCACATTTTCGAGAGAAAGAGCCTCCGGATGTAGTGCCATTGCTCGCGGTCATGCATCTGAGCATCGTCGGAAGAGGAGTCAGTAAGCTCAGGAAAACCGTGAGCAATCACTGTTTTCTTATCTTGACTTATTCTGTACCTATCTTTGTTAGCGGGATCCCCTGAACGTTCTTTCCACGGGATTTCGGGTAGTATGCGCACTCCACTTGAGCCGTTGCGGAGACGATTCGCGGACAGCAGAACGGCCTCAGTCTCGTCCGCCGAGTTTAGTGTTACCCGAAGTAACCGGGGTTCGCCGTAGTGCAACGCGTTTGGGTGGCGCGAGATTCTTTTTAATGTCGTGGGATTAGCATGGACTCCGATCGACGTACAGATGGAACCCCACTGATTTCGATCATCCCTCAACTTACCCTTAATTGTATTGGATTTGGATTCGGGGACATTAGTGCATACAATGTTTAGGACACCATGGTTGCGCCTGGTGGCTACTGGTTTTGGATTTCGAGGCTTAGTTTCTGGTGTTTTTGTTGGATTTTGTGAACGGCCTTGGTGTGTGCCATCCGTGCTGCGGCAGTTTTGTTTTCTCTAGTTCGGGCACAAAGGTTACCCGTGCTCTTTCCGGTGTTTGCTTGGCGGCAACCGATGCGTACGTTGCCGGGTAGTTCACTATTGCTGGTTGACTGTAGCTTACAGTCTCGAGTGTAGCGAACAGACTAGTAGGTGCAGCACACAGTACAGAAGTTGAGGCAGGCGCGCTGCAAGCACTGTTTTTACTTATATGAGGGAGGGAGAATGGAGTTGATACTGCTGGAGGCTGAGTCGTTGGGGTTGGGTTGGGACGCCTGGCTCGCTTCTTCGGCCTGACTAGTGAGTTCGGGGTGTTATTTTCACTCACAAGTGCAGGTCCGTTTCCTCCCATGGGTGTAACTCTGACGCTCACCAGTTGGTCGACCGATTGAGAATGCACGTTATCTCACGTCCACTCTGTCGCATCAAGACGGAACACAACACAACTGGGACGACTGGACAAGGGACGTGTAAACCTGAGCACGTGCTCAAGACCCGAAGCAGAAATGGTCGCAACTGAACCGCAAGCGGAATTGGGCCCCCAGCCATCATGCAAGCACATGTCACTTTGTACGTATCATTCATACCTCTAAAGTAGTGTTATTCATAGTAGTGTTTAGCTTTCCGATTTTGCAATCAGTCACTAGTTATCGGCACGAATAAATCTCGTAATGCAGAGCAGTTCGCCAATGGGACTTGCGGTGTTCTTTTACATTCAACTTTTCTGAACAGTGTGATTTCATGTTTCGAAAGCCATGAAGACCATCGGATATGAACGCCATTTTACGGACTCTCGCACCAGGCTTTGCAAAACATATGTAGTGACATGTATGGGTAACTGCTCGGTGGTCCAATTGAATGTTCGAAAATTTGACCAGCATTATCTCGAGGGGGTTCAACGACGCGTCACAAGAAGTGATTCGGTTATTCCACAAATATGAGTTAAGAGAGCGCTGCGACAAGTTTGGATTTGAGCCACTCTGACTTCGAAGAATGAAGGCGCACCTATCTTTTCTCTATGGAACATTAAAGCAGCAAAAGCAAGTTCCGCTTGCAGCATTCACAGGTTTTAAACACTAGAATCCCGCTAAAACAAAGAGATAACTGTCACAATTCCAAAATTTGCTATAATAATCAGAGAACGTATTTTTGGTCCACTACACAAATATATGGAACAAACCCACGAGAAAACCGAACCTGCTGTACACTGCATAATTGTAAGTTTGCGATTTGTGGGCAGTTGACCATCCATAGTGTGATTAATGTTTGGAACAACAAAATCCCTAGATAACGCTCTCGAGAACGGTATCGATGGAGCCTAACTAAATTACGAACAACACATGTACATAACTTTTTGGATCACAGCCATTTTCATTTTATTTTTCTTCACGGCCCGGTTCGGCAAATGGTCGATAAAACAATAAAAATGCGGATTACCTTGTGTTCTCTAAACATTCAATTGCCCTCATATTTATTAAAGAATATTCATGCGATGACATGGAAAGATTGCAACAATGTTTGCTCTGTTGCATCTACGGAATTGCTTCTCGCATCGTCGAGGAATATACTATTTATTTATTTACGCCCCTAAGTGTGTAAGCAGTGCAATGAGTGGATTTTTCGAAGCACAGTCCTCGCAGTAAATTTCAGATCAAATAGCCAAATAGACAACCAGAAGAATGCTAGATAGGCATTTCACACTATTAGAAGTCGTAGTTAACTTTTACATCACGACAGTCCACATCCATCTCTCATGGCCTAGTAGTATGACCCGCTGGTTAGTGATGCAAACTGCTATTATGGAAAGCGGATTGGTTTGGTTTTTGTATGAGACTGGGTCTGTTTATCACTGTCCAATATAAATAGGGGGAAACGGTCGTCTGTTGCTTTTCCGGGAACATGGTAGGCAATAAAACTTGTAGGCTACTGAGACGAACTCAATAAAAAATATTTGGCTTATTCGAACTGATGGAAGCAGGCGAGATGAAGCACGGAAAATATGTAAGCAGAACGGAAGATGGTATAACACACAAACGGCCAAATGAGTGGTGATCGAGTAGGGTGAATTGCCCAGATACGCTGTTTCTTTACTGTTACACAGTGGATTTTAGATGAGAGTGAATGGAGCACGTAGTAAGAAAAGAAATAATTGAAAACATCCTTCGCATTAGTGAAAAACTTACAACCAAATAAGAAGGAATAGGGATACCCATTCATGTAAGAAAACCACGCCCGCAGAAATGAAGAGAGCACCGCGAAGTTGGAAATAAGTACATTATGTCCATGTAGAGTAAACCCTCTAATGTGAATGAGCTGGGTTTTTTCCAGATCGACCGCCCAGCTGAATTTGCGTGAGCAAGATAATCGAAAACTTAGGAAGACAGATGAGCAAAAGAACACTGAATATCGTGAGTTATCATCTGATTGGGGTTGATGGTTACTTCACATAAGAAATCAAAGGTCGCTGGAAAAGAGAAGAAACTGGATATCATGGGGTGGGAAAATGCAAAAGTTTGTAGGTTAATCCCCTACAAACATCATAATCAAATATACATTTTGTTCTCATTTGTCCTATTGTTGGGATAGCTTGAAAATAAACTGCTCATACATCCGATTTTGTAAAATAAAAAGTTGGGTCGTTCGGGAAAAGATGCTGAACCCTATTCAGCTGGTTCATCTGCCAGTAGCATGGAATATAGCTGCTTGTCTGCCATACATCCATTCATAAATTCCTCGCGCGTTAACACACCATCGGCGTTACTGTCCATTTTTTCGAATATTTCATTTGTTCGATCTTCTGGACTCAAATCTACCGTTGACTCATCCGCACCCAACATGCTGTAAATTGCCTGCGTAGGTAAGGAAACGTGGATAACATTTATCGCAGTACAGGCAAAGATTTTGTTCCTCACAAAATGGGGGGCAAGTCAGCAAGAAATAACTTATTTTTATACTTTAACTGCAAGGTGTTTTAGTGGTTTAATGAATCCTTTTCCAATGTTTGAATAACCCGCATATGCGCTCTGTTTATAACCACGTGGATACATTCAAGGACTTTCAATGGCCATATTGATTATACTCAAATATCGGTCGGTAATCCGTACACAATCTATTTAAAGATTATCTCGTGCTTTTAGTTATTAAAAGAAATTGGCAGATAACCGCAACTAACTTTCACTACCGGGGGCAGGTGGCGCGAAAAGTTACAAGGCGAACATGAGTTGCGTCCTTATCCACACGGATCTCGATTGCGTATCTTACCTACTTTAAGCGCTCTTGATACTTCAGACAAATTATTTTGTCCGTTCATAGGACAGAAATATGTGGCAACCAATATATTTGAACTTGATGGAGTTATTAATGTATAGAAATTGCAGCATTGTCCACCATACGACTACGTGCATGGCCAACGTTCTTCGCGAAAATACAAACACGTATTTGACAAAACTGTTCAAATACGTATGCGTCTATTGTGCTTTCTGACCTGTACATACATACTGATAAGGTTTCGTGTAGCTGAATCAGGCGATTTACAGTTCAGTACATCGTTGTTTTATCCTTAGGTTGGCCTTTAACTGTAGTGCACGTTGGTTATCCGTTATTCCTCGACCGAAATCCAGGCTAAACAGAGAGATAAGTAAGGCGATGGAACATAAGCACACTGCTATCCATGCCGATAGTGTAGGGGAAAGACAACTAACTTTGAAGGATCCTAATCAGGGCTTATATTTAGAGACTGATTTTGATTAAGTAAGGTTAACCAAAGTTTCTGTACTGACAGCGAATTAGGTCAACATCTGTTACTAAGCAATTACGTCACTTTATCATGTTAGTGTTGCTGAACGTAGGAACTCACTTTGATAATTTCGACCATTTCCAACTTTTCTATCGTTCCGTTTCCGTTTATATCATACATTTGGAAAGCCCACTCGAGTTTTTCTTCTGGTTTACCTCCGGATGTGATATTGATCGCTAATAGGAATTCTTTAAAGTCGATCTTGCCAGAATTATCCTTGTCAAATGTGCGGAATACGTGAGTACAAAACTCTTCGGCATCACCATCAGGGAAGAATCCGGAATATACCTCAATAAACTTTTTCTTGCTCAGCTGTCCCGATGGGCAATCACGCTGATTGAAGGGTAGGATACAATTAGTTAGTTGATAAAGGGGAATGTGACCTAAAGACAAGTAATCTCCTACCGGATCGTCTGATTAACTGTAGGGTAATTACAACTGTCGTACAAAGTCGGCGAGCTTCAGGACACCTTTATCCACTTTTGTCTACATTAATGATTACTAGACATCTTAAGAATCATAGTAATTACGAAGCTTATCGCTACAACTTTATGTACGGGTACTAGCTAGTATGCAAACATCTAGGCCCAGGAGACCGGGGATCCCACACACACGCGAATGAATTGTTTTCGTACGTGTACGCAAAAGGGTTAAGAAAATTTAGGTAGTGGTTTAACCATGTTTAAGGTTATACGTTTTGACAATGTCACTGCATGTTTTGATACTAGCAGGAAGACTGCATGGACCGAATGCAATGGTTTCTTCAGTGCACAGCACGGTAACATGGAGCAACAACGAACCGGAACAAGGGTTGTTAAGCCAGATATATTGGTTTGCTGCTTTGTGAACCGTCAGTACCCTTCCGCGATGCCAACCTACTGTCATTCGGCGACACCTTCGGATTCATATAGGCAGGACAGCAGCTGCGTTGTATCGTTGCTGGCGCCTGGCCCCAAGCAAGTCACAAGGAAACTTAAACAATGATGGATTAAGGATAAGCTTTTTAATATGCGAACGCCTTGTGAAATAGCATCCCTAATTCACACCGCTCCTCCTGTTCGTGCTTATAGAAATAGCAGCGAATATCATTCAATGGAGAACTCAGAATAAAAAGTAAAGCTGCCTAACCCTTTCGTTGGTCTTGATTTCTCATCGATGATGAGATGTTTAACAGACCACACGATTAATAAACTAATTGCTGTAGTACCATCCACATCCATTTGGTTGTACTTACTGTAGATAACAACGCAATGTAGGACATTTTGAGGAAGTTGAGTATGGACAATCTAACTGAAGGTGTTTTATTTGACAAACATGAAATTCATAATAGTTGTCAATTTATTAGCCTTGGATACAGTCAAACATAACGCAAGCGAAAGCCTCTCAGGTCCAGACTTTGTTGTTGAAAATTACACGTGGTAATGCTACTACGCGAATACCATCAGTCACTTCTTAACTGTAGCGATTATGAAGATAGGCCAACTTCTTGCTGAAAAACATTTCGGGGCGTTGCATATGTATATAGAAGATATTCCGTCGACAACCATAACAAGTATACTGAAAGTGCCTGTTGCAAACGGGGACCTCGAAATCTGGTATTGAGAATAACGTTCGACAAGCAGTGGAGAGTGCAATAGGGCCCATTCAAGAGCTATACCTTTGGGTATAATCATCACGAAATCTCTACCATCCACTGTGTAGATGTGTTGTTTTGGCTTTCTTGTTCTACTTAAACTGAAGCAGGCGTCTCACAGTTAACAAGTGAGGTTACTTTCCTGCCACGTGCTTCCATCTCAAATAATCTATGCAAAAAGGCACGATGTTTTCGCGTTCAGTAGGTGAAAGAAAGTAAGGTGTTGCGTGCTCCGAAACCCGTCTACAGTATGCAAAGTTTTGATTATTGTTTTTACCTACCTGTTCAGCCAAGCTTGAAAAAGTTAAGGATCGCCGAAGTGAATGCTTCGATACAGCCATTACGGCTAACGGTATGCAACCTTCCGTTCCCCAGCTGATACATGGAAGCGTTTGTGGCTGCATGCGCAAATTTTGCAGTGGAGCGCATACAAATTAGTCTTCCTTTGGATTGGCCACAAACAAGCCTACTCAGTGTTATTTCGCGATGCTATGTAATTGTATATTGCCGTGATAACTGCAAAATATTGAAATAGTCAAGGAAGAGAAGTAAGTACGAGGTGATCGCCATCTTGTAATTGATTTGAAAACTAGGAATGTGCATGGAACTCGTGCTGGCTTTGGGATGAATCACACTGTGCTTCTGTCGGCTGCGGATAGCGACCTCCGTTTGGTCATTTTGGGCTGCGTTGACAAGAGCACGTTGTGCTGGATTTTCTCCTTCATTGGAATTATTTCGTGGAAATTTAATTACTATTAACTTTCATTTCTGATCTTGTATTTTTCGACCATAAATACTTGTGTTATCAAGGCTTGATTTAGGCGCTCCTGCTATCGCCATTTTCTGCAACAATTGGTTGCCATCTTGTTTTTGGATTATTCACAATGCCGAAGCAACCATCCTATGCTACTTGTTCCAAGATAGTCGGATACCGTGCAAATTCCCTCACGTGTGTTTTGTGCCAAGTTAAATACCACGTTTCGTGTTGCATTTTCAGTTGAACTTGTTCATCGTCTTCGTGAAATCCAACACGATTTCGTACAAAAGTATGTGAAAATTGCTGAAACAAGGTACAGTCAAAAAGATTAAGCCGACGTGTAGGCCTCATCCCTCCGTTACGAACAGCTCTGTGTGGCTAGCCCAACAAACTAGCCCGAAGAGTCTCCAAGTTTTAGCACAGTCTTCCTCCTATATCCAAGAAAACGCAACGGCATGGAGCTTAACCGTTGTGAGATGCCCAGTTTCACGTAGCATAACTTGTTTATCTGTTGTGTACTACGAGCACTGATGTCCCAGTAGGTGAAAGACTGAGCGTTGAAGACCAGTGCAAAGAATAAAGCACAGAATTACGAAAGAATTTTGGGTGTTAAACTTCTGTAAGTGTACGGTTAGCCAAAGGGCTTGAGCCTCACATTATGCTTCGCCCCGCAAGCACAACCTCGTCTAACCAGAGGCGCTATAACCTCCACCCACCCACCGGAGTCCAGTGATCCATCACCCGAAGTGAGCACCATCACGATGTCGAGCATTTACAGTCTAATTGACGGACTCCTCGACGCTGGCGAGGACTTGGTAAAAGTGGGGCAAATAATCCGTCTTGGAAAGCAAGGTGATCAACAAAATCGGCCACTGAGCATCACTTTTATTGACGAAGCCAATCCAAGACGCATTTTGTCCCGGCTAAGTAATCTGAAAGCTTTGAAGATCCATGTTCGTCCAGACCTGGACGCAGTAGAGCGGGAACGGCTCAAGCATGCCATCATTTAGAAGAAGACGAAACAGCGTACCGTAAATTTTCGGGTGGTTTCTGTAACGCATTCAGCTAACCTGGTCGCTTTAGCTTAGCCGAAATTTACGCGTAACCTGAGCACGATCCCTATTCGCACACGTATTCGGGTAAGACGCTGTGTCCTCGAAAACAGACGATGATACGCACACGACCACACGACTTAGAAGCACATCTTACAACCGGCTAAAACGTCGCACATGATCATGTGACCAAGCGAGTCCCAACCACCCACAAGAGGAGACAAGACAGGACGAATCGGACATCTGAGATTTCTTTTACGACCCACAAAGGCCGACCCACACTTGGCAAAATGGTTCATTCTGTAAGTGAAATTAATCACCACGTAGGGCGCGTGGAGTTAAAAAAGCATTGTTCACTTTAGCCTAATGCGCCCTGACTCGGACTGGCTGGATCATGGTACGTTGTGGGCAGGAATTGACCTCTGCGTGTCGCAGCCCATGCACTGGAGTTTATGGTGCATTTCGCAGGGTTACTTTCGGTTCCGTCAACAGCTTCCAACCATCTGCGAGTCAAGGAATACAGGCTTATCACTATTCAAGCACGCTTAGTTTTTCGTGCTGCGGCCTGCTTGTCACTTTTACCAATGGTTGCAGTGTTATGAACATGCACGATGCGCTTTGTCGTTTAGTTGCTTCTGAGCGGCCAGGCGTACCGCGACTCGCAGAAACATGACTGCATTCAGTGGTACACACCTAAAAAATAGATCTTATCCTTTAGTCGTGCTGCCGCTGCAGTGGATTAACGATCACCATCGGTGGCGTCATGCTCCAAATCCGGTTTTCACTGCGTGGAAGAATTGTGCGCGCTTCTGAAGTGACGATGATCTGTGTGAGCTACTGTTATGCCCCATCCACCTCAGGCGCGGTGAACTACTTTGGGAGCAGTATTTCGTAGTCTCCTGATTCGATGCTTGGATTGGCTGCCCCATTTTGAAACTCACATATTTCGTCCCATTTTCTACTTATGGGCGATTTTAAGTGTACGCGAATACAATGGTGTGATGTGCATTTGATGCATGGAGATGATGAGTTTGAGACAAAGTTCGTGGATTTAATACTTGAAACTGGTGTATCACCATACATATGCCAGCCAACATACACAACACCACGCTCAACCCCATCCTATTAACGAGCTACGAACAACTAGTGCGTGACGTTCGGATCCTGAAGCCCCTGGCTACAAGCGACCACTCAATGCTCATAGCTGATATGAACATACCTTTCCCATTTTCATATCCGCTGGAGGCGGCTTACCACTACTAGAAAACGGACATCGACGGTCTAGCTAGAGCCACGAGCCAACTGGATTGGACTCTGTCACAAGCTACACTGTGGAAGACTGTTGGACATTTATAAAACAGCGATTGTTGGCATTGTGTCCCCAATTTGTGCCCTTGAAGTGTCGGAAGTTTGGACCGATTAAGTCACATTGGCTTGACAAAGAGTATGGAAATCTGACTCGGAGAAGACACATACTGTGCGACAGATTCCTCCTCTCTGGCTCTGCCAAAGACTACAAGGCGTAAAGTGGCCAGGGAACATCTGCAACAGTGCAAAAAGCAATAAGCGCCGACATTTCGAAGAGCAGCTCGCAATCGCCGCGAAGACCGACCGAAACAGCAACCTTGTTCATATGAAGTGACGCGTGAAGCCGGCAGCTAATATGCCGGTGCGAGATGGCCCAAACGGACAGCCCCTAACCTTCAGCACTGAGCCTGCATCCGTGTTGGTGGCGCAATTCGCCTC
This sequence comes from Dicrocoelium dendriticum, assembly GCA_944474145.2. NCBI lineage: Eukaryota > Metazoa > Platyhelminthes > Trematoda > Plagiorchiida > Dicrocoeliidae > Dicrocoelium > Dicrocoelium dendriticum. The sequence goes on from OX104066.1 coordinate 70,796,211, forward strand.
TGCATTCTGCAAATGAGCTCGAGGTGTACCGTTTTTACTTATTTGGACAGTCTGGATTGCGGCGTTGAAGAAGGAAGTCAACTACTCACTAGCCTTGACGCACCAAATCTGCCGGACCTGATGGGCTCCACCCACTTATTTTCAAGGCACTTTCAGCCATCATCCCTCCTACCGTGGCTGACTATTTCAACAGGTCGTTATCCGAAATTTCGTTGTTGATTTACTGGAAATGTCCGGTGCTGAAGCCTATTTCGAAAGACGGAGACCCTATAAAATAGATGAGTACAAGCCAATGTGTCTGACATTTACTTTTGCAAAGCTTGCCGAGAAAATCGTGAAGAAGGGATTATTGAAGTTGCTACTGTCAAAATAGGTCCTGGCGTCGCACAGTAGTTTTATGCAAGGTCGCTCATGCATTATAAACTTGCTTGGGACGAGGTGTGAGTGGTTGCAGGCTATTAGCAAGGGGAAGTCTGTCGACTTGATATTCATCGATTTCAGTAAAGCGTTCGCCAAGGTTAGCCATGAGATCCTCCTTCCCAAACTTAGGATGTGCGGTGTCCGTGGCTAAGTACACCAGTAGATCCACGACTTTATTACTGAACGAGAGTGGAGGGTACAGGTTGACGACCTAATTGTCTGATATCCCTCTACAACTGGCGCACTTCAAGCCGCTGCGCTAGGGCCCACTCTGTTCCTGACCCATATCAACGATCCATCTCAGCTTCTCCGGTCACCCTTTGCCTTGTTTGCTGAATACTGAATACTGTATTATAGAGCAAGTAGAAATGGATTCTGTACAACTCTTTCGAAATATGGTGAAAAACGTTATCAAAGTTGTCAACCGGGAATATCGTTGTCGTTCTCATGTAATATTTAAAATATTCGACTTACGATATTTCAGGATTCACAAATGTGATATGTCATCGTAAGTGTGCAGTCGTTCTCTGAATCGAATAGTGGCAAAATATAAATCTAACAACGTTTTGAGCTGTTGCACAGATGATGCCTCAATCACATGTTCAGGCAAACTGTTCCAAATGTTTACCACTCTCCTTTCGAAGCACAGTGGGTGGGGAACACATTGCTCATCTGGAACGACAAGTTTGTATCTGTGTCCGCGTGTGCTGCATGGCCCCCCCTAAGTGCAGCATTGGCCTTAACATGGGGAAGTCACCGAGATGTAGAATACGGTAGGTCATAATGAGGTCGACTCGCAACCGACGGTAGGACAAGGTGTAGAGTCCTAGTTTCTCGCACCGGTCTTCATACCCAAAGCCACGTAAGCTCGGGATAAGCCTGGTAGCAACGTGTTAGACCCGTTTGATCATTTGTGCCTCGCATCGGGTAATCGGAAAGTAGACGGACGAACCGTGCTCTATCATTGGTCTAATGATAGAAGAGAACAGGCGAGTGGCAACCTCTTCAGACCATGTGCCGAAGCTACGTTTGAGCGCCCAAAGCATGCGCAGTCCGTTACGATATAGCCTGTTCGTGTTGTTCACGGACTTTAAATCGTAGCGTGAGAGTACACCCAGGTCCGTCACGGAGAGTGTGGGATATAGCGTTTGGCCGTCAAGTGTGTAATTTCGGCCGTTAGCACCCTTCCACAGGCTCATAAATACAGACTTGGCTGGGTTGACCGGTAGAAGAACTTCTGCAGACCATGCGGATAGGCGGTTGAGGTCTTGCTGAAGCAGGCCACAGTTATCGGTAGCGTCAATTTCTCTCCATATCTTCATGTCGTCCGCAAACAAGGCACACGGCGACCGGAGAAGTTGCGGTAGATCGTTGATGTGGATTAGGAACAGAGTGGGCCCCAGCACAGTGCCTTGAGGCACGCCACTTGTAGAGGGGTACCAGTCAGTTAGATGGTCGTCGACCTGTACCCTCCACTTTAGTCCAACAAGAAAGTCGCGGATCCACCGGTGCAGTGAGCCACCGACACCACACATGCTGAGTTTGTGAAGGAGAACCTCATGACTGACCTTGTCGAACGCTTTACTGAAATCGATGAATATCACGTCGACGGACTTCCCCTTGTTTATTGCCTTCAACCACTCATGCCTCGTCACAAGCAGGTTCGTTATGCATGAGCGACCTTGCATAAAACCGTGCTGTGCGGGCGTCAGGACCTCGTTTGACTGTAGCAATTGCAGCAATCTCTTCTTCACGATTTTCTCAGCCTCCATTGCCAAATTAGGTGTCATACAAATTGGCCTGTAATTGTCTACTTTGATAGGGTCGCCGCCTTTCGGAATAGGCTTCACCACCGAACATTTCCAGTCAACCGGAAACAAACCTGCGGACAGCGACCTGTTGGTAAGGTCAGTCACAACAGGAGAGAGGATGGTTGAAAGTGACTTGAGAACAAGTGGGTGAAGCCCATCAGGTCTGGCAGGTTTGGTGCCGTTAAGGTTGGCGAGTAGTTGAGCCACCCTTCAACACCGCACTGCAGACTATGGAGTTCGGTAAAAGCGGTACACGTCGAACTCGGAACAGACACCTGGTTATTCGCAAATACAGAAGCGAAGTGCGCCGCCAACGCGGACGCACGCTCAGTGCTGGAGGTTAGGGGCTGTCCATCCGTGCCATCCAGCACCGGCACATCACCTGACGGCTTTAGGCGTCACGTATGCAAAGATTCTCTTTGGGGCGGTTTTCGCGGCTGATGCCAGCTGCTCTTCAAAGTGTCGGCGTTTATTCTTTTTCGCACTATTGCAGAGGTTCCGCTGACATTTATACCCTTCGTAATCATTGGCAGAGCCAGAGAGGAGGAATTTGTCCCACAGTCTGCGCCGCCTCCGAGCCAGGTTTCTATACTCCTTGTCAAACCAATGAGGCTTAATCGGTCCAACCTTTCGACATTTCAATGGCACAAATTGGGAACACAATGATGTCAATCTCTCTTTTATAAATATCCAACAATCTTCTACAGATGTAGCTTGTGACAGAGACCAATCCACTTGGCTCGCGGCTCGAGCTAGACCATCGAAGTCCGGTTTCCAGTAGTTGGGAGCTTGTCGCAGCGGATGTGAATACGGCAAAGATAATTCCATATCAGCTATCAGTACTGGGTGGTCGCTCGTAACCAGGGGCTCCAGAATCCTAATGTTACGCACTCGTTGTTCGTAGCTCGTTAACATCAGGTCGAGACAGGACTTGGTTGAACGTGTTGATATGCGTGTTGGCTGGCATATGTGTTGCGATGCACCCGTTTTAAGTACCAAATCCACGAACTTTGCTTCAATCTCACTATGTCCAGGCATCAAATGCACATCAGGCCATCGTGTACGAGGGCAGTTAAAATCGCCCATAAGTAGAAAGTGTGGACGACTCATGTGGGTCCGAAGAATGGGCAGCCAATCCAAACAACGACTCAGGGGACTGCGATAAAATGCGCCCACAAGCAGTTCTCCGCGCCTGAGGCGGATGGAGCACCACAGTAGCTCACACAGACCATCATCACCACGGTAGGTGCTCACAAGTCTCCCACGCAGGAAAGACCGGATGTAAAGTAAGACACCACTGTGGGCATTCTTTAGTCTATCGCGTCGGAAAAACGAGTAACCGTTGAGTTCAAGTTCTTGGGTGTATAACTCTGTATGCAACCATGTCTCTGCGAGTCCCACTACGTCTGGCCGCTCAGACGCAACGAAACAACGAAGTTCATCGCGCTTATTCATAATACTGCAAACGTTTGTGAAGGCTACTCGCAGGTCGCAGCAGGAGCCACCGGGCGTGCTTGAAGTGTGAGCAGCCTGTTTATCCTGATTCGCGGATTGTTGGAAACCACCCGAAAATTTACGAAACGAAGATTGGTTTCCCCCTCACCAGTGCGTCTTTTCAGCTCAATGATGGCAGACTTGAGCCGCTCCCTGTCTACTGGGTCTAGGTCGGGACGAACATGGATTTTCAAACCTTTCAGCCCAGTTAGGCGAGACATGATCAGTCTTGGACTGACTTCGTGCACAAAAGTGAGTCTCATAGGCCGATTTTGTTGATCCCCCTGCTTTCCAAGACGGGTAATCTGCCAAACTTTTACCGAGTCCTCACCAACGTCGAGGAGTCTATCAATTAGACCCTGTAAAAACTCGACATCGTGATCGTAGCGCACTTGGGGTGATGGATCACTGGACTCCGGTGCGTGAAAGATCACGAGATTATAACGCCTCTGGTCGGACGAGGTTGGCCTTACAGGGCGAAGTATACTACCAGCCTCAAGTGGTTTGGCTAACTGTTGACTTACAGGAGGTAAACGCCCAACGTTCCTTCGTAATTTCGTCCTCTGTTCTTTCCACTGTTCTTCAGCATTCAGACTTTCACCCGCTGGGACATCAGTGTCCATTGGATACAACAAAGGTAAACAATTTCGGTCAGGTGCAACTGGGCTTCTCACAACGGTTGGACTTCGTGTCGGTGAGTTTGCACGGGTAGAGGAGGACGACTGAGCAGAAACCTGAAGGCTCTTCGCGCTAGGTTGTTGGGCCAGACACACGGAGCTGCGGACGACATAAAGACTTGGAGAGAAACTGACACACCTGACGGCCATGGCGTACTTCAGCTAGACATCAGCCGTCTATCCACATGGTCTACAGGATTTTCTCTCCCGGCCAACCCAGTCAAGTCTGTGTGCGTGAGCCTGGGGAAGGGTGCTGACGGCCGAATCTACACCTTTGACGGCCAACCGCCATATCCAACACCCTCCGTGAAGGACCTAGGTGTACTCTCACGCTACGGTTAGAAGTCCGTGGACAACACGAACAGGCTATTTTGTAACGGACTGCGTATGCTTTGGGCCCTCAAACGTAGCTTCAGCACATGGTCTGAAGAGGTTGCCACTTACCACTTCTCTTCCACCATTAGACCGTTGCTATAGTACTGGACGCCAGCCTACTTTCTGATTACCCGAGGGAGGAAAAGAAGTTCGAACGGGTCTAACACGTTGCTACCAAGCTCATCCCGAGTTTACGTAGTTTGCGGTATGCAGACGGGCGCGAGAGACTAGGACTCTACACCTTGTCCAACAGTCGGTTGCGCGTTGACCTCAGTATGACCTACCGTATGCTACACCTCGGTGACTTCCCCATGCTGATGCCAATGCTGCACTTACGAGGGCTATGCAGTACACGCGGACACGCATACAAACTTGTAGTGCCCGATTTGAAGCGAATCCCCTAAACACTCTGCTTCGAACGGAGAGTGGTAATGATTTGGAACAGGTTGCCTGAATATTTGATGGAGGACAAGCTTGTGCAGCATTTCAAAAGTTGTTGGATTTATATTTTACCTATATTCGATTCAGAAAATGATTGCACACTTACGATGACATCTCACATGTGTCACTCCTGCCATACCGTGAGTCAGATATTTTTACTGTTACATGAGAAGGATACAGATGTTCACGAGTGAAATTTTCATAAGTTTTATCACGATATTTCGAAAGATTTGCGCTGAAATCATTTCTAATTGCTCCAAAATACAGTCAGTCAGGATAAAGTCTTTTCCCGTCTATTCTAATAAAGGATTATAAACTTTCTCAATCGTGATTATTTGAACAGTCATTAAAGCTGTATAGGTTGTCTACCGCTACCGAAATTTTGACAAATGTAAAGCCAAGTCTTAGATCGTGTCTAAATTTCAAGGGTTGTCAGAAAGTTATTAATCCATGAATTTTTGTTAATTAGTCTGCATCGGCAGTTGCTCCGGAGTGAGGGTGTCTTCATATGCTGTTGGGGACAGAAACGTATTTAGTAAAACTTTATCGTCATTATGAAATATAGCAAAGTTATTTTTGGGCTTCTTACTGTTGGACCGATCCACAGTTATTAGACCAATTGTGGCAGGGGAATATGGTGTGATAAATTAGCTCTCATCTCAACCCGTAATGGATTTAGGGAGAAATTTTCCAAAGTTAGATGCCTAGCTGTCGTAAGGCATAGTAGAGTACGATGCTCTGAGATAAACTGGTTTGACTGTTCTTATCTGATAATGCCTGGATGGATGTTAGACCATGTCGATAAAAGGAAGTCATTAGTACTTCAAATTTGCCATGGTAGTTGTTTCAGAGATTGTTTGCTCAATTTAACGGCGCCTATCCTAGCTAATAATATGGATTGAAGCTTTCCAATCATTGGATGTAATAGTAGTGTCTCCACAGAAGAGGCAGACATTTCCGGTAGTTCTGAAGAGACTACAACTGGACTGATAATTATCTAGACTGGTAACCATGGAGAATGTCATTTAACTACGGAATATGTAAATAGGGGATAAGAGGTCGCATCCAAAGTTGTGCTTCGCGCCACAAAACCGAATATTTGACAATGCGAATTCAGAATGTGCTGTCACACTGGACTAACAGATTCAAATTTTAAGACTGTAATTTGGGGAGGCCATCAGTCCACATTAGAGCAAGACGAAAAACAAGACTTTGGGTAATATATAGTACTCACGATAAATCCACGATACCATTGTTTGATTTGCTTTTTTGTGAAATTTGTGTTCCCGCGTAAAAATTCCAAGTCCTCTTTTGGAAGCTTCTTGTGGGATCCAAGGAGATTGCCCATTTGTGGAGGACGAACCAACGAGGAGTTAGTAATGGATGAAGTGAGATCTCAGCCACTGTGTACAAAGGGTGGGGGAATGGAAGATGTCTAAAAGTGTTATTGCTCCCATCTTCACAAGACAAGTTTCACCAGGCGTACCATCAAAACTAAGTAAATATAACTCAGTCAAGGAACGTTATTCCCATCGTGTCGAATGTATTAGTTTCTACTTAATTTGTGGATTGTTCAAGTGTGAACTTCTGTAGTTTTTACGCAGGAGTGGAACAAAACGGCAGTGTCATACGGATAATGGAACGAAAGAGATTCCAAAGCAGTCGAAGAGATGCCGGACATCCGAATAACTTCAAAAGATGCTATTCCTTCTGTCTGCTCATCCGCGACATTGACATTTAAAACCCATGGCTTATGCTTGATCAGGAAACCTCTTTTATAGAAACGTATATCTAGGTTTCACCACCGTTTTTTTCGTGCCGGTTTACAAAGACAAACTCGGACAGATTCATGTCAGCTGTGCGCTTAACGATGTCGATTCACTTATACCGCTTTAGGGCTGTTTTTGACTTCTATGTTAGCATCATATGGTCAATTAGCTTCAGTGAGTGTCCGCGCATTTTGGAATGAATGCTTAAGCGGTGCGGAACAAAATTCGGTCCGAAGTACGGCGAAAAACGGCTTTAGTTTTTCGCCACCCATAATATACCGTTAACGTCAGCAGTTTATGACTGCATCGAATTGCGTACAGACACCGCAAACAGTTGCATTAATTTAGTGCAATATGACGTCTCGAATTTAGATTGAGGAGTGATTTCGACGGAAATACCTGTGGAGCAGGCTTTGGATTCCACCTACTTAAGATTAACGCCACAATGGCATCAAATAATTAGTCAAGGGAACGCAGCCATAAGCGCATCCAACCTGCATTTCCGGTTATCCTTGAATATATGGCATTATGGTTATAACTAGTAGGCATCTTATTACAATATAAGTACGGTTATCTTACCACACAAGAACGGCTATCAATGTTAGTGTTTTGTTCAACCAGCCGGGATAGACATTTAGAACTGGCGCTGTAGAAAAATTGATCAGGAAACATTTCACTGGGAATTCGATACGTTTTTTAACCACGTAAAGTATATTTAGCTCCGAAAGATTTGTCCCAGGAAATGCGTTGTATGGAGCACACGTAAACTAACATGTTGTCTTCTAACATGTTTTAATACCCCTAGGTGCTTAGTATAAAAATCATTACCCTTTTCGGACGGTTTATGATTGTGATATTGTTGATCCATCCCCCGTACATAGTTTCGGTCACACACAGTGTCATTCTAATTACAAATCATGAATTCTTCATTTCTTCATGGGTTATCTTGAATTGCGGTTTTTTCAGGGGTTCATTAAAATTCGTAAATCTATATACAAACTTAAAATGGATTTAGATGGATATTAAGTTGGATTTTCGGCATTTCCTTAGGTTGAGCAGGGCGATAAGAAAATCTTGCAATCAATCTTGACTGCTAACGCTGCAGGGGAATAACAGAACAGGTGATGGTTTTCACACGAATTATACAGAGTGTTCACGAAACGACCAATCTGTTCAGATGCAGCCATTACCTCCTGCTCACTAACTCCCATTCTCGTATGCCATTTTCACTATTTTACGGCGGATGTTCGATCAGTTTTGAGCTTGACTATGAAATATGATGGCGATAGCTGCCAAATTGCAGCTGACTGTTAATCTATCTTAGTACGTAAATTGTGCCCAGTTTGTAGATTTTAGCTGCTCGTATGAAATTTTACATGATTACTTGCAGGAAACCCTACTATTTCTGAAAGGAACAGAGATTGCAGTGCTGAGAGATCGTAAAATTTTTAATGTTAGAGAGCATTCGGATGCACGAAGTTCACGAAAGCATAATGAATGTATGCCAAGACCACTCTCCAACGTGTGTAACAATTTAACGTATTGCTGCTAATTTTCGCCGAGGAAGGGCATCGCGCCAAGGTGAGCGACGGTCGGGCGAGCAATATTTGCAAACTCTGCAGCAAAAGTCGCTGTCGTGTAGATGAAAATGGAAGATCAATGAATGAATGTGCGTGAAATATCTCATACAGTTAGCAGTAGTTTATTGACTGCTGACTGAATTATTCGCGAACGTTTAAATAAGTCAAAGGTGTGCGTGCAATGAGTAACGAGAAAGTTTCTTCTCGAAATGATGAAAAACTGTGTCCGGTGTTCAGAAGAAAATCTTGAACCCATGCACAAAGGTTGGGATTGATTAAGGTAGCAGTCAGTGCCAGGTATGATATATCGGTGCAATGTTGAGAAAAAGAACAATCCAAGCTGTAAAACTCCAGGTTTCTCCATTACACATGAACTTCAGAGTTCGATTCATAGCAGCCAAGATCATGTGAACTAGTTTCTATGATACTGCTGGTATGCTTTTATTACGTACCACACAATATGACAACCTTTGGTGTCTATTAAGCTGATTTGATTCGGTAACTGAGAGTCTGTATTATATAAAACGCAGAGTAACGTTGTCAGCTTGTATTCTAATGTTGTACGTACATACACAATCTCACACAGCCAACATGGTTAAAGCCGCTATACGTGAATGCGGCTTTTAGGTACTCCTTCATCTAACCACTCTCATGATTTGGCCAGACGTAGCTTTCGTCTGTTTCCTAAATTCGATGTACTATTTAAAAGGCAAATATTTTGATTCAGATGATTCACTGAGGTGAGCCACCATAAGTTGGTTGATGGTGCAAGAAAACTCTTCTATCTGAACGGTATTGAGCAATTGAGTCAGCGATATGAAAAGTGCATTCAAATTAGCGGTGATTATGTAGGAAGATAAAACGGCATGCAATACAGCAGAGCTAGGCTTGCTGGTGACGTCACGACCACTACTCCATTGTCCAGTGAACACAACTGTATGGAAGCAGCGCACGCCCCACTGCCTATACAAATTCACATGTAGTTGTGATGATAGTCATGTTGAGCGTACTACTCGAAATCTGGGTTTTCGAACCAATGCATACATTTCAAAATGGCTCCGTAAACTAATGGGACATGCGACGGGTGCACTCGGTGAATTAAGAAACAAAGTTGCCTCATCAATTACGAGGCACTTGATGGACGCCGGTCACCAGGTAAGCTCGGAGAGTCATTCACAGTCCTCATGCGCAGTCAAAGTCCTCACACACTCATGCTACTCGAGGCCGCTGTTAGCGATCGACAGCGACCGTCACTTTGTGTCCGAAAATAGCTGACAATGACACTAAGCCTACCGTGGTAGCTGCAACGCACCAATCGTAAAACAGGTGACTATTAATTGATTTCACGTGACATTGTTTTGCATCCCTTGTTAGTTGCATTTAGATGGCCGACAAGTATGCACGAACTAACAGTGTCAACCCACAATCTGTGTCTTCTGGTATTCTTATTTGGAGAAATTAAATAGTTGTTATCACGACTCTTGCTTACCTAGTATATCAGGCTCAAAATGTATCAATTACTCTTCGTACGACAAAACGGCAGCATTTAGAGACAAATTTTGTTGTGTGCACGAGAAAGGTAGCAGGCTATCCAGCTGTCAGCATTCGACAGAAGCGCCAGCGGACACAAGCAAAGTTGATTACCTTAGCCATTCCGAATTACGTCCATAAAATAGGTTACTGAGACATGCAAGCGCACTCGCAACAGATAGAATGAAACTTCCGTAAGTTGACCACGCAATCGACTGGACTAAAGTGGTCAAAGTAGAAAGATGACGTATGCTTGTCCTTTAGAAAAACGTCGAGTGCCTTACTTTCTATTTGTGAGTGGTACAGTATAAACTTCATTTTAAAGTACATCCTGCTTTGATATGTTAGATGAGCTCTTACATACTGTCAAGCAGCTAAACCATACATTATTAGATTGAAATAAAACACAGTGTTATTTCCGCAAAAGTATACCGTACTTTTGGGAAATAAGTCAATTATTTCTGCTTCTTGATACCAGCGTACCTGAATAGGTAGCTTATAAATTGTTAACTGAGGAACATTTGTGTTCGGCGAAAGCAGGTACGGTTTGAGAAAAGAGCAGTACAGACATTCCTCAAAGTGAGACGAGTACCCAAACATAATATTAAGCAAATGGCTCAATAAAAGCTCGGGAAACTCAGTCCAGGGGCGCAATCCCAGTACTTGTCAGTGTTTTTCTACTGACTGTGTTTGGTGCACTGAACCTCGCATAAAAACAGCGTATATCCGTATGGTTCCTTGGATGATAGAGATGCACAGATGCGAAATATCCAGGGTTAAGATTCCCAACTACAACAGAAGTTTTGATGACATGGGATGGGGATATCCTCTAGTGTTTAGGATGAGCGGATAACGTACAATAGCGGAGAGTGCAGTTTGTGCGCAGTTTCTGATGGTCACTGCGTCATCGCCGACGTCATATTTATCAATTTTGTTGTGGCAAGATTGGTTCATCCGGTGTGCATCAGACAGCATTATCCGTCACGTAGATATCAGCGTCAAGGCAGATGAGTAGATCTGACTTGATGTAAGTCACTGGTGCAGGGATGCGTGGTGCTGGGATGACTGTAGTTCCCTGACGGCGTAAAATCGTTGCAACTTGTTTGAAAATGTCCTTGTGCCGTTTGTAGCGTGATTCATGGGTTAGGCTGCGAGAGTGGAGCACGTGAGGGATTGTTTCGTATTGCTCACTTGAATCACGACGATTGAGGTCGGATGGGGAACGCGGTGGTCTGCTTCTGGCGCGTCTAACTTTTGTGGGAAGAACGCCTGCGCGTAATTTAGTTACCCTGATAAATAGGGGCGGGGAAACGCGTGCAGGTTGCCGGAGCCATTGATGAGCCATTGGATGCGTTTGAGCTTGACGTAGAGGAGATCCGTCAAGGCTAGTAAGTAACTATGTTTTCCATATCTCCTTTGCTGAGGCTTTATCCGGTGAGTGGCGAATTAGCTAGCCGATGGATCGCAGAGGCAGAGAGGTGAAGAATGTCCCAGCTCAGGATGGCATTCGGGTTGGAAAGGTGTCATTCTAATCTATCTTTCCGAAGTAGTGACAACTTGGTTCTGAGACTAGGAACTTCTAAGTCGTGGTCAATGATGGATGCATGAAAAAAGGCAACTGCTGTATCCTTGGGCCATCTTAACCGATTGCGAACGTTATCCCTTATTAATTTGTTCATCGTTTTGAGTGTGTATCGATGTATCACTGTCATCCAGAGGCCGTGGGCTTGTCGTGGGAGGAAGATGGTCTTGAGAATTTCAACCCGTTCCCATGGTTTTAATGTTCTTGCAAAGTTTCCTGGAGTTGCTGTCGCAGCTCATCGAGGGAGTGAGGCGGTACTCTGCCGCGCCAGTTGAAAGCTAAACCCAAGAACTTAAATGAATCCGTCGGTTGGACTGATGGTAGATTCATCGATGCTACTTGAAAGTCGGAAGTGTCCAGTCACGCTTTTTGCCTGGATCAATTAATGACAACACTTACAGTCTTCCCTTCCATCTGGTTTATGGAAAGGCCAGTAAGCTGGAGGTCGGTGTTAAAAGTTATGAGTCGTTGTTTTTGTGCATCTTTGTTTTGCGCAAGATGAAAATGGGTCCCTTTTCTAACGCCTCGCTCTTGGTGAATTCGCACCTCCCAGAACGTTGAGATCGGAAAGGGATAGTAGGAAGACAGGTAATCAATAAAAAAGTTGGGCGCTCCGAAAGTAGATGCAAATCCAAATAGGGAGTCGTGCGAAATGTAATCATAGCCCTTTGAACGGTCCACAAGGGCAAAAGAGAGGAAAGCAGTGGGAAGAGGGAATCTTGGAATAAAAGATAGATGGGACCACAAAACAGTCGTCTTGTTTAAGGCAACCAATTCGTGGGCAGTCTGATTGAAAGGAGAAAATCCAGCGCTCAGAGAAAACAGGATGCAAAAGGCGAGTGGAACTGGAGGCCACAGACATTGGGCGGAAATGTTCGGGATGTGTGGGGAACGGATCCTTTGGGATGAAGGTGATTCTGAGCACATTAAGATGTCAGTGGTATGGATAAGAGGTCAGGAGGCAGTTAAAAAAAGAGGTTACGATTTGCTGATACATACGTTCAAGGTCTTTCTGTGTGATAAGGTCAACCCCAGGCGTTGAGTCAGCCATCTGGCGTAGCAATATACGAAAGCCGGATACGGAGGTGGGTTCAACAAGATCTATTTTGGGTGGGATGATCCCGCGTGTGGATCGATGCTCAGGCGCTGGTGGCTGTGAGAATACTCCAGTGCAAATTTCAATGAAACCAAAGATTCTTTCGTCTAATTGGAGGGTCAGGTTTGGACTACACGTTGTGTGATTGGATTGCGACGCGCAATCTCAATGTACTGGACTGTGATTCACATTGAAGTGAACCTTAGTCACTGCGATCGCTGGGACCGTACTCAAAGCAGATAGAAATTGGGTGTTGCCCACCCGAAAGCATTGCACAACCACGACGCGTTTCGATGTAATTTCATCTCAAACGTTGTTGAAGCGCGTTCTGTATTCGTGTCGGGAACGGTGGGTGAGAGCGTCGGCTAACAGATTTCGTAGGTCGGTGATCCGTACTTGGGTTAACTCCACACAGCTGGTGTAGGCGGTTAGCCTCTCGGAGCAGGTTTTGGAATGTTTTGGATCATTCAGATGCGAACATACCTGAGTCATCCATTGCAGGCGTGCTGGACTCTCCGTGCGTGATTGAAGTTGGTACTCTTCGAGTTGGCGTGGGGCGTTTGGCTCTCATCCTGGAGCCGTGATCGGGTGAGATTGTGTCGGATGCGTCCATATAAACTTTGTGACCCTGAGAGAAAGAGGCTTTTAGATTCCCAAGAGATGATGATAACCACAATGTTAGCGATGGGCCTACGCGTCTTGGCGTCCGCTGCGGGCGCGTTGTCCTGCGCTTTTGGGGGCACGTGGACCAGGGTTTTGTATGGTATTCCTCGTAGGATGAGCTCCGATCTCATAGTGTTTCCAGTGTAAAATTCTCACGCCTTTTCTAATGCTCTGCGCAGATCGAGCGGGGAAGTACTGTTGTATGCGATTAGCTACGTCCTAGGGTGAACTGACACTAATCCTGAGAGCATCGGCGTTATTAAGCAGGGTCGCTTTCTCCAGGACCGTCCTGATAAACTGGTGAACAGGCAAAAGCCTCATGCATTCTTCATTGCACTCGACGGGGTGGCGAGTTCAACCATAATGTGTAATGCCTAGTTGCGCCATAAAATTCTTATACATGAGCGGTATTTACGTAAGGGATCGTTCTAGCCTACCGTTTCCATCATGAAATCAATCGGATTTTGATGGTGTACCCAGAGGTGTCGTATGAGTCTTCCTCTAGTGAAGGAACTTCATGGACAAAGATCACATTGGTATCTATGGATGCGCTGTAAAGCAAATGACGCGGATATAGGCCTCTTCAACTTATATGGTGATTCACAATTTGCGGACATTGAGGAGTTCCCCTGGACGGCTGTTAATAACTCAGAAACTGGGTCCGTCGGTCTCAGTGAGTTTAGAGTCAATTGGGTAATAGGTGAATGCTGAAGCGAGGTGGATAGTTCTGGAGGTAATGCGGTGTCATAGGTAGGTTGTGGTGACTGATGGTGCGTGTTGTAGGGCGAGGATTTATTGGAGGTGCGGTCAAGAGGGCTGGAATTGGAAACGGCAGATCCGTTCGTTTGCTGTACACCAGAAACAGAAGACCCGCTGTTCTGGCGATTCAGCATAGGAGACCTTGGGAGACAGGCTGAGATCTGCGCCGCTCGCCGTTCATAGGCCCCAGTCCGCGGCTCGGGTGGGGGAGGTCAGGACTTGTGTGGTTTGTTACCAGCGTATGGAGGGAGCTACATTCCGAGAGCGGTTCCCCGACGTTCGGCTAATTCTTGGCAGGATTGGCCAGTGTAATAGTGGTTGTAACGGGGGCGTTGCTATATGAACTGTCATATATCGGTCTAGCCACTGGGCACATTGAGTAGGTTGGTTGTTCCGTTTAGTCGCTACTGCTCGAGTCGGACAACCTTCCGTAAAACTTAAATAACAGTGCTTCAGATGGCGGTCGATTTCCCACTAGGTGGCTAATATTGGGCTGGATGTCAATAGTGGACGGAAATTCAGATCGCGCATGGTGACAGCCGCCTTTTGGACACTTCCATTTCAGGTGTTATTGCCACTTCCTGATGGCTGCGAGCGTACTAGTGAGCAAGTAGGTTTGTAGTTTTGAGTGGATTTGCTACAGAAATGCCGTGGAAGAGCCCAGAGTGCCAGCTTGTCGTAGGAGGAGATAGTTATCGTTGACAGACCCGTCGGTTGACGTAAGTGTTGGCTGTGAGGTCCTAATAACTCTGTATTGCTAAGAATGTATACGGCAGTAGAGATGTGTAAAAGAGCGCGCCGACGAAAACAACGATCACATAGTAGACATGTGGACAAGTGCTCAGCTCGAAGACTTGTAGCTTAGAAATCAATATTCAGAGTAAGACTAGCAACAGTAGAAAAGTGAACGTTGCAAGTTTAGCCGGAATAAGACTCCGGGTGGTTTGCTGGCGTAGGGTGTAATCGAGGCAGCGATGTAGTTGCAAGATCGTGGTCCATTGCTTGTTTGGCGAGGGCGGTGGCGGGTGAGCTCAATCCAAAGGATGAAGGATTGTCAGTTGAAAAGATTTAGAGTGGTGAGTGAAGGGAAGAGGAAAACAAGTATTTCGGAAACAGGAAGCAAATGCAACACGTTTGAGTAAAACTTGCACGAAATATTATACCATTTGTTAGATCTGCACAAAGCTATGGAGAAGAATTGATGCAGCAACTGACGTCAGAGTAATCTTTACTTACGGCCAGAATCTAACAGTTCAGGTGATACCCAGTAACGAGGAAATAGTAGAGTACGCGGAAGTTATACAGATTGGTGTCCTCATGGTGTAGATGGAAGAAAGGTTTTACAGTAGTCACTGTGGCAATGTTGTGCAGATCACCATTGACAATAACAGGCGAATATAAAGAGGGTGGTAATAAAAGGTTATTATAAATCTTCGTACTAGTTGTATACGTGGATAACCAGTTGAAAGAAAACTGTTAACATGGGGGCTGGAGTGCAGGAAGAGGGATAAGGGCGGCAAGCTCAGATGGGAGCCTGTACTATTAGACGTTAGCAAATTAATGGTCTAGGCAACGGTCGTAAAATTTGAAGGTACGGGGAAAGCAAAGTTTGGGGATAAACTTGAATCTCGGCAAATCCGTTTTATTGTGCAAAGGTCTAGGCGCGACCGAGCCTTATCCGTTTGTGAGAAATAGGAAGAATGGTTAATGATTGTCAAAAGTTTGAAGGAATAGGATGGAGTAATTTTGCATGTAAGGGAGCTTGTCCTGGAATAGTCCTGGCTAAGTAGACAAAGCGGACGTGGTGGGAAAGTAACTTAGTTATGCTCAAGTGGCAGTTTAGGGAAGGTGTGAAGCCAGGTGTTTAAGACTGTCAACTATGATCTCCGGGAAAGAATCAAGTTTCCTCGGTTAAACCTGTTTATTGAGTGCTTACATGTATCAAAGAGTGAGCGTGTTAGTGCATATTTATGTGTATGTAGGCATTCGTGAGCTAGAGTTTCGAGTGTGGAACAAGTGGTGTACAAATGCATGATGCTGTCCGTTCTTCTATACGGCACCGAAACGTGCACGATGTACAGGCGGGATGTGCGATATCTCGAGCGGTTCCATCAACGGTGTCTACGACGGATTCTGTGCATCGGTTGGTGCGACAGAGTTGCAGACACGGAGGTATTGCGCTGAATTAGAATGTATGCCGTGGACTGCGCACTTTTACTGAGACGCATGTGGTGGATCGGTTATGTGTGGTGCATGGATTTGAAGCGGACACCGAATCATCTATTATATGGTCAGCTGTTTGGGGAAGCGGCATGCCTGGAAACCGAAGGTTTGTTACGAGGATATGATCAAAGTGAGACTATCACGTTCTAATCTTGCTTGCAGATTATGTGAATCGGAAGCGGTTGATCGGCGTGCATGGCGCAAACTGACCATAAAGTTCATTGTCGAGGTGCAAGAGAAAGCCCTCGTACATACGAAAAAGAAATGGCAGTTGCGGAAACGACAAGCGCCGATGGGTTGTACTCCATCGACATCGAGCGCATGGTGCTGTAGCACATGTGGCCGCGAATGCTTGAGTCAAGCAATCCGAGTGAGCCACGAGCGAGGTCACTCGGGGCCACCACGCGTCCTGCTGAGAACGCAGGCAGAAGCGGCGCAACATTAGTTGGTAGGCTGTATTCGATTTACTAACCACGTACCTACATACTGAGTCCCCTTATTTCAGGTGGTGAATTTGCTATATTGTCCTAATGCTTTTTTTATCTCATATTAATGTCTACCTGAACTATCTTCTAATAACTTGCACACGTCCCTTAAACTACATTGGTTAATTTCGATAACATTTTCGCACTTGTGACATTTTCTTAAAATATATTTTCTGACGTCCCTAACTTATCGCGGATTTGTTCGTAACCAATTGATTTTATACGCTCATTAAATGAAGAGTTATGTCACCGTATATGTATGTATTGTTGGATTTATTTATTTGATCTCGTCATTTCAAGTGATTGGCTGTTGCTTGGTATCCCCGGTGTGGCTGCACTTGATGTGCATGTTGACAAGGTGCCTACCTGTCTATTACCCCCTACGTCGTCCATACTGGCTGCAGGAGAGAGTTGGTCGTTGCTGGAGGGGACGGAGTTCACGGTCCTTGTGACCGCGCTAGCCTCGAAGAGCGCTTCCATGCATTTGGTGTGGAGCGGACTACGGTCCAGCCACCGCCTTGTGTGTGCTTGATTCCCCAAATACATCTTGTGTTTGTCTTTGGAGTAGTGTGGGTCAGCTCCGTTAATGAAACGTGGCTTCCATCCACACGCCTCCTGGTCTTATTCCTTCGGGTTTACACTGGATATGGGGTGTGTGGATGGAGCTGTGGGTGATGCAGCGCAAGCCATCCATGGTCCCTCTGTAGGCGCAGGCGTCCTGTGGTTGTCCTATGGTGACCACAGTGACAGGTAAATCCGGATACAGATGCCGCCAATCATGTGTAAATAGACAGGCGAGGAAAGGGTTCAAACAAATGCTTAAACACAACCTGTGGGAGCGTATCTGTGGGACACACCGCACAAGGTAAAAACTGAGAGCAGGGATACGCACACTTACACAGAAAGAGAACAAGCTGTATCCTAAACATCTGCTGAGCCGTAAAGCGCAGTGTTTGTAGTTAGGAGAATTTACGCATCACAAAATCCCGCTGTATACATAGCATTAGTTGAACAAACGAGCCTTTTCGTGACCACTGCACCATAGATATTTACGTCGTCGGGTAATAGAACTTGAAGTAGTAATGACCAAGTAGTCAACATACAACTTACGGAGGTGGTCAACATACAGACATTTGTATGCTGCACGTTCACACTATGAAGAAACAAAGAGGTGGTCAGGGTATGGAAGTGGTCCAGTTCAGGGGTTTTACGGTAATGGTTACATTTTTGCTTATTCTTTCTGAAGCATGAATCATATATTGGCAGGCAGATACAGGGCTCTACTATTGCTTGGCTCTGAAGTGATATCTGCTAGCTGGAATGAACAGGTTTCCGTCGGCTAAGTAAGATAAGGGCGTGAAGAAGAGCACATCTTCAATGTCCTTGAGAGACAATACCTAAGCATGGAAGGAATTAGTTCAGCATGTGTCAGGAGGCAATTATTGCTTTTTGACAATGAGAGGTAGTACTGTTCTTGTAGAATTTTCCAACGCGCATGCAATTTCAGCTTTGGTAAGGCTCCTTTTCAACAATTTTGACATGGCACCTGTGTGCGCTGGGGCACCTACCGTGTTAGCGAATTGATCACAGCCGTCAGAATGCAGTAAATTGATTACACTTGCCTAGGTAACAATGCGCCGTGTCGACCATTGCACATTTGCTGCGAGCACAGTTAGCTTAGATTACATACAGACCAGTTTTAATCACTCATATACCTAGTATTTTAGTTGTGACAACCTTGTGAATGCGTACGGAACAATTTCAAAACAAATTACCCTATCCAACTCAGACTGGATAAGCTAAAGTCTGAAAAGCCGTTAGGCAGTACAAAAGGAAATAAAACCACCGACCAAGCTAATGTTGTTTCTTAAAATATCCCGCAAAACGTTTACTTTTTTGCAGTCTCAAATAGTTTAACTATGCCATTACTAAGACAGAATACTCGGAAAACATACTTTCATTTGATATTTGTGTCCTACTCTTTCCGTGACGTCACGTCCAAACTGGTAAAGCATCGAGAGACACACAACGTATGGAATTGAATAGTCTAGATAACACCGCGTCCTTACTGCTCAACGAAAGGCTCTACAGGAAAGTTAAACAGGGTTACAAGGTCAAGGGCAAGTTTTCAGTCTTGGTACAATCATATACTAATGATGTGGGAGCTCAACGACTTAAAAGTCCGTCATTGTCATCTATATCATTCCACTGATAAGTTAGGCTGTAGTCATAACAAGTTCCCCTGTTATTCATACAAGTTCTTCCTTTCATACGTCAGCGGTGCTTACGCGCGCGCAGCGTAGTGCAGCTGCCGCATTGGTCAAGCACCGTCAACGAACAGGATATCGATCATAAGTGTAGGGTAAAGGGTAGGCATGTATGTGGCACAGGAGTGTCGGCGGGTGTTGTAGATTAACAAGTGCGATTACTTAGTTTGGCTCTAACCCACTCCAAATTTGTCAAGTGGAAAGCTTTACAGTAATTTTAACATAGATCAGCTTGAAACCTTCATTTAAATTTAATTACTACGGCACACACCATCCTATTCAGCTGTCAAATCAGATCCAGGTTATCTAAAATCAACCTACATTCGGGTACTCGCAGTTTTAATTCAAGCATAATATTTACGGATCAGAGCTCAACACGGTTTGGTAGAAACAGCAAACAGGCTAATCACAACGCAAAATGCTCCGTCCTCAAGTTGGAACGTTCGTCATTCAGAATGCCTACTAAAGCATAGGCTGTAAGCCAATGGCCTAGCAATAACTTCACCACGCACGGCAGTGGCGAAATCTCCACCCTGAGTGAGGGCAGAATAGGTGCGTGAACGCCACAAAATTAGATCAGGTTAAAGTAGACATTAGTTTTAGACGAAATGGTTGCCCTTTTGTGGCACTGCGATAAATGTGGTAAAACTGACCACAATGGGACAACTAAAGGGATCACTGGGAAGAACGTTTTCACAGATATGAAACATGATGCAAAGGCGCTGTTCGCCATAAACAGTAACAATAAAAATATTCAACCTTCAGTTTATCTGAAAAGGTAGTCTTTTATATTTAGTATCGAACAATCAGCGGTACTAATACTGCCGCCCCCTGTAATGTACCGACAAGAGCCGACCATCCCCTTGCTACTCCTCTGCTGTAAGCTACAAAATCTCCGGTCACAATCGTCCCTGCCTAACAAACAGTCCGAAACACTAGTAATAACTGATCTTAACCCGAACTGACCATCATGTGTAGCAAGTTTCTTGAGCTCAGGTCAAGTAAGGTAAGGAGTATGCGCGCTTCGTGCGAGACTTCGTTGAACTCACACTATGACCTAAAGTCCATGGACAACACGAATAGGCTTTACCAAAACGGACTTCGTACGCTTTAGGGGCTCAGGCGCAGCTTCAGCACTTGGTCCGAATAGAATGCCACTCGCATCTTCGTCCCCATAATACGACAAATGGTAGAGTATGGTTTTCCTGCGTATTGTCCTATCACCTGGGGCGAAATAGAAAAGATTGAGCGAGTGCATCATGTGGCCACCTGGCTGTTTACCAGTGTACAAGGGGTGCCGTATGAAGACCGGTGTAAGAAACTAGGACTTTGCACCCTAGCTTATCGTCGACTGCAGGTTGACCTCATCATGACGCGACGGATATTACATCTCGGTGAATACTCTAGTTGTGGCGGCTGCTGCACCTGCGCACACCAAGCAGCACACGAGGACACCGGTACAAGCATGTAGTACCGGATTTGAAGCTCGTCGCTCACCAACTCTGTTTCGAACGCAGAGTGGTGAATGTATGGAACGACCTGCCGCAGCACATAGTTGAGGCAAAGTCGGTGTCGGAATTCAAGAACTGGCTAGACAGACATTTTGCCGATTCAAAAATATATCGCGCGCACTCCAACATAACGGGTCTTTGTACCTGAGTGATAGTAAGTGCAGCTACACAGATATCGCTTCTTGCTGCTTTTAACCAGTAATCAGTAATCAACAAATTTTTGATACTACTGGAAGTTGGGCTAAACCCACCACGTCAGGAAACGTCACAATTCACTCCAAATCACTGTATTACGATCGATCTAGACTCCTTAGAGTAAAACCAAGTTTGACTTATATGAGTGAAGACATCACAAAGTGGGTGCGTTGGATTTAAAAATCATCAAGCGCGTTGCGCCTAGTTCCAGATATTCCACAGATAGAGCGCCCAAAGGTAAATTGCCAACACGCCTACAAGTTGAAACTAAACAATCAGCGAAGCATAACCTCCTTGAACCACATGTTTCTGTCAGGACGGGAACAGAGATGCTGCATCCACGAAGCCCGCTCTATCGAACTGCTATTACCATGTCAATGAGTAGCATTTTAGGGTCAGCATGACAGATTTTACTTCTAGCGATTCCATTGCCCGTTCCGTTTGCAGGCATCCCCCTCCAGCTACTTATTGCATTACGACTTCTCTTTCATCAACGGATCACTGTTGCATTTGTGTACGACTATTTTTCGTTCACGCACCAACAACAGACGGGACTTATCATCCCCTCTCATTTTTACTGTAGAAACTTTCATTGCAAATGTTACACCATACTGAGAGGCTACTAGTGCTAACCATGGAGCATGCACTAAGACTAAGTTATGTTGAAATATTATTGCGCAGCTTGATACATAGAGAATGGCAACCTTAGGAATTCAGAAAGGTTTGTGCGCTGCGGTTGTTGTATCCGTGAATTTGCTGACGAATATTGGGTTAAATGATGTATCCATTTGATCGTAGATAACTTTGACGTAGAGACTTAATGTGCCACACGTTTTGTGCCTGCTAGCCAGCGAGCACAACTTGTCCATCGCACGCAATTGTTTGGGGTACGGACAGTCATTACCGGCCGTGGTAGAATGCAAACTAGTAGCAGCCATTTACACCAACAGGCACTGTTAAAGGGTGAAGGTGGAGCATGCTCCAAATCCTTGTCTTACATTGACTCAACTTCATCCTATCCCGCAGCTGGTGACCTAAGGCGTTACTAACCTCACTTCCGTCATGCAATCCGTCATTGCGCCCCGGTGACAAAGTGCTCCCAAGCATGTCAGGATGGAACCCTGTGCCACATACACGCCTACAATTTGCTAAACATTTGCACCCGATATGCTGTTGTCTAGGGGCGCCTGACCAATAATACGGCTGCACGACGGTGCCCATGCGTAACCAGGACCGACTAGCGGACGGAAAAACCAGTGTGAAGAACGGAGGAATTAGAAAGTTCTGAGGCCTAATGTATCAGTTAAATATTGGATGTTGGCCACCAGCAAAAGCTGTACTCCACCACTGGTCTTGAACTTATCTGATCTCTTTAGGTAGAGATAGTAGATAGCAAACCCAGTAGCCAGTGTGGTAGTGGGTTCGGCTAATATTCCAATAGCCCTGGATTCGATACCTACCTGATGATATCAAAAATGTTCGAAACCGATAGTGGTCTGCGGTGTTTTCGAGTCGGTAGCACCCAATATCTGTCTGCTTCATTAGCAACGGGCCCTGTGTTGGAATTGACAAGGTTCACGTTGAGATTGCGCGTCACAATCAACCCACACAATGAAAGCCGCAACCGACACTCCTATCCCTACAGCCTAAGTTGATTCTAACGTGGACTAACTTGCCTGAGAAATGCTATCTTATACCAACTGACCCCTTAGTTGAGGAATACTCTTAACATCATGAGCACTTGTTTGAATATGAGCCATTTTTGATACCCCTTTTTGGGTACGTACATGTCCATAGTAGGTGCCCTCGTTTACTGGCTGCCCAGGTGGTGTATCAGACATTACTACACATGATTGCTCATTGCCCATTAGTTGGAACTCATCCGATTATCTGGCTCAATTACTGTTAATTCGTTTACGGGCTTCGAAGACTAACAGTATCCTTACGAAAAAGCCTACCGAAAAAGCACATTTACCAGCAAAAGGTGTCCGAATTTGTCCTTAGCTCGGATGGTCATACTAAGGGACTTTGGAAGCTCCCTACTTAGCTGGTATAAGCCAAAGCACAGGTGACCATTCTCAAAGTTAAATTCTTTAAGTTTAGCTGTCTCTCTGGAGTACCTTATCCGCAAACACTGTATCGAAGGATACGCCGGGCGACTCAGTTGGCCTACAGTCAGAAGGAAGCTCATTTAGAAAGTTGTGTTAGCATGCGTAGTTGTAAAATTAAGCCTAGGAAATATGATATCCACTACAATACTAGATGCTTGCTTATTGACGTTATGACCACTATATTCGGCATAGTTATTGGAAAATCGTGATGGGATTTTCGAGCCGGCAAAGGAAGATTTGAAGCACTGTGTTCCCTGTATCAAAGTAACAAGTACAATGGGAAAGAGTGTGTTGTAAGCTAATATCACTTCTTGCTATCTGATCCCGTGCAACTTACCATAACACTGACGGTCACTTTGTAAAAAGTCAAGGATTTGCTTGAGGACAGAAATGAAGGGTAAACCAGTAAAGGCACAGCAGCTTCACTAATTATGAAAGGATGTTTCAAGATCCCCAAGGAAACCTGAGTGTGACAACTGTTTTTGCAAGCAGAAGCCATGATCATCACGATCCGTAGCCAAGGCCTAGGCGAGCTTGAGTATATATATATATATATATATATATATATATATATATATATATATATCGTGCGGTAACCAACCGCAAACTTCAAGCCTGGGTCAAATTGATGATCTTTACTTAGTATGTGTTTAGCAATCGATGAGACTGGTAATTAACATCTTGTCGTCTACCTTCATGTTGTACCTGTTTTCGTGATACCAACCCGTATCGGAATATGTTCGGCAATCCCCTTATACTGAGACCTAGTTGATCTGCCGATGTAACCGCTTTTGCAGTTACAGATAAACTGGTAAATGCAATGTGTTTTGGCGGAGATCGGTTGGGTAAGTTTGACCGGAGGCGTTCACAACTTCATGGTTTCCAAAAGGGGCAATGTTTGGCAGGCCTGAATGTTCATCGAACTGCGGTGGCTGCAAGTCACTCAATTTGATTAGCCAAGACATCTTTGAGTGGCTAGGAGGATAGACGGGCGTTTTTGATACGGTAGTTGTGGTAGGGGTTTATCGTTTAAGCGAAGCCGACCAAAGGGTTGTATGCAAGCCAGTGCCTAAGCGGTTTTATGTCGACTCAAACTGATCACTAGTGGACGAGACGGATAGAGGAATCAGGATCATCTGAACGTAGAAAGGACGAGGCACATTTGAGTTACGAACAACAACGAACCGGACTGGCTAGAACAGCCTCGTGCGGACGAAACGTGTGCACTAAGTAGAGAAACGAAGGAGAGCTATTGTGTTCGAGCTTATCGCAAAGCGAACAAAGCATACCGAGCAGAAGTGGATTAATGCGAGCAGAACGTACGGACCAGCGAGCACAGCCAGAGCGCGAAAGGCACAAAAATGGAAAGAATAAACAAGGTGACTACACAACCAAATAGCACTAGCCATAGTATGCACGGTACAAACGATACCGTGGTTTACAAATGACAGATTCTGTTCGTTTCCCAGACTTAGTTTTGACTTTGAGGTTTGATCGACTGGGGAGCTTTTGTTTACTTTCCATCGGGCCAAATATGAACTAAAATTAAACACCTTAATACGGTTATTTTTAGCAAGAATAAACGCGAGGCACCGGACCATAACAAAGTTAAGTCACACGCAGCGAGCCGTAATTAGTTGCTCATGCTTCTTCATAGACGTACCATGTTAAATGTGACACTTCAGTTGCCTATGCAATACAGTTCTGAATCAATTGTATCCTGTCCAAAGGTAGAAGAAAATGTGTCCCCTTTCATCACAGAACAGGTGTTATTTTTATCCGAATTTATACAGACAGGGCGTTATTAGTGAACGTCATTAAAACAGCTTGATAACTCAGCCGGAGCCCAGCTCACTTCAAACTTGGAGTAGAATCTGTGCCAAATAAAAAGAGTGGATGGAGTCAAGAGTTGCGTAACAGTATACAGGTACCGTTCGTATACTTACGTTGTTTTTAGCCAGCTTAGAATGCAACGACGCTAAAACATATACACTTTCAGGGCGTCTCCAAACTATAATTGACCGTCGATTTCCCATTCAATTTACATGGGCTATGACTTATTTGCGGTTTACTGTCTTAACCCACTGGTGCCACCATGTCGAAGCGTGCTATCGAGTGGCTTAGTTGCACGTGTCATTAGGAACCAATGCCTGACATCATCGGCTTCCATTTATAACTTGATTCGTGCAATAATATAAGAACTTAAAGGAAAATTTGAGCAAAAGCACACTGTTGCGCAAAATATTATTCACAAACTTGTGGCCCGATAGTAATGCAAAATGCTCCCAGGGACAACCGAGCTAAGAAAGTTAATAAATACTACAACACGCTGGAACCTAGCACTCGGAGTTCTGTAGCAAAAAAGAGATCAATAATTAGGACACACTTGAAACAATACAGCTGACTGGGAAACTGCTAGTTGTGATGGTGGCTAGGACAGAGGGCGACTGTAATCTATGGGGCACTGCTGGACCGGGAGCCAATTAGATGTCACCGACTAGTAATAAGTAGACATGACAGGTCCGGCCCAGTGCAAATGAAGTGCAGCGTACTCTTGGACAGCTGCGAAGCGGATTGGTCCGCCAAACGGCGAGTGGATGGCATGCACCTGAGCCCAGGTCCGCTGTGGCAGCTGGCCAAGTGAAGTAGCATCGACCAGATGGACGAATGCTCAATCAGAGTCGATCATGCAGTCCATCCAGGGTAACAGCAACGAGTTCCAATGTAACTCGGGGAATAGTAGGCGTGGATCGGTCCCATTGGAGAGGGAGCACGGACCAACGGGATGTAGCGAACATCCCACGCCATTTAACAAGGGTCATCCAGTGAACAGACCACGGCAAAATAGCGTAAGTGCTCCATGGATAATCGCGAATCCTCTTAATCGTGATTTGTGGTGGCCGCACGGACTTATTTCTTTATTCCCGGAAGGCTACTGTGCACCAACTCCCTTTGTTTTACCATGGCACAAATGCATTTATTAGTATGAATCAAATATCACCATCAGCTCGCATTAGTTGTACCAGAGTTTAGACCCTTTACTGGTTGTCTTTGCGTTCAAAAATGTGGCCGCTGCCGATCAATGATGTCCAAGGCAAGCGAGTGATTAAGGTATTTCCAACGCATTGGACGGTGTATGATGCACCGGTGTGTTATTGGAAATGCACAATATCATTTAAGCCCTGTCTGAGTTACCAACATCTCCGCGTTTGGCGTAGACACTTCCGTCCTTGTGGAACCACATGTCCCGGTACATCCACTTTCCCCTCACCCTCATAGGAATCCAGATGTTCCGGCAAGCTCCCCCTTTTTTCACTCAGCTGTGCAGACTTTACTGACATACGTCGGTATATACTTTAGGCTGCGCAGCTTTGATCGGGTTGTAGAAGCACTCTACCGTAGGCCTGTCGTTTGACCCTCTCTCTTAGGTTTGGGTGAGTCAGTGGTGGACGTTCGAGTCGCCTGCTGCTGAATGGGAAACAGATCGTATGTGACTTCAAGTTTTGCTTAGGGGAGAGTTCACAGGGGCAGTGTCGTTGATCATAACCAAGCAAGCCGTTACAGCTAAATCTTTATAACACAGTTTTCGCCCGATGAGTCCTGCCTAGTAATTATGTAGCACTCAGATCACTGGTCTGCTTAGAAACAACTTGGATATGTGCTCATCGATCGCTTCACGTAGACTTTAGTTACCCTACCCTACCCAACGTAACTTTATCCACGGCTACAGTGTAACCAGTTCTAGCTGAATGTTTTCACTGCACATACATAGGTTCTTTAAGGTACAAACCACCGCTGTTCGCTACATAGTACTTCTTTTAGTGAACTGGCTTATTGGTTATCAGAGAAGCTCCCTAGATTTTAGTAATTCTAACCACAATCCTCTCTGCGACTCTAACTTGTTTTGCGTGTAAATCATGTGGGTTCTATGAGAAAGTATCTAGGTCAGCAAGTTCCGGTGTAGGTTTGGAGACGGCTTTTGCAGCTTTAATGTGATCCATCGAGGTTATATTCCATCCGGCTGGTTTTTGGATAGAGCTGTGCGGTCAAAATGTGAGCATTATTTTCGAGGATGAGAGGCACTTGTTTCGTTGCTCACGGACCACGGTACGATTCGAATGCATACATTTGTGTGTGCACAGGCATGGTCATAAGCAAGTAACATGTTAGAATTTTCCCCGTCCTCGGAAAAAGCGTGAACGGATTTTTTGATATATTGTGACCAGTTCGCATATTAGTCTTGCCATGCGCGTTTCCTTTTCTACTATTCCGCTCTCAAGTAAGTATAGTTGAACAAATTTCGCCTCACTTCATATAGGATGAACACTATGGTGGCGCAGCAACTTATTGATCTAGGCTGCTGGTGCACGTTCACCCCTAACACAGCACGGTGAATCGGTTGACCTAATGGGAACCTTAGTATCTGACGGCATACGTTTAAATAAGTGATACCATTAATGTCCAGACAGCAATGAACAGACGTATAACTCAACGGAACTTCAAGGGTCATCGACACTTTAAAATCGGCTAACGACCGACACCTCAACGGTCAGCACAGTCTCAAGCTTTGAGTCAAGTTCTACTAACTTTCGCTTACCGCGAATTTGTCCTTCTTACAAACTAGCACACAAAGTCTTATCGGTTAGTTGACTGAACTTAGACATCGTAAGGTTTAAGAGACCCGCAGTATCATAATGATAACAAAAACGCGGCTGCCTTATGAGATTTCTGGCTCTGAGATTAATATACCTGGTACATCGTTTCTTCGGAAAGACAAAACAGGTAAGAGAGGGCAGTGATATTCTATGGCAAAATAAACCTTCGTTGTGAACTCAAAGACGATTCACAAACACCTGTCTTTGATCACCTTTGGTGTAAGTTGTGGTTGAACGACGACGGCATAGGCATTGTATACGTATTTTATCGACCTCCTAACTACCAACTAGTACGATAACTGTACGTACCTATAAATCACCGGGGATATTTTCTTAATGAAGCGTTAATTTAGTGCACCTCAAACGTACAATTTACCTTTAGGGGAAGATATATCGTCAGATTAATGGAGTTACCGTCGGATCATTTTTAGCACCCCTGCTGGAATGTCTTCCTGACAAAATTGGAGCACAACCAACGAAGATCGTACATCAATGGAGTTGAAATGTTTATAGGTTATTTGTATGAAATGTTCGTAATCCGCCACTCGAAAGCGCATGCAAGGAAGTTGTTGCAGTCTTTTACCATTAGAGAGACTGCTCCGATGTTAAACCTAACACGCCCGGGACCGGTCGAAATGACCTCAATGCTGTATTTCTTCACCCTAACTTTTATTTGTAAATATTTTGCAATATACTTACTGAAAGCAAGCGTATGACATATTTGCAACCAAAAAATAAACATATTGACCTTTCAGTTGTTTTAAAATTTAAAAATAATTGTCCAGCTAATTCAGATTTACATTTGAAAGAGGTGATAACTTTCAACCTGTCTACATGATTCACAAACTATTTCTTTTACCTACGGAGCACTTATTCTTTGAATTGTTGCCTGTACGGTCACCAATCTCACACAGTTGACGTTTACTCGTCTCACGAATTCCAACTACACTGAGTTGCTCGATGTAAGTCGAGTTGCCACGTACGTCGTATGATGCTTGGATCCATATAGTTCTTCAGCAAGATTCAACAGGTACGGCCGGCGGGATAATTTATTTCCGGAGACACTAGTATACATTATCCAGGAATTAATGCCATCCAAATCCAGCAGGTTGGAGAATGCTTGGACTGGCCATCTTAGAGATGAAGACTTGACATTGAGTGCTCTTGCCATTTGGTCTAGTACATCTCCCCGATACTTCGTGGAGTTGTAAAACAATACAGCATCGGGCTTCTTCTTTCTAGTATCTTGAATAGAAGTGTTACTGTGCAGGGAACTGAAAACCGAAACATTTTTATTCCTTTTACACTGATAGGATGTTAATATTTGCTTATTTTTATTCTTCATAATAAATGAAATAAACACCTCTCTACTGCTCTGCTTCAAACTAGTTGACACTGCCTCTATTAGCCTGAATAGTTCCCAACACAGTTGTATTTTTCTTGGGGAGCATTTCTCCCAACGCTGCAGATATGAAGAAATTGTCGCATGTGTCATTGTGTGACCTTTCTCAATAAGAGTGACATAAGGCTCACTACCACGAGCTCTAGAACTCACCCTAGTGCACACATTTCCTAACGTAGACAGTTGGCCCTGCTCTAGCCTTAAAAACATTCTGTACTGACATCCTACCACCAGTAGTTGTCTGGCACTCCATTACGGTCTACAATATACAATCTTCCGATATGTGAACTTTACTGGAAGATGCAGAATCGGCCGATACATACTCGTTACTGTAAACAGGAAGTGTGTAACTGTCAGAACTTTGACTATCAAGGATGATGTGTTCTTGTGCCGACTCCTGGAAAAGGAAGTCTTCGTCAACATCATATTTATTCTCGTCTCTAGACTCGTTATAATTGATAGCTGCAAATTCTCGTAAAACCTCAAAAGCCGTTTTCCTCCTACGAGCCATTGTATACCAATGGCATTACAATTTATCAGACCGAACGCACAATATCTCTAGGAAATCGGTGAATCGTCTAGTTTTCACTTCTGGTTGACTGATATTGCATGTAACTTTGTCAGAAATAGTAATGGCGGCTGAAAATGAAAAAGAAACTGGCTTAGAAAAATGTTCATTTTGACCGCTAACGGGCTTTCTCGGTATTACGGGTAGTTCTTTTCCCAAAAACCATAAAAACGATGAAAGTGAAAACTCACAGTTAGGAAGGACGTTTAAAAATTTTAAAAGGCCTAAAATATCTGTGACAACTGTTTAAAAATGTAGAAACTATGCACGTTTAACAACACTCACTGGTCAAAATAAACGCTCCACGGGTTCTAGTGTTAATGACGCGCATCAAAATGTGCATTTTACCTGTAAGCATGCTTCCGGAAACCGACTACCATCTCTGGACATTGATATTAGCAGAAACACCATGGGGTATGTGCAGCAGAAAGCTGTAGGGAATACACATGTGGACTGGACATTACACCAACTTTTACGGTTCGGTACTGCAAGAGTACAAACCGAATACAGTCCTCAATATTGTCTACCAGGCGCGCAGTATTAGTACGCCGGACACGGATGGTGGGGAATTTAAGAGGACCAGTGACGTCCCATAATCGAATGTGTACACGAATAAATTCATCCACAAACAGTTACAAGCATGCAAGAGAAAACCACCTTATGTGGTTGCACCTAGCAAAGAACTTTAATGCGTTTTGCTTCCAAAAACGACAATGCGCCTGAAGCCCTGACCAAATGCCCGAAAAACTCTGTTGAGAAGACCTCATTCGCGGCTGCTTTACACATAGTATAATACAACAAGTCATTACTCGCAAAACTTTGAAGGATGGCCTTTTTACGTTGGTTCATTAAATACTTGTTTATCAGTACTCGTGCTCCTGTGGTGTACGATGCTTGTGTCTTATTACGAGCCTCCTATCTCATCGAATTCGGGAATACATTCTAAGTGGCTTTAGAAAAGTAAAACAAAGGCTTCTAATAGTTCCATCACTCAAGTACAGTCAAGAAGGTTTGGAAAATGATTTCAGATTCATCCACTCTATTATATGTCATTCTGGTGTGGATGCCCGGAACAGCTGTCATATATCGCTGAAGCTATCCATAAGTGCCGTTGCAAGCCGGCGTTTTGCGTACAAAAGCAACTTGTACGCCTCTTAATTCTACCATAGCCTACAACTGTCGTTACAAGATGGTTTGATTTGCACGTCAATCACTCTTTGGCTTAAAAAGGGATTTAACTTTGGACGTAATCTACTTCCTTCGTTGATAGAATGATGTCTTGATTTGGCTCTGGAATTTAAACATCCTAGTAATACTCATCCGAATACGGCAGATGTAGCATTCCGCTTATCTAAAAGTCCTAATATGATCAATTTTACACAAAACAATTCTTCACACAGGACTTGCGTCATGTTGTTTCATTATGTTAAATGGGAATATTCGGATTACTAATGATTGCTATCCTCCATGATTCATACAAACTTTGATGTATCATGATACAGGCACATCCTAGATACAGGCACTTACAACATTAACAATCTGGAAACTCTAGCAACCGATAGTGGACGATACAAGGCCTAGCTTCAAGAGCTAATATCTAGCATACCCTTATTCAAGCGGATCACCAATCCCACCAAGTTCAGAACAGAGAATAAGCCGTCGATGTTAGACTTAGTGCTCACCAGCTAGGAGCTCGTTTGAACGTGTGTAACACTTTGTAACCATACGACCCTACTGTCCAATGACGTTTGTCACGCCAATAGTCCCGATGCGCTGCGCCGCACGGTTCACCTTCATTGAAACGCCCGTTGGACATAAATTCCTGAGTGCACCCCAAATATAGTATGGAAATTATTCATAATGACCTCCACGTTGCTAGTAGCAACAGTATCTGCGACTCAAACAAACTTCTTATGATAGGCAGAACACGAAAATATGTGGCGCTGAGGGACCGGACATAGTGCGTTTACAAAACCTATCCCAGCGGGAAAAATTGGACGGCATACGTAGCTCAACGCAATCACTGTGCGTAGTTGCTTTGTGAGGACAGTGCAACACACTAGCAACAGCTATCAAAACGATTCTGTCCGAACCAAGAGCTTCTTTATAAACACTTCAATAGACTTCGTAAGCTGCCTTGCGGAATCCCAACACTCACTAGAGATGATGGATAAGAGTGATGGATGCCAACGCCTTACGCGCCTTGTACTCACCTACTCTCTAAGGGTACAACCCTCGCAGCCTATTCCTGTTTCTATCACTCTACCATCGGATTTATTCAGCTTCACATTCACTGCGCAAACGGGGCTGAAAATCAGTAATATCCTTGCGTACACACAGCTCGCCTGGAGCGCTTGAGCTTCATACAAAATCACTGCAAGTAGCAGCTATACATCCAGCCGAGACACTTGCTGGATTCTCTCAGCGCTGTCGAGAAGAGAGCCTAGTTCCGTCAAAGTATAATTGTTTTATTATCACTCCAATTCAGAAGGGAGGAAGTCGGTATGAGTCTGCCAATAACCACTCAGTAACGGTTCTCCCTGTATTCGCCAAACTCATGGAAGCGAGCATCACAGACTAATTGCTGGCCTTCTTGGAAGTCAGTGATATCATCGCGTCAGACCAACAGGGCTTTCAACACCGATCACGCGCCACCAATCTGCTGATAGCACGCGACAATTGGACCGAAACAGTTGACGGGGGGAGCAGGAAGTGACTTCAGTTACTTGGAGATTTTAGAAGCGTATTTCAGAAATATTGCATCGGGTTGAATGGTTAAACTTCTCCGCGAACCAGCTTAGAGGCGAACACTTCTTTCAGAGTTCAGTACTTGGACCTCACATAGTCTCATTCGTCATTACAAACATAATGAAAGTTTTAAATTACAATTTTTACAGGCCTGAAAAAACACGAGCAACCGACCGCTAGTGAGGACGTAACCTAGCTATGCTCGTACAAGATAACCTCAACTGTTTCAGACAGTTTGTATCCTCTTAAACCTGATGATTAGCAAATCGGTCTTTCGCAGAGGGCACTAGAGACTTTAGAGTCACCCATCTTTTCTCTGATGCCACATGTCCACATGTGGTCCCACGTTGTACACGCTATCCAGGCTTGGTAAACTTGGTTTGAACGTAACCTCGCAACGCTCAAAACTCAGCAAAGGTCAGCAAAGGTCAAGGATTTATGCAACTTTCCCTACCAGGAAAGACTGAAGAAACTCGGAATGTACAGTGGATGCTACCGGCGACTACGTGGGGACCGCCTAGCGCTACAACAAATATTGAGAGATCCCAGTCACCTATGCCGCCGAATGCTAAAACTTGTCCCAAAAACTAACCTGTGAGGCAATATCTTTGAAATGAGTCAACAATGCACTCGTCTGCCAACTTACCCCTCTATCCGGGTCTGCTTATCCTGGAACGTCCATCCGACCTCAATTGTCTGTGCCTTCTCTACAGCCACCTTCAAAAAGCGCCTGGATATCGCACTCAGCATGATACACTCTTTATATGAACGGATGATTCTGAGTGTGTTTCGGCTCAGTAGCTTTTTAGAAGTGCAACCCATACTGATGCAAGGACATTTGCGAAAACGGGTGAGCAATCCAAATGTATGTTATAATAAGCACCAAAAATATTAGCGTAATACTACGTTTTGTATGGCATTAGTTTATTCCTACAGACCTGCTTATGATATGCCATTATCGCGTCGTTTATCCTATGCTGCAGCTGTCGTTATGACCTCTCCGTAATCTGTTGTATGCTTTGTTTCAAATTCACCTTCCGATCTTGCTGTCGCCTCAACTGCACTCGGTTCCTTCTGACTATTATAATGCTTAAATGATGCTGTGTGGACACAACCCGATTTTACCAAGTTAATTATCTTCTCTTTAGTACTGACTTCAAATAATCCTCATCCGAACAGCAACGACTGAGGACATTCGAAGCGTTCAGTGGACGCTACCGGCGGCTACGTGGAGTCCTTATATTAATCTACCAGATACCGACCGACCCCAGTCACATATGCCGCCACCTACTGAAACAGTCCGAACACCAAGCTTAGAGGCAATAGCCGGAACTTAAGCCAATAATTCATTTGTCTGTGCCCCGACCTTAGCTATTTTCAAAAAAACGATTGGATATCGAACTGAACATTGCACTTCGTTAGTTGTATGGATACTTTGGAACCGTTTTTGGCCAACTAGCCACTTTGGAATTATGATACACAGTGACGTAAGTAAATTTATGCAGTGGGGTTGGCCATCTGTTTGTATTTACTATAAGTATTAATCATTGCAACTATATATTTGGTATTGTATGTACTATCCCACTCCGGTAACCATTAGTTTTTACATAATTACCCTAGCGCTTTACCAAGGAGTGTTTTATTTGGTCCAATTAGTTAGTAGTTGATTTTCAATTTTCTATTACCAACCTAAGGGACTTGTGAAGCCCAAGGATTTTCACTCTTTATATATCATTGTTCCATTTTTCTCCATCGCTACAATCTTATTCCATCGCTCGTTGACCCACGGTATTGGTTGAATCCATACGTCATCAGTTGGTGGTAGCTCAGATAACACTCGGTACAGCGAGCATAATATAGTTCTGATTTGTCGTCAGTTCGCTTAACCTACTTTGCGGTTGACCATGCGACGGGTAGACATAGTGTACAAGTTCGACAGACGCATGCATTAGGGTTCTTGCCCTGCTCCACAAATGTTGCCCTGGACTGAGACCAGTGTTCGATGATGGCGTCTTACAAATCTCCAACAACGTTGGATGTGAGCCTCCATGAGTGCCTCTAGTCCGCTACAACAGCCTCTTGACTTATATGACTGCCACCTCCGCTTTTCAGTTCGACTGGCTTGTCGATACGGAAATTTCCACCTGGTTGCGAAGGTCTGGAACGAACCACTTGCAAACTGTGGGCCCTTGTCCAAGATCAGTTTCTCCAGTATACTGTATTTGGAAAACAAACATCTA
This sequence comes from Dicrocoelium dendriticum, assembly GCA_944474145.2. Taxonomy (NCBI): domain Eukaryota; kingdom Metazoa; phylum Platyhelminthes; class Trematoda; order Plagiorchiida; family Dicrocoeliidae; genus Dicrocoelium; species Dicrocoelium dendriticum. Next base: position 70,830,813 of record OX104066.1, read on the forward strand.
AACTTATGGTTGACTGGTTCCATCGTGGTAGCGGTGAGTATATCCGTCTTGATTTATTGGTGATAGTGGTCCACTGTGAATAACTAGTCTTTCCCGTTGTCACAGAACAGTACTACAGAGAATATCTGCCATAGTCTATCTTGAACTTCATGTGGCATCGCTCGTTCTCTGACTTGTTGAAGTTCGTAGAACCGCCGGGCTAAACAATTTAACACTTGATCTCGTAGTTAACTCCTCATTTCGGGTCAGAACATCAATTTTTGTGCTCTGTTAATGCTTCAGTTAACACCCAAGTGGGCTCAATGAGCATGTTCCAGCATCTATTTGCAAGGCGACGGTAGGAGCAAAATGCGATTTCCTATGGACAGCAAATCATTATACGCCGTGAGTTCACATATAATGCTAAACAATGGCGTTGATTCCTTTGAAAATCAGTCCTTTTTACCTGGCTGTCCTCTCAAAATCATGTCTTGCAACGCCGCGCAGGTCGCTTCTTCCTCCGCAGGATGCCTTGCTTCTTTCAGGCTATCTGTCGTTACTGATAGATGTGGCACCAGATTTCCTGCCTCGATTTCTGCATGTTAGGTTTTAATTATCAAAAGATGAGCTTTCGACAGAGCGTTCACGATGAAGTTCTGCGTCCCCGGGGTGTACACTGTATCCAGGTGGTATTTTGAAGCCGGATAATCACAAGTTGAAGACGTCAAGGACACTGTGCAGTGGCTTGCTGGACATTAAAATGAGCGGTTTGTGGGCAAAGTACACGTTGATCTTTCTTCCCAATGTGTGAACATTGAATTGTCCCATCGCATAAACAAAAGAAGATATCTAAGTTCAATGTGTGCATAGTGCTGTTCCGTCACAGTGCGCGCCCAAATGCGAAAACCCAAGGGTTTAAAATCCTGCACGAGAACGGCGCCTATTCCGTTCTGACAGTTGTCATATTGCACCTCCAAAGGTAGATCTGGATCATAGCAGCCGAGTACTAGTGCATAGCTAATGAGATGCTTGCTGGTTGTAAAGGCGGTCTTCTGCTCATTTACAGAACTCCAACTTACACTCTAGTGAATCCGCATCCGGATGGGTGTCATGGTTTCAGCAAGCCCTAGAAATAACCCTCTCAATTAACTCACCATGTTAATTAAAAGAGTAAAATCCTTTCCGTCCTTAGCTTGTGGCATCTCTCGCACTGCCTTGATCTTCCGGGATCGATCTTGATTTCTTCGGATGTCAGAAGGTGTCCATGAGAAAACCCAATCCGGTTTTCGAAGCTGAAATTTTCACCTTTGATCTTTCTTTTCTTTTGAACGCAACGCTACACAAGTGGTGCATATTGACGCCATGCTCCCGATCGGTTGAGCCGTAAGTCAGCACATCATCTGCTACACATGGTACACCGTCTAGATCGTCAAGAGAATGCAGTAACGGTTTCTGAAAAATTTTACTAGAAACCTTTAACACAAATTACAAACGTTGCCAGTGAAGGAGTTCGAAAGTTGTAGCGAAGGTCGGTAAGAAACTGGAGTGTTCGTCCAGGACTACGTGCCGGAATGCTAATGATAGATCAACATTTGTAAAGTATTTGTCTCAGTTAAACGGTCAGAATATGTTATAAAGTTGGCAGCGTATAATATTCTCTAATTACTGCTTCATTCCACGGGTTGGGATTCATGCACAAAAGCAGATCGCTATTCTTTTTTCCAGCAATTGCGACTTGATTAGCCCAGTCTATTAGATCGTCAACCTTAACAATTGAGTCCAGCTGAGTTAATTGACTTAAATCGGTGGTGAAGTTGTAACGCAATGCGAAAGGAACCCTTCTAACCGGTAGAGCATGTTGCAGCACAATGTTTCAGGGACAAGCGTTTACGTGACAAGGCAAGCATAGCGAAAATGACCGCATGTTGAGCAAACCAAAATGCTCGATATAAAACGCCCCTGCAGGTCCATAACCAATGACTCTTCCGAGCAGACAAGGTTACTCTTTTGACTCAGTTAAAACAATCGGTGAGTTACTCAAAGGAATGCCGGCTAATCCGGGTTCAGTAATCGAGTCCGTTACCTCCGCCTCCCGTTGGTTCTCTGGATCGCTCGTTTGGTCCATCCGTCTACTCTCACAGGACACATGCATAGCATCCTTCCTGTTTCCATGTACTTGCATTTCTATGTCGTTAGCCCATCCGTACACTTTGTTCTGCAAGTCGTCTTCACTCCATCTGCGACCGTAGTCTCTTTTCCCCACGCCATAGGGCGCCCCTGTCCCAATTCACATAGTTGTCTTTGGTGTCATCACAACGGCACTCGCTTTCTTCTGAGTGTTTTCCATCTGTCATTTATTTCGTATGACCTTGCAACACCTTCGCAGGCATCACACCTTCCTTCTATCCCTCTCCACCATCGGGAACTGGCTGAACCCACACTTCCTCTTCCACTGTTAGCTCAGGTAGTGCCAATGCACCTAGGTGGTAATTCCGTTTCTGAGTGGTCATTCGTCTTCGCAAACTGTCTGGTATTCTCTCAGGCTGTAGCGAAACTGGACGCAAAAGCGTGGCAGATGTCAACATCAGATTTCATGTCTTTCAGCTGTATTGGCGCTGCACTGGGCTCAATCCGATATCCGTTGCAGGAGTGTTGCGAAGCATTAGCAGTATGAGGTATGAGTCTTTGCCAGTAGCTCGAGTCTTTGATAAAAGTCGCTTGGCCTTCGTCAATGTTCGCTCCGTCTTGTCACGTCTTACCTGTGGTCTGGACTGGTTTGCTGGTGCATGAATGCTCCTTTGGTTGCTAAAGCCTGGTACGCACGCAAGTCTAGTAAACTGGTGACCACTGTCGGAGGCCACCTGTTTCGGTATTCTCTGACGCGCGGATCGACACCTAAGCTTGTTGATAACTGCTTCTGTGGTCTTAGTGGTAAGTAAATCGGTTTCAATTGTTCGATACAGTAATCCACAATGAGTGAGTCATCTTGCTCGTTGTCGCAAACTAAATCCACCGTCACCTCCTACCACTGTCGAGCACAGAAGCTACGGAGCATCATTGGTTCCCATCTCTGATGAATTTCGTGTGAACGCCACACCTCACAGTTCAATACATGATCCCTAATTTAACCCATAATTTCTGGCCAGAACATCAATTAGCTTTTTCGGTTATTGATCTGGTTGACATCCACTTGTGTTCGATGACCGTGTTTCAGCATTTCGCGGAGCGTTGATGACGTCAGAAGACGACTACTCTTTAAGAGCAAACCATCATAAACAGTGACTGTCCGGAAAGTTGATGTAGGGTGTTAGTTCTTTTCGCGACTGACTCTTTGTCTCTGGCCACCCATTTAGCATAACATCTCGCAAAACCAGAAACGTTCCATCTTTCTCAGTGTGAAGCACTTTATATGATCTTCCGTCACTACCAAATGCTGTACTAGGTTACATGCTTCGACATCTTTCGGATAATGCTCGGCTATCGGCAGATGAGCTTTTGATAGCGTGTCCGCGATGAACATCTGTACACTAGGCGTAGACACAATGTCCTAGTCGTACCTTTGGAGTCGAATAAGCATACAATGGAAGCGACAGGGAACGATGTGCAACGATTTACGGATTATCGACACAGGTATTTTATGGCCGACGTAGACGGTTGATTTCCTTCCGAAAGTATAATCATTGAAACGTCTCATGGCATAGAATACTGCACACATCCTTTTGGCAATCTGCGCATAATGATGCTCGGTTACTGAGAGTATGGACTGCACAAATTCAAAGGTCTTTCATTCTAGGAGAGAACAGCACGTATTCCGTCCTGGTTACTGCTACACCGTGACTCCAGAGGCTGTCGTTGGATCGCAATCTCCGAGTAAAAGCGCGTTGCTGATAAGGCGCTTAAGAGTTGCCAATACGGTTTCCAGTTCTTATCCCTATTTTCACTATACTCCTATGTAGGTTAGCTTCCTGATCGACGTTTTGATATCAGCGAACCTTGGCATAAAACGGTTCATATAATTCAGCATACCATTTAACCGATGGAGTGTCTTCACGTCGTTAAGGGTGGCAGTTCTTGTATTACCCTAATTCTCCCTAGCTCGATCATGATTCCTTCGGTTGTTGGCACATGCCCATGGAAAATCACCTCGTCTTGCTAAAGTCGATTTTTCCTTCGTTAAGCTTGCTATTCTTGTGTACGCAACGCTGCAAGAAACGGTGAATATTAGCGTTATGCTTTTCTTCAATCGAGTCGTACATCGGAATATCGTATGTCACACTTGTCATGTCATCTAAGTCATGTGTCACTTGTGCTAACGGTGTTTGAAGATTCGCACTAAAAATCTTCAGACCAAACGATAAACACGGCCAATAAAAACGCCTGTATGATGTGGCAAAGGTAGTTAGGAAATTCCATTCTTCATCTAGAACCAGGTCCAAGAATGCGTAAGGCAGTTCTACCTTAGGGAAGTACTTTAGTGAAACGCGGCAAAAGCTCTTCTAGCCTAGGTGGCGTAGATTGTTTTCTACGCAGTGTCTATTCAACGGTTCCGGGTCAATACACATGCACAGTTCGCCCGTCTTCTTCTTAATACTTTCGACCTGACTAACTCAGTCGCTTGGTTCGTCAACTTTGACAATCACACCTATTGCCAGTAATTTGCTCAATCTGGCACAGAACCTGCCACGCAGCCTAAATGGAACCCACCTCGGCTGCAGCGCAGTCTGTCGTATAAGTGGATCTAACGTCAAGTGAGTGGCTGTTACAAGTCTTCCCAAACCCGAGCTAAACCTAGACGGGTACTGATCACAAATATCGATTTCTCCATGACAAACATGCACGAAACGATCATGGTTAAAGATACCCAAAACGGTGAAACTGAATCGAATCAATGTCGAGAATTAGCGTGAGCTCCTCCTTCAAAACCACAAACTCCAACGAATGTGAGGCACTCTCCCTTGGGTTAACAACTTCGGTTTTATCCGAGCGGTTCGGATGAAGCCGGGAGCCATTCCACATGCGCATGCATTGTTGATAGCATCCAATGCACTCCACGGGACAGTGCTTCCTGGATAGAAAGTTGACAGTTGCGTCAGATCCCATCTGAAATATTACGGATCTGCATTGGACCAAAAGACTTGCGCAGACACATTTTGCAATATTCCTCACAAGTAGTAGGATTACAGTTGTAATAGTTTAAGTATCCATCTCAGTAGTTCGCAAGCTACAGAGCAAGCCTAGTCCGGAAAATTACCAAACGCGTCTCGCCATATTAGGGCTCGTCGGTGGTGCGCATTAACTCGGCCCCTATTGGTGATCGAACCCATGACCGCTAGACACAGATGCCAACTAACCAGCAGCTTAAGCCACTGAGCCCCGGAGGACGTTGGCTGGGCTGCATAACTTGCAAGCTAACTGGGATATAGCACCCATATTTTCCACTGCCAGTGACAGTGGTCAGTCTGCAAAGTAATGACTTCCTCTCACCAGAATCTATGTCCATATCAGTTGAAAGTAGGAGAAGCTATTTATTTGTACATGACTCAAAAGTAGCAAGTTTTTGGTTGTAATTTTTTAATTTGTAAATTATGTAGCCCAGCCAACGTCCCCCAGGACTAAGTAGCTTAAGCTGCTGGTTAGTTGGCATCTGTGTCTAGCGGTCATGGGTTCGATCACCAATAGGGGCCGAGTTAATGCGCACCACCGACGAGCCCTAATATGGCGAAACGCGTCTGGTGCCTTTCTGGACTAGGCTGTGCCATGTAGCTTGTGAGCTACTGGGAAGAATACCTTTAAAAAGACACTTTATACTAACTCCCGGAAAATATTATCCTACCCACGGACATCAATCGTTCATTCTCACATTCCTGACGATTACAACCAGACAAAAATGCTGCGACACATTCACAAAACAAGCTACGCAGCTACATTCATACAAAATTAGTTGACCGCATCCGGCTTCAGATTTGTATGTCATTGTGGCCAGCCACAGGGCGCCTGTGTCTACAAACGCTCCTGATGGGACCGCTTGAGATATCGCCCATCCCGAAGGTACATCGTCCACGTTTCGCTGCCGTATAGAAGAATGGACAGCACCATGGCTTTGTGCACCACCAGCTTCGTGCCAACGCTAAGCTGATGGTTGTTCCACACTCAGTACTCTAGCTTCCCGAATACCGCCGCTGCCTTCGAGACGCGGATACGAAGCTCACTGTGTAGCTGCTAGTCAGTTGACATCACACTCTCATGGTAGCTGAAACGGGGGTTAGTTGCTCATAATTAAACACCAATGATGATTTGCGTCAATATGGAAGGTTGCACTTCCGTGAAGGATGAAAGGGACAGACAGTTTCGTTCGTGTTGATGGTGAGACCGAATTTAGCCGCTGTCGAAGCCAGAGCACTAGTCATGTGCTGCAACATATCCGCGCTGTGTGCAAACAACGCACAATCGTCAGCAAAGAGCAAGATACGGATAGTCCTCTCACAGACTGGAGTTCTCGCACAGAAACGATGGATGTTCAGCAACTTAATATCAATACGATGCTCCACACAAAAACCGTAAGCATAAACCGCATTAAAAGCACATCATTGCAAGAAGATAAGTATTAAACAGGGCCGGGGCTAAGACACAGCCTTGCTTCACACCAGAGATAACTGCAAAGTCAGCCGAGGTCTCTCCACTCAACTGCACCCTCGCTCGCATACCACTGTGCAGACATTCAATTAAACTAACAAAATTACGCAGACAACCAAACTTACCCAACACTAGCCACAATGCCTCGCGGTTCACCGTATCAAATGCCTTGGTGAAATCAACAAAAAGCGAGTACAATGGCTGGTGTCGTTCTCTACACTTCTCCTGCAACTGACGAGCCGCAAACACCATATCTATAGTGCTGAGACCCGAATGAAATCCACACTGCTCTTCCGCTACGCTCGGTTCCATAACCTGACTGATGAGGCAGTTTAGCAGGAATCTCGCAATCATCTTGCCCAGACAACTCAGCAAGTTGATGCCATAATAATTCGTACAATATTGCTTGCTCCTTTTGCCCTTGTACAGTGGTAGCATAAGGGTATCCTACAGCTCAGGAGGCACCTCCTCTTCAATCCATACGCGTTGCACCAAATGGTGCAACGCAGTCACCAAAGCGAGTCTACCGTGTTTCAATACTTCAGATGTGATCCGTCGGCACCGACACACTTGCCGCTTCGCAGCTGAGCAAGTGCTCTCTGCGTCTCATCCAGTGTCGGTGTGTCTGCCAGATCCGCCTTCATATCATGCTGTTTCACGCCGTTCAAAGTAGGTCAGTTGGTCTTTGAACGGTTATACAATGGACATTCCAAGTGTTTCCGCCAGATCTGCATTATGTCTACAGTCCGTGTGCAGCTAACGCCTGAACAACCATCGTTCAGTGTCCTCAGCTGCTCCAACCTCGGTCCATACACCACCATCAATGTGTCAAATAATTCCTTGTGTTGACGACGGTCGGCGTAGCATTCCATCTGCTTAGCCTTCTCCTTCTACCATGAATATTAATGCGACGGAACTCTCGGATTAGTCGCCGTCGACGTTTGCGAAACTGACTATTCTTCTTCGTCACTGGGGTCTGTGACATGTGCAGCGAATGCTGCATTGTTCTCAGATACCAATGCACCAATCTTCTCATTGTGCTCATCAAACCAATTAGGTCGCTTACAGTTTGTGCGCCCGTTGGTCTCCTCGGCAACAGCTGTAACCTGGTCGCGAATGTGGTGTCGCAGGTTGACCACTGTCGCTATGCATTCCACATCACACAGGCGTGCAGCATCGCCTTCTCCAGCTCAATAAGTTTCTGCACAATACTGAGTGGGAGAATGTTATATTTACGTTGATACACGGCGGGAGTGCAACACGTAAATTTGCGAAACTAGTTTTACAGTTTGGTTCTCACTAATTTGTGATCAGTGCCACACGCATCTCCACGCATTACACGTGTCATGTGCATTTCACGCATGCCCAGCTGACATACGATGACATAGTCGAGCAGATGAGCGTGACCACTCCGTGGGGGCGTCCAAGTTGCTGAATCACAAATAATCAGTGCATCCCGAGTGTTCGTGATCGTCAGGCCGTGAGTAGTACAGATTGAGAGCTGCCTGTCACCGCATTCGCTGAACAAATGTCATGCGAAACAATAACATCTGTCCACACCGAAGCATGGCGCCCAACGTGCGCGTTGATATCACCCAGCAGAAATACTCGGTCGATCCACGGCACAGACCGTATCACGGAGGATAGCAGTGTGTAGAATTGATCACGCGTGGCATCAGGACAATACATGGTCGGACGGTAGGCGAATAGACATCAGTCCCGCTAATGCCTGTTGGTTCCCACACCAGCTGGCCATTTAGACCAGCAGATATTGCAAATCCGACCCCATGATCACGTGGTGCTGAGGCGGTGTTGCCCACCCAGTAGAATGTGCAGCAAGCACCAGTTTCACGTAACTTACCTTGCTCAGGGAGCCGGGTCTCACTGAGCGCTGCAATATCAAAGTGGCAGCGCGCTACTTCCATCGCGACCAGTGCAGTGCGTCTCTCGGAGCGCTTTCCCGAGTTCCGGGCCAGTAGTGTGCGCGCGTTCCAGCACCTGGTTCTGAGTGCTTTGCGCGCAGGTATACGATTGCATTGGTGGGCAATCGCACGTGATGCAAATGTTATGCTTCGGTTTGCTTGAGGGACTCCACCCAGAGCCTTTGGCTTAATATCTTAACCTGCAAGGCCGTGGGAAACAGATCCAGCTCGGGAATCTGATTGTAGAGACAGAGTAGGATTCGCCCGATGTCCTTCACACGCAGCCTTTGAGGTACTGGAAAGATTCATATATATTTTGCAACCGTAGTAATATATGAAACTGCAACAACGGCCAAACGCAGGTGGGTTTTGGCGGGTTTGTACCGATTTGACCAGGGGCTCCCTGGCTTGAGGTGATTAGTAGCAAACCACTGACCAGCCGGAGGTGCCCTCTAACCGTCAGAGACAATGCTTGGCGCTCGTGCTCTACGCCAATCGAGCTGTGAGCATATAACCCGTAGACCTGTGGTCTCCCATGGCTAGGTTTTACGGAAAGAGGGCCATCGATCAGTTCCTAACCTCCGAAGAGGATGGACTAGGATACTGACAAGGCGCCCACACCTGAGAGGAGAACGACTCGGCAATGCCTTTGATTAAATGTACACCCGAAAGACAGTGGGTCTAGCACCTGGTCACTTCACTGACTCATGCGAATTGGTGTATCCTGGATTTTAGCAGGGAGAAGGGAATAACCCAGCTTCCACCCAGCAGTCTCCACGAGGTGACGTCCAGGACATGAGCCCATGACACAACAGTAGCAGAAGTGAGTAGACCATCTGTCAGCATCTAGCAGCCACTAGCCTCAGCGCAACATAGGCACCATAGGCACTACTATACACGGCAGAGCATCCTACAGGTACCGGCGGCCGTTTGTAGGCGTTGGGGATCAGCATGTCAAAAATTTCGGTGGAGATGACCTTATATGTGGTGAGTGATGCAACAAACAAATAAATAAATGTATACACTAGAGAAAATGAACGAACACAAAAAATACAAATGCAAAACATAACTAGAAAATATAACATTATATGTACGTAAGTACGTAACACAATTATATGTACGTATGAACACACAAACACACACTGTCATGGCAAACGTGTATGTTATCCATTGTTGATCACACTATGTTAGCTAAACATGATCATATCTGTAAAGATGTGCCTCGCATTCTCGATAATAAAAGTTTATTTGTTTATTTAGTTACATTGTCCATTGAATGTATTGTATTTGCGCGTGACTTGTCATGAATGAGTGCATCCACCTTGGCTGATGACAGCAACGAGCATGATGGTTCATTTTTCATATTTGGCACATTTCCTTCTACACGTCAGGCACGGTTCGCCGCTGCTCGGGTGTCGTTCAGCGTAAAATCCGCAGATCTCTTGTCTCACGTTTATCGCCTTAGTAGTGTTGTTCCGAGAAACGACATACAACCCTGCGCACTTTGCGAGTTTCAATTGCCAGTATTGGTACGCGGTCTAGGATAACTGTTGCAGATATCGATGCAATGCTGAAACTATAAGTTGCGTTGACTCAAAAGCCAAATTGTTCTACTTTTATTTCTGCTTCCCAGAACTATTGGGTCCCGCATAAGACTGCCGCCCATGTATCTCCAGGAATTGCAGGACCTGGTCATAATCTTCAATTCAATGAAGTACGCGTCAAAGGATTAATTTGGGCTTCTACTTCGCGCAAATAAAAGGTAGAGCTGGTAGCTCACGTTGGTTTGGCCTTCGCAAAATTCGCTGAACTTGGCAATTACCATCTTTAAATCATCGGGAAATTTGCCTTCGTTTTAGTCCAATGTCACTACCACGTGGCCCAGGTCATTACCGGCTGCGCGTGGAAACATGGCCAACGAATACGCCATCAGGTGCTCGTCCAAATGCACTGGTGTGCAGAAATACATCCACTCGCTTGTTCATAGACGACAATTACCAAATTCCGCGCATCCACGTTTAATGGGTCAGGCATTTGAAAAGCCTGTGGTGATCCAATCGCCAGCTACCTGTGGCTGGTGGTGTTCCTCATGGTCTTCTCTGACAACATGTTGCTGAACTCAGTTTTTCAGGACAGGCGTTTATTCGGCAAAGCAAACTCAACGAAAATGCCCGCATGTTTGGCAAACAAAACTGCTCGGTGTAAAGTGTCCGTGCACGCCCATAATTAACTGCCCTTCTGAGTCAACAAGGTTCCTCATTTGACGCATTGAAATAAACGGTGAGTAAATCAAACGAATGTCGGTTAGCTCGTGTCCAGTAATCGAATTTATTATAGCCGTCTCTCACTGGTTGTCAGGCTCGCTAGTTTGGTCCATTTGCCCACTCCGCTAGGACACTATCATCACAGCGCAGCCGGTGGAATTGACGGGTGTGATGAAAACGAGCGGAAGCTTCTGCTGTACCACAGCTGACCGTTTGCACCACACAACCTCAATGAGAACACACAAAAAACCGCCAGTACCAGCTTGTATGTATGAAAACACAGCTTCCCTATATAGAAGACAGTGGTGGTAGAAGCAATGCTGGTAAATTACATCGGGGCCAACCTACAACACAAGAGACACAGATTGAGACAAGCGAATAAGAAGTGTTAACTATGACAGCCTATTCGATGGAAGTTGAGTACTGCCTGCCCGAAAACAGTACACATCACAACACGTTTCAAATTGTGGAAAAATATCCCAGGCGTGGACATCAGAGCGACAAGTTAGCGAACAAGCTCGTTTTCGGTGGCTCTCGTGGTGTTCTAGCCTGACGTGAGCCACCGAAAACGAGCTTGTTCGCTAACTTGTCGTTCTGACGTTTCAAATTCACTTGCCCTCAGCAGATGGAAACAGATGGCCTCAAAGCCGTGACTATTAGTATAGCAGCGGAAACCTCTAAGGTTTTTGCTACCGGGTCTCGACGGACTAGGCTTGGGCCCAGTGCTCGCATTGACCGAGGTTTACTTCGGAGTTAATCGCGGTCCACCTTGAGAATGCACATCGGAATCTATTCATAAAACGATTACTTCAAAAGGACGCTCCAATTAGCCGTTAACCTTTGGGCAAAGCGTAGCACCTCATGACCCGGTAACGAAAGGGTTAGAGATTTCTGCCACTGTTCTAATATTCCCGGTTTCGAGACCGCTTTCTCCAGCTGATTTGGTCAAGTGAGTTTGGAACGTGTCGTGATGTGTAGCGTTTTTGGCAGCAACACCAAATTTCCATCTATATCAGCTACGGTCCTTGTGGTCGAATGACCAAGATTAACTTAATGGGAATCACTGTCCATAGAGAGGTTGTGTCTCAACTTCCACTCACACAACGAGTTCTTCAAATTGACGCTCCAATATGTCATTAACAGTTGCGCTAAGCCTTACCCGTGGTTACCCGGTAGCCAAAGAGTAGAGATTACAATTAAGAGCGAAAAGGTCTCGGGTTATTAAAGACAGCGTAACGCAAAGGAGGTAGACACTTGGTCGCACATGCGGAATTCAGGCAACTTAATGAAAAACATGCAGCAACAAGTAGGGTTTTCTTATTGGAAGGAGCGGTGGCAAAATGCCGCAAAATGTCAGTGGTGATCACAGTCAACGGCTTCATCGTGTAAGTATTAGGCTGTATTGGGTCTAGGACTGGCAGACAATCAGTCAGCCAGAAGAAAAGCGCAAGTGTTCAACAAAAAATGCATCGATGCCATACCATTCCGCGGCCAAGTTGTCCTCTTGGGTAACAGAATTACTCTGAACGGGAAGGAAGTTGCACTGAGGGGCATACAAGATGAGTCTTTACTCAATTACATTGAGCTGTGCGTGCGCCGCTCATTCGTGCAAGTGTGTAGGTGTGCGTGTATAGCCCGACGCCTTCAGCCAATAGGACCTCAGACGTACTAAGTCATAGGGGTGCAGGTGGGACGATTCAGCTCCTACCAGGTACAGTGTCGGTGGCCGATGCACCATGTGGGCCTTTGTTTCTCTGTCCAAGGAAGCGATTCCCACCAATTAGAACGAGAGTAGGGATTTGAACGACGATTGGGTTGGTTTGACGTTCCACAGCCAAATAAGGTCGCCATTATGATATTGAACGTGCATTTCACATAAACGCAATGGTTGGTTTGAATGTTTGGCACTTGAGGGAGGTGAAGAACGTCATACTGAAAGCGTACGAGGAAGGAGACGGTTGGAAGCAGGTCGCTTGCACACTGAAGGTGAACGTGAAAACTTGCCGCAACTGGATACGGGCGTACGAATCGACGGAACTGGTGGGGCAGCACGGAGGAGTCCGTCGCAGAGCATTGGGAGAAAGCCACGTCGACTCTCTGGCGGAGTGGGTTGCTGCCGAGCCTACCATTACCCTTGAACTCCTTCGTTTGCAGTTGAAGGCGGAGTTCGAACTTTCAGTAAGTACCAGCACCGTCTCACGATACTTGGATGGTAGACTGATAACAATGAAGAAACTGCACACCATTCCGGAGTCCATGAACACGCTGGAGAACAAAAAGCGATGCAGGTCATTCGTTTTGCAGCTCATGGATTACGAGGTGGAAGGAAGGCAACCGGTGTGGATTGATGAGACCAACTTCAACTTATTTTGCTCCCGCACTCGTGGCCGCTCACGACGTGGTAGTCGAGCGCAGTGTACAGTGGCGAACAGCCGGGGACCGAATGTTCATCTTGTCGGCGCCATGACAAACAACGGCTTGATAGCGTGTTCGGTTCTGAGAGGAAGTTACAACAAGCAAAGGTGCGCTCAGTGGCTGCGACAAGTGTTTGATACCAACGGAGCAGGGTTTGTGGAAAGGTGTCTTTTGATTTGTGACAACGCGCCCTGTCACACGCACCTGGAGCACGTTTTCCTGGAGGAACCGTACCGCTCTGGGAGACTTCTACGCCTTGCGCCATACTCTCCAGCTCTCAATCCCATCGAGAGCATCTGGAGCATAATAAAGGCTCATGTAAAACAGGCAATGAAGGGACGGTACTCCGAGATGCTCCTGGGGGATCCTGAAGCTGTTCTGAATAAAAGCGAGTAGCGGATTCGCTTTTTGGAGCACGCGGTGTCTGAAGCACGGGACTTAGTGACGCAGCAGCACTGCGAACAAATGGTTCAGCATGTCAGTAAGAATTATGGACGTGTTGTTCATTTGGCCGATCTGTAAAACATTCTGTTGGCAGTAAACTACCTGTTCTAAGCGAGTGTTGTTCTTACTTTATTATGATGACGGGTCAGAGTGCACTTTATACCCTGCTAGAAATAGCCAGTTCTCTAATCGGGGAACATCGTGGATTTCCGGTAAGTTGGTGTATGTGGTCGCGTCGCACACCCATTTTAGTTGCCGTGTTGTAGAACAATCATATGAGAGCTTGACAAATAGATGCTAATATAACACGGTTGTGTGACAAGCAATTATGTTCTACCGCCTGTCGTTGATTGTGTTTGGAGAACCAGTGGAGAAGAACTTTGATAAGGGCATAATAAATAAGGAAGTTGAACAATGCAGACTTGACGGATATAGGTAGTGTGTGGCCATTTGCCGGATTGCTCAACCCGTCACACCGACGCAGGCGGCTGGACGCTGCATGCGGAAACGCAGAGCACGCAGGGCAGGCACAACAAACGTTTATCACGCTCTCTAGGGAAATATTTCCGGATGGGTATTTGTCATTTGTGGACTGTATTCGAATACGCCACAGGGTTGCTGTGAGAAGGTGCTTTGAAGCCGTAAATAAAATGTACTCGCTTCGGCGAACCACATTTACTCGTCAGGTTGTAGCGTCTGCACAGGGATGAGTGGCTTCGCATGACGCAAACCGGTCCGTGCGTTCATATGGCATTTGCCATTTGTAAGTGAGAGTTGCTATTTTGCTCCATTCCAATTCTACGTAGGTAAATGATGCGGTTATAGCCGGACATCTGTTGCAACCATATCTCGTGCGTCTTGTCGTCATCCATCCATCCACCTCAGGCTCCGTCCTCCATCACCAGCTGTGACAACACAGTGCAGCTGACCACGAGATACAAATCAGGTGCACTCTCCATCCACCTCCGACTTCTAGTACGTGGTTGATATGAAACTGTCCGGCCGCCTACCAAGTATCTGTTTCGCGTTTCAACCCCCTGGGTCTTTGACGACCCCATGTAGGCCCGAATACGGAAGCCCTGGGTACTCTCGACATGACACATATTACAGTAGGCGAGCGATCTGTCGAAACTTAGTTCCAGTGTTGCTCGCGGGAAAATGCGCGGTTATCTCATGTCCTTAACTGCTATCGGGTAGAATTTCATATGGTTTACTGGCACATTCAACCAGGCGCTTTTCAACAGGAACGTCCCCTACATCGTTTTTAACTTGGTGATGCAGCTCCGGTGTAAACGGTTTGGTTTTCATTGCACTCTGTCTGCGTTTGGAACGGGACGTTAAGAAAAAGCCCAAGTTGGGGAATAAGAAGATGGGAGTGCTTGAGCAGTAGCATCCAAACCCTACCCACTCTGCTCGATGCATCAGTTAGGGCACCGTTAATTATACTCTGCATTGGCGTGAGCAACAAGAAACTGCTTGAATAGAAATTCATTGTATTACGTGGGCAGGATACTGTCAGGTTGCTCAGGCCTAGACAGGAGGACGATTAGGGTTCTCAACCAGTCTTTGGTTCAAATACCTGACCGCAAGTCAGCGGGTTTGGTGTTGGGCTACAAGGAGTCACCTCATTCCAAACCCCAACCTGGAGGACCAGGAGGCTGAGTTTGTCTGACTTCTAACCACTGACGACCAATCTGGTATGAATGGTTTTGAAGGTGAAAAAAGGACACCTCCCAGCATAGGTCAGTGGATCGCTGAGGCACACAAACCATCGCACCACGGTAACGTCCAGCTTCATTGCGATAAATCCAGCCCCATTTTGATGAGTTTGGTCTTCAAAGCGCCTATGCTGCCGTCACTGAGAATGATAATGCTACCGCCATCTCAATTGGCATAAGTAGTTGCCATTATTCACAGTGCCAGGCGGCCATTAACGGACGGTATGTTAATAGGCTGGTGAGAAAATTTGAGAAAACTGGGAGCGTTTGTGACGCCAAAAAGCGATGGCGGTCTCGCTTCACCCCGGATGACTTTTCTGCTTGTGTGGTTATTCGTGAAGTGTCAAGAAGCTGCGATCTGAGCATTCGTAAACTCGCCCAGCATAGGATTTTGAAGGAAACGAAATTCCGGAAGTATAGCGCCTGTCAAGTGCAGGTTTTAAACCCATGAGATTCGGAGAAGCGGCTACATCTTTGCCGCAGGATTTCGAGTGCCATGGACATCCATTCAATTCCTTTTTACTGATGAGGCAGGTTTCCGTTTGCACGGTGCGGAGAAGCAACAGTTTTGGGCAATGTGTATTCCACGCCGATGCAGCGCTTCATGTATAAAACATGGCGCAAATGTCATGGTATGGGTTAACTAACCAAAGAATCGTGGGACCATATTGCTTTTCCGGTCATGTGACCGGTAGGTTGTTGTTTCGCAGTACTAATGTCTTGCGCTTTCTAGTATCATCATATAAGGAATTACTGATAAACTGTGTCATTCCGCAACTGGAGGCCGCTGGGTTATTAAGTACCGGTTGGATGCAATAAGATGGCGTACCTGCACACTGTGCACAAGCCGTGCGGCATTTTCTCAAGCAGACCTTCCCTTGCCGTTGGATCGGGCGGGGAGGACCCATAGACTGGCCTGCTCGGTCACCAGATTTGAACCCATTAAAGTTCTTCCCCTGAGGATACTTGAAACAGCGGGTTTACAAAAGGAAGCCAGACTCTTCAAAAAATTAAAGCAGAGCATTTTGCACGAAAGTCGCGGGATCACAGTTGGTACTTTGGAGAAATTGCTAGTAAAGATCATCAGGCGAATGCTACACGGTACGCAAAATGCCTGCGGGAACTTCGAAGTTCGCCGACAAATCTGAGCATTACACTGATAATCTCTAAACATATGTATAATGCAATGATTTGTCCAACGAATTCGTGCGCTGGCTAATGCTCTCATTTGCTTAGGAACGTCAGTTGTTGGTTTCTCTTAGGGTTTTGTGTGCGCGTGTCGTGTTATAACTAGCTCGGGATATCCGCTCTCCCGTAGGTCGCCCCCAACTTGAAACTTGTCAGTACGGTTCAGTTTCTCTATTCCACCAAATCCATGTGGTAGAATAGCAGTCGAGGCTCAGTCTGCACATTTGTACGAACATCTTCCCAGTTGAATACAGACCCATGAGGAGACAAGCGCTTGCTTTACAACTGCGAGGGTAGACCTTACCAAACAGTCATGTGCTAGTGACACCGAGAAGTGACGTACCATGACGAATGAACATCCTGAGTCCTTAAGGTAATAGCTGCGCAATGAAAAGGTTGTAATACTGAGATAAGATATGGGATTAGGTGTCGTCATAATGCAGAAACAGATCTACATCCAGAAAAGCAGAAATTCCTCGCAGACTCTAGTTGATTCGTTGTTGCAACAGACAGCGATAAAACCGAACAGGTTAAGAAATCAAACGTTCGTGAACTAAAGTCCCTAACGACGGTGAAATGGAATCAGGCAAAAGCGATGACACAACCGATCACTGGAGCATCTCGATTTCCTTATTTGTAAGGACTGTCGCAAAGCAGTGTTTTAACTATGAACAATGAACAATGATTTATCACGGGATAAAAGCAAGTGCTTGACACGTCCCGTAGGATGTTTGAGGTGAATATGATGAAATCAAAATATGTCTGGGTAATCTACCGAACGTCTGCCGAGATGAATAGTTTGATAAGTAACATCAGTGTAAAATTAAAATAAATTATCGAGCGTAAACGTTCAGAAAGACACTGGGGTGCAGTGATCATTGAGGTAAGGAGTGAGAAAAGTAAAATATGGTCGCTCACTTAGGTCCGTTTGATACATAAATCCTGTTGAAATGCATCCTTGGCGTAATCCACAGTAGGGGAGTTTAGGTAACAAAATGTTGGGAGCTAAGAGCAACATCTAATCGTTTTTTGAAAACATCCAAGGTAGGAGAGGATACAACTGAGTCTGGGAGTGCGTTCCAGGTTTGCAAACCCGAAGGGAAAAGTAATTCCGTCGACACTCTAGACGGCTGTATTGTTCCTTCAACTTTAAGCAGTTACCCCTGAGCTGCGTGTTGCGGTTAAGTTTCAGCAAATGGCGGCATACGTGGTTGGGGTCACTCAATATTTGATACGCTAATATGAGATCACCGCGCAGTCTTCGATAGCGCCCGCTGAAAATTCCCAGCAACTTCAGCCTTCGGTGGTAAGAGTGATAGCGCAGATCCTTTACATTCTTTGTTGCTCTTCGTTGTGGTGCCTCCATCGCTTCTAGGTCGCGCTTCAACCAAGGTTGCCAAGCTTGGATTGCGTATTCAACATGCGGGCGCACGTAGGAATTGTGCATCATTGGGAAGATTGATGGGTCAAATCTCCGAATGCTCTTCGCAGCATGCCGACGTGCTGGTTGCCTCTTTTCGCAGCTACCTCAGCCTGTTTTGAACAGTTGAGGTCGCTCTGTACGATCACACCAAGGTCACGTTCCTGGGAGCTATTCTGCAGTCCGTTGGTCCCAAGTGAATAGGTGTAGTTATGACTATGGCGTAATTGTACGACGCGACATTTGTCTATATTGAACGGTAGGGCGTTTTGAAGTGACCAGTTCGACACTGTGTTAAGATCGCACTGGAGCCGTTCATGGTCTTCCGGTCCTCTGATCCTTCGCCATATCTTGATATCATCAGCGAAAAAATAGGAAATCGGAAGTAATTGATCTCGCCAAATCGTTAATGAACACCAAGAATAGACGAGGTCCAAGAACCGAGCCTTGTGGTACTCCACATGCCACATCGATTGCATGAGAAAATGATTCTCGGACTCTCACCACTAGCCGTCGTTCTTGTAGAAAATTGTCAATCCAACTCAGGATTGGGTCGCCAATGCCGTAATTCCGAAGCTTGTGAAGGAGAATGCGATGGTTTAAGCGATCAAACGCTTTTGAAAAGTCCAGGTAGATGACATCGACTCCCACTCCATCATCAACAGCTTCAGTCCAGCTATTACGTGCAATTAATAGGTTAGTATTACACGAATGCTTTTGACGTAAGCCATGTTGCTCTGGGGCTATTAAGTTGTGGCTTTCCAGATACTGCATCAACGCATCTGCGATGATTGGTTCCATCAATTTGGATAGTACGGGAAGTAGTGTTATTGGACGGTAGTTGGCAGGATCAGTGCGGCTACCTCCTTTATGGATAGGAGTGATGACCCCTCGCTTCCATACTGGCGGAATATGGTTTTCTTCTAGACATCGCTGATAGAAAATAGCCAGTGGTGCTGCTAGATCACTAGCTACTGCCTGTAGAGCCTTTGGTCGGATGTTGTCAGCTCCAGGAGAACTGTGGATACGCAAGCATAACAACTTCTTCAACACAGCTTCCGCAGTGAAGGTGATGTTTTCTAAACCAGATGGTGGAGTAGTAGAAATAAGGAGAATGTTTGTGCTCGTTACCTCCTGGAAAGTTCGGGAGTAATGAAGCCGTAGGAGATCAGCTGCTTCCATTGCTGATCGCGTGCACCCATCAGCCGTGACTAGTGCTGGAACCCCTCGCTTTACCTTTCGAAGGCCGTTAACGTGCCTGTACAGGAGTTTGCGATTCGTGCAGAATCGCTTCATTAACTTCTGCTGATGAGTGACCTTGTCTTCGCGGATCAGTTTCACACAGAAGTTACGATGGGTCACGTATGCAGTCCAGGTTGCGGCATTCGGGCAGTCCTGGTGATCTCGCCATGCCAAATCCCTCCGGGACATACATTTACGTGTTCTGTTCCTCAGAAATGACTTACGCTTGTTTTTGGGTTGCAAGGACTTCTGTTCTGATGCGTGCGCTACCAGTGTGCTAAACGTCCTTGTAAATGTTTCCCAGGCAACATCTGGGGGGCATTCGGTTAAGAAAGTCCAAGATGTATCCTTAACAAGCTTAGACAACACATTGTAGTGTGTGACAGTATGCACTTTATCCTCCTCCTTTTCAGGGTACGCCGCATAGCAAATATAGTCAAAGAGTAGAGTAACATGATCACTACGACCCAGTGGTGTGCTTGTAACTATCCCGCTAACCATGAGTTCTTCGTTAGTGAGCATAAGATCCAGTATCGACGGATTGTTTGCAGTTCGAAATCTGGTGGGAGAGGTTACGTGGTTGTAAAAGGGTGACTAGCAATAAGCTCTTGGAAGCAGGCTTTAAACTGCGTACCGTCGGTTGCCGGTGTTTCTATGTCATGCACGTTAAAGTCTCCCGCGATAAGAATGTAGGTGTAGGACTTGTTCAAAGCAAACTGGAAAACGTGGTTCAGTTTGGAGTCCATTTACGAAGTTGAGTTTGGTGGGCGACAAATCACGGCTAGTAGGCATGTGTCCTTGTTTCGCAACCATAGGCGGCACCAAAGCGAATCGGGAGCTCGGATTTCCGGGTGGTCGATAACTTCACATCGGAGGTTTGTATTATAGTAAAGAATCACACCGCCCCCCCTTCCGGTTCTATCGGTTCGAAGCAGTGTCATACCGGGTAAATTGATCTCAGAATCGGTTATCTCAGGGTTTAACCATGTCTCTGTAATCATGACGAGGTCCCGCGGTTGTGAGGCATAGAGTTCTCTAAGTTCTGCCAACTTGCTTAGAAGGCCTTGGGCGTTTATATACATGCAAGATAGGGCCTTTGTTGTTAGGAGTTCATTGGTAGATGTCAAGTTTGTGTTCGCTGTTAAGACGGCCGTTAGGTGGCCGGCAATTAATCGTTTTTTGGTTTATGTATTTCAGTCGTGTTGCAAGGCATTATTAAGCCTCCCTGTACATAAGTTTCACTGGTGCTGTGCTCGGTCCTCCTGTGTGCCGTGGGCGCTGTTGTGTCGGTCTCTCCGCAAGACTGTGCAGATAAGGAATTTGCTGCGTTTGCAAGTTCCGTTGAGCTGCTTCCGACTTTTGCTCGTTCGCCTGCTGCTTTTAGCCGGATCTCTCTAGGCAACCTAGCTCGAAACTTTAACCAGATATCCAACAGAACTTGCGTCATTCCCTCGGAGTGTAGTATTACTTTAATTATCCTTGGACCGCAGCTCCTGTAGTTAGGTGATGATGGAACTCTTGTCAGGGATTTGGCGATAACATTGTCTACAGAGAGTGCTTCGCGGATGTAGCACAACTGCTCTCGGTCATGAGTTTGTGCATCGTGATCAGAAGAATGCAGAAGCTCAGGAACACCATTAACAAATATTGTTTTCTTACTAGCTCTATTAGCAATGCCGCGTTGGTCAACTGCTTCTTTTGGGCGATCTTTCCAAGGTAGATCAGGCAATATGTGTACTCCACTCGGTGCGTTGCGAAGACAAACTGCTGAGAGCAGGACAGCCTCTGTCTCATCTGCTGAGTTTAGTGTTACTCGAAGTATTCGAGGTTCACCAGAGTGCACGGAGGTCGGGTGACGCGCTACGCGTTGCAGCATTGCAGGCTCAACCCGAATGTTAGTTGCCTCGCAGATGGAACTCCATGTGGTTGCGATCGTCTTGCAACTTGCCTTTTATTGTTCCAGTTTTGGATTCGGGAACATTGGTGCACACGAGAGTTAACGCAGCGTGGTTTTGCCTAGCGAGTGTTGGCTTCATACTTTTTGCCGGCAATTCGCATTGTTTAGAGGACACCACTGGATTGGACGGTGAAAGCTGCTTTGCACCACGCGTGCTCGGTACTGAAGATGGACCTATGTGTGTCCCTCCCGGTGTGTTTGTCGAGGCAATCGATGCGTACGTTACCTGTTTGTTATCTGCACCGGATTTCCTACGGCTCTGAGCTGTCGGTGTCATGGCTGAATCTCCAAGTGAAGCCTCTATGGTTGGAGAAGTGGAAGCAGGCATGTTTGAGGCTTGTCCACTTATAGGAGTGGATTTAGAGTCACAGACGCTGCAGTGCGGTTGGAGCGTCTAGCTATTTTCTTCGGTTTAGACTCAGAGCTTACTTTGGCCGGGTGAAATATTATCGTGGCCGTATTTACCTCCGGGGGAGGGATCTTAGTATTTACAAATTGCGCAATTATTTCAGTCATCCTATCGCATTTTATCATAAGCGAAGATAAGCAGTAGACCACTGGAATGGCTTGACATGTTGGGCAAAACCAAATTGTGTCAGCAACTTGGTTTGTCTGTCTCACTTCTTGGACAGATTTGCCTACACATTGCGGAGGGTATGATCTAATGCAGCTAGAACAGTTACTACTGATCTTAAGCAGTTTACTGCAGTTGTCTGCGCAACATAGGCGACGTTGAACCATTGGATTGCTACTCGTCCTCCTATTGTTTACAGCAAAGCCTATCTAAGCGCTCACCTTGATAAGTGTACTTGCGCTAGGGGTGACGCAGGAACAGGTCAGAACACGCACACGAATAGATAGTTGTTCGATCGAACCAAGGTCAGGCGGAGGCAGGTGGAAGTCGTAACACACAGACTGTCGGATTCAGCGATCAATCGACTCGCAGTGGTACGCGCACACCCACACAAAGCGGCAGCGTGTGTTAATCGGCCTGCCTTAAGCGACGATGCAGGTGGAGCGCTGATAAGCGTCCCTCGAGCTGCTCAGTTGACGAGCGGAGCAAAAAGGCTGTAAGTTTGTTATGCTGCAACGTACAGGGATGGTTGCCGCGTAGTTGGTGTGTCCACAACTTCTTCTTCCGAATGAGACCAAAATCTTTTCCGAAAGACCGGTTTGATGTAGTTTCACAAGTGGAATTCGGCAAAGAATATGCCGAAAACTGGGAACTGGAGTAAGAGTGTAATCCACACAGGTTAGATCCAGGAGATGGAAAACACTGAATAGAGCTCGTCGAACTTGTTCGAACGAGCGCAAGCACAATATTGTGTGGGGAGAATTGGAGTCGCCACAGAGGGCAAAGCGAGAGACGAGTTAAAGTGCGGCCGCACGGTAGGGTGTCATTCTGGCCTTTTACCACTTTATCGCACTCCGTATTACTCTGGGTTCAGTTCACTCTGACTAGGGGCACCGCAAACCTGCGCTTTGTTCTGATGCAGGTAGCGAATCACAAGTGTCTCTTGCGCAGTGTTTTCATTCATATGATGGGAAACATTTAACATACCTTACTGATTGTATCTGACCTACCACATTCATCAAAAGTTATATAGGTTAAACAATGCACAATCGGCCGCGTTCCGTTGCCTGACCAACGATCACCCCATGCTCACCATATTGAGCCTGCATATTTCAGTGGTCAGACCAGGTGTTAAGGCTCCCAATTGCTCAACCATCGCCTCATGCTAAGTAAGTCCATTCGGCCGTGCAGGTGCTCCCCGATCGCCATATCGAATTAGCCTGCGATGGTGCGACATAACTGTCCACGACTAACTGGACAAGTTACTGACTTCGGTATGCGAGGCCAACAACTTGCGTTATGCACAGGAGACACTGTTAAGCGTCGCAAAATCGTGTGACTAGTTTACCGGGGTACTGTGTGACTGAGGTAACCCGGAAACAAAACGTTCCTCATAATGGCTACTTGGAGATCGTGCTACTGTGACATCTCGTGGTAACAAGTTGGCGCATCCGAAAACGAAGACATCTCGTCTGCAGACGAGCATAAAATTGCGCGCCCCCATTCTGCGCATCTGCAAACGAAACAACTAAAGGTATTCAAATCGGATTAGTCATCTCTTCGTCTACCTAATGCGAACCCCCGTCATTAAGCACGATCATGTGTTGCGAGTCCAGGAACGACACCATAGCTCAATCACCGAGAGTCGCTCATCTAAACCCGAACAGAGTGCACTGAAAACCAAACCGTTTACACCGGAGCTGCATCACCAGGTTAACAACGATGTAGATGACTTCTTTTGAGTTCCATGGTTTTCGATGGCTCCATGCTTATTGGTAGGCCTAGCTTATATATATATATATATATATATATATATATATATATATATATATATATATTTACAACCATTCGTCCAGCGTCCCCTTCCCATTCGACTTCAACAATGCTCTTTTCAGAAAGTCTACAAAACCTTCTAGTTAGTCCCTCAATTGCGGACGACACCGTGCTGTTCTAACATGGCCTAAACCGTTTTGTGCTTATAATTCAGCCAAGTGATAAGACGTGGATTACGATCCATTATCAAATACAACATTTTCTGGCAGGCCGTGCTGACTGCTAACCTATCTCAACGCAAAGATTGTGCACCTTGCTGACGTGTTTTGCGCTAAGATAACTTCAGGTTACTCACTGTAGGTGACAAAAATTATGAGGAAAGAAGATCCATCAACTGGTCCTGCAATATCCGAATGTATCCGAGACCAGTGTGAATCAGGTTTTGGCCAAGTTTTCAATGTCCTGCCTACCAGAAATTTAGAAGCACTGTAGCATTTAGGACCGGACCGACCAGTGTCCTTTATTTGGCTATCCATCATCGGCAAAAAGACACCGCTCCGGGCGAGCGCCTTCATGTGAGCGATTCGTGGATGAAATAACCATAAGATGCGCAAGGCAGACAAGAAGCGACTTCCCACCAAGAGTCACGATGTGTAAAATTCTGAGCAAGGTGTTCTTCTGGACACCTATGTTGACCACTAATGTTGTGGACGATCTATGTTGGACCACCTGATTCCGTAACTGGAAGCATCCACATCCACGATGGTTTTCAGATTCAGCTTGTAGTGCGCAAGCCATTTGTTCGATTTTGGTAGAGATTTGCGTTTCTCGGATGGTAGTTGACACTGTCCGGACCACTTCCATACGACATGTTACAACCGGCGACATAAGCGATGCATAGATGGTAAATTTGCATAGTGAGTCGTCACTCAAAGCAACGATCCCAGCGTTGTGACAACCTTTGGTACAGGCAACCGGCCTATACTCTCAAGGTTTTCGGGATTTGGTCTTTAGCCGCATTTGTCATTCACGAATCCCAGGTACTTGATCGATTTCAAGAAAAGTTCTACATTTTTCTGCATATAAACCGAATGAATAATCTTTCTTTCTCATCATCACTTCAATCACTCGTTGGAATGATTCTTCTCGCTTTGTGCTCATTATGATGATGACATCCAAGTAGGCTGCAGCTCCAACCGAACTCGTCAGCATGGTATACATGTCCTGGTGGTAACTTGTTGGTGTGGTTTTGACTCCGAATAGCATCCGATTATACACGTAGATCTCTCGATGAATGTTAATTGTAAGCAACTTCCTGCACTCAGGATCAAATTCTAACTGCAATTAGGCATCTGCAAGATCCAGAGTAGCCTCTTTTCACTTTTGGCGCAGGCTTCCTTAGGGAGGGGGTGGGCACTGATGGGTTTCCAATGCAGCATTCAGACCAGTTGAGCAAACTGCGTACAAGCGATTGGAACCGTTCGGTTTCCTGATCCCAACGACAGGAACAGCCAATGGTGAGAAACTGATTTGCTCAGTCATTCCAGCCTGTCACAATCGTCGAGCTCCTGTTCAACAAGTAATTGTGGCGTATAAAATATCGAATGCCTGTGTCGAAGCACTGGTTTTGCATTCGAATGCGGAGTAGGCTCCGCCTGCATTTTGCTGCAGTTTCCAAGTTCCTATTGGAGGACAAAAGCATACTTCGTTTGAAGTTGGTCCTAAATGTTTTACTAGGATGCATCGGTACGGCTGCATGGTAAACAATAGCATTTCTTTTAGAACAAACTTGATTCAATGGTATTTTGAGCAAGCTCAATTTTCCATCCCAGTCTATGTTCCCAGACGATAAATGCCGCTACATGAAACCAAGTACATCGTTCCGCGGAGGCGTTTTTCTTTGAATGTTATTATACATGCAATGTCGCCATCTAATCTAAATGGTTGCTCGGATGCGCTTCGAGCTGTCGAGCGAGAAACGTTAATGATATCAGATGCCGTAACCAGCTGCAACTATACGGTAACATTACTGATTTCCACCGATAGCTACTTCCGCCTCCCTGAAACCTGTGCGGAATGTTGCAAGAATTGATCCTGGCTTTGTTCAGGGATACTTGGCGCTGCTACAGATGAAGCTTGCACCTAGTCTTAGAGGAAACGTACGTTTGAAGCTGTGTGCAGCATGACAGTGGATCGCCTTAAGGCCAAAGCGCCTGTACTTTGTCACTGGTACTATTTGTACACGCAAACTCTCGCCACGTGCTTTGCATCCAACACGAGGTCGGGAGCTTCTGAGTCGGTACCGTACGGTTCACAGTGTGACCATGGAGAGCTGTGCAGGAAATCTAGGGTGCTGTTCTGTAGGCAGCGGTCTCAATCAGTTTTGCTTCATGCTGTAAATTGAGTACGCGATGGCATTCAGCTGCGATCTCCCGCGACGTCAATCATGGTTCCTATCTACCTTGTGGAGATTTCGCGTTCGAATAAATTTCTCAGCATGAAACTGGAGACTGCGTGTACAAACTAGACTCATGAACCTATTAGCACTTATCAGGCACAGATTGAAACATTCACATTCGCGGTTCACGACCCCGGCATAGATGACAAAATCATGAACGTCACTGAACGAAGAGGCTTGCCCACTGATTAAATACGTCAAAGCATCCACTGTTTCCACAAAGCTGAAGTCCCTCTGCTTCCTTGCTAAAGTTCGTGTTCGACTGAACCCAAGTTCCTCAGCGATAGCCTAACCTTTCGAGTGCCGCCTTCTTTCTCCAAATCCAGCAGGCAAATCTCCCCATATTTTTAAAACCATGATTCGGACATTACACCTGCCAGTCCGTCAAAAAGGAAGCACGAAATTGATGTGGTATTGGCGTCCACGCTAGACATTTCCATTGTGCTTGGAGTCACAGGTTGGATGTTCACTTGCTACGATAACAATTCAACCAGCTTCTTATTCGTCAAAAATTGTTAGATCGCCGCCAACTGTTTGCACTTTAAGACCACAAAAGGAACACAAAGAAGAGCCAGGATAGAATGGTATGCATGAGAACACTGATTCATCATAAAGTATACAACTAAAGGGAACAAACAAAGCTACAAAAGCACATCGGGGCCAAGCAACAACGCAGGAGACGCAGAATGTGATAGGCGAAAAAGACACAACCAACATAAGTGTTACTTAGTTGTGTCCATGAAAACGTTATTAACTGAAATGGGTCTCAGACAGAACATCCATTCCGTACGACGTATGCCGGCCAATCAATTTAAAGATATGCTAGTTTGAAAAGAATAGCACGAAACAAACCATAACGAAACGAAAGCAGGCAACTAAGAATTATCGTACATAACCTATGTTCAATAGACTTTTTCTTAATATTTCGAAACTTTCCCAAACTTTGACTAAACGCGGACGGTTACTGTGCCATAACGTCCCTCTCGCTTGACGCACGCACAAAACGACCATGGTCCAGTTCATAATAATGAACGGGACCAAAACACTAAATGAAATCAATGCCGAGAATCAGCCCGTTGCTCCTCCACGACCACGATCTCTACCTGATGTTAGGATCTGTGTTTGGGATTGATCACTTCACTTTTGGTCAAGCCCTTGGGCTGGAGCTTGGATTCGTTCCACAAACGCAGGGAGGTTTTGTCAAATTGCATAGTACTTCCTAGGCACCGCGGCCTGGACTAAATTGTTAGTCGCACCCGTGTCTAATTAGAGGCGCAACGTTTTGTCGCCAAGCCATAAACCTGCGTGGACGCACTTCCTTTGGTCCCGTCTATGACAGGTTGTTAATTGAATGCACAGAGTCTGAAGGTGTTGTTTCATGATTAAGCGCATTCACTTTGGAAGAATGGTAACACCGAGCGAAACGATTTCCTCTGCCACTTCTGGCGCAAATTTGGCCCCACGCCTGACGCTTATCCCGAACCTACTGGTAACACACGGCGCAGAATTTGCAATCTTCGTGTCGTTAACAGGCTTCGAAGTTCTGTCAGGTAAACTGGATACGGCACAGAGATCTGCATCATCTTGCAACCGCATTTTCTGGATGTGGTATGCAGCTGATGCTTCAATATAAAAAGCATTACCTGGTAAATATATGCGTTGCAGTAACAGCCGCTTGGTGATATTTTCGACATTGATCCACAGTAGGATTCTACCTGGGATGAGACTGTCAGTCCTACAATTGCAAAATATACAAGAACGAACCTAAGCTCCGAGACATAGTTCTCCCTGGATTCCTTCCGGCGCCTGTTTCGAGGAAATAAACATACAACTGATACGCGTCCTTCGTCTGGCCCTCTCAGAAACCGCTGAATGTTGGGATGACTAATTCCAGATCAGCAGAGTCTTCGTCCTTTTCGTACTGCATTGTTCCCAAAACGCGGCGTGCCTCACCTCTACTTGTATGTCGAAACATAGCCATACGATGCGCCATCGGTTGCTCGTTCAGACACACCAATACTCAGAATTCGATCCACTTGCTTTTCCAGACGCTCCAGTTGCTGATTGAGTTGTGTTCTTCCATGTTCAATGAGGTAACTTGTTGCACCACTGGCTGTTATCCAAGCAGCAACTCAGCATCTTTCGGCGATCTTCCCTTGGTCTTCTCTGACTCCATGTCGCAGAACTCAGCCATTCAGGGACAAACGGTTTATTCGACAAATCAGTCTCAACGAAAAGGAGAGCATAATTGGCATGCAGAAGCCACGATGTAAATAACTAGGTCACTTTCATAACTAACGAGGCCTCTGCATTCATGAGATTATTCCTCTGAATCCGCAACCAAACACGCTCCAGTGCATCCAAATTCGAACCAATCAACGGATAGGCGAATATGCGTAAGCGTCCAGGCAGCTGCTCCGTTCGCTTGCGGCAAGCTAGCCGCTTGTTTTGTCATGCAATTCTGTCTCGTTTCTCTGATTGCGTAATCCCAGCACAACAACCACAATCATTTATACGGGCCAAAACTATTGTTCCGTTGTTTTTAAGTAGCATTGTTTTACGAGAGCACTGAGGAAATATTATTTTCAACCCTTGATCGCGTCATGTTGTCCATGATGTTAGGCACTTTGCACCCGTTTACTTATCTTCGTCGCGCTTCCGTACACGGGAACCGTTTGTTTAGCCACCCATACCGACTCAGGTTTTAAGCTACCTTTGATCGACTGCGTCTTGTCTTTTTCAGTCTGTTCGATGTGATATTGCTTTGTTGACTCTATTGGGTTGAGGTTTAAGGTGGAGTACGCTTGCTTGTGTCGCTCATTTCTTTGTACCGCTTGGCGTATTGATGTCATCGTAGTCTGCCATGATCATTACACTCTTCTTCTAATAGCACTGTTGAGCAGTTCTTGACTTGCTTTCAGAGTTTTCGGTGGTAGTTAATGCGGTACACTTTTAGCACAATACCCTGAAACACACCCGTATAGTGCAGTACGGACAATATTCCCCAATTGATACAACATGCATCCCAAAAGGCAGATTGCATTTGTGATCCATCTATCGTTCGTTTTTAATGTCTCCTGGTGATTAAACCACTTGACACAGAAAAGGACAGTGCATGTTAGGATCATACATTAGGTAAGTGGGCTTCTCTTCCTTCCTCTACTGACTCCTACTTTTAGCTTTGAACTTTTACCACTACGGAGTCAATATCACAACCAACATGTATGAACGCCTACCTGGAGTTATATATCTAGTTCTCTTATCGGATGGATTATGTCCCAGTTACTGTTCACATTAACACAGTTAGAACCTGATATACCACATGGGCTAGAGTTGAGTTTGGTCTGCACAGATTTCCGTAGGGTACGTACAAACATAGTGAAGCATAGAGTCAAGTCTAGTCAATTCAATTCAAAATAAGCTTTATGAACCCTAATGGGTTCATTTTCCGCAGTTACATCACCACTGCGGACATCTGGATGATAATATACATGCTTGGGTAGAGAAATGGGGAAAAGACAGAATTGTTCAATGAACCATGAATTTATCGGATTAAGAAGAGTTGCTTTACAAGTCTCGTTTGATAGTTGGTTGGGATATCGAAATAAAAATAATCATAACAATGTTGGTAAAACAGTTAGTACTTCAAATATGAAAATAAGGACTTATAGTTTGCTCCGTCGTAGTCCTGTGATCCGCGTAGATTCACAGCACCCGCAGTTAGCATCATATAATTCTATGGTAAACTCCAGGTGTAGAATGGAGAAGTAGCGCTAAGTGACAAAGTGTAGGTGGATGAGTGCGTCATCCAACGGTCTTTTAAATACTGTTAGTTTTGGTGCAGAGACAACCGATGCTGGGAGAGCATTTCATGGGTGACAAACACACAAGGAAAAGAAATCTCTGCAGCACTCCAGGCGGCTATATTGTACAGCGAGTTTCATTGAGTGGCCCCTCAGGCTTGTATTGGTGCTGAGTCTCATTAAAGTGCGGCAAACATGATGTGGGTCTCGCAGAATCAAGTATACCATAATCAGATCGCCTGGTAGTCTGCGATAAATTCCACTGAATATCTCCAAACGTTGCAGCCTCTTCTGGTATGAAAGATTGCACATTCCAACTACGTTCTTATATGCCCGAAGTTGTGACTGCTCCAGTGCATTAAGGTCGTGTTTCAGCCACGGATGTCATGTTTGAATTGCGTAATCGACATGGGGACGAACATACACACTGAGCATTTGTCGAAATAGGGGGCTGTTTATTTGTCCAAACGCCCGTCGCAACAGCCCAACGTGTTGGTTCCCAGTATTCATGGGATTTTCGGATTGTCTAGAGCAACCCAAGTCATCTTGAACTAGGACACCCAAGGCACGTTCGACAGGTGTTTGTTGTAGTATATTCGTTTCGAGCCGGTATGGGTAGCTGCCCTGATGTCGGATGGAAAGCACTTTGCATTTACTGACGTTGAAATGTATTACGTGTTGGGTTTATCATTGATACACCGTATCTAGGTCACTCTGAAGCACATGTTGGTCGGCGTTCGCCTGGATCCTGCACCAGATGTTGATATCGTCGGCATACAGTAGGAAGTTTGAAGCGAGTCCCTTTGCAAAGTCATTAATCAACACCAAAAACCCACGTGGAACAAGAACTGAGCCTTGCGGCACACCACGACTTGTATGAAGTCCGATAAAGAGCTCCGAACTCTGACCCCTAATTGCCGTTTAGTAGCAATTTGGCAATCCAGCTTGGAAGCAGGTCGCCGATCCCGTAATGCTGGAGCTTGGAGACTAGTACCCGATTGTCTAAACAATCGAAAGCCTTCGAAAAATCCAGGTAGAGCACAGTAACGCCTTCTCCAGCGTCAGCTGACTCAGTCTAACTATTGCGATTAATAAATTCCTTATGCATGATCGCTGTTCGCGGAAGCCTTGCTGATCAGGCGTGATGATGATACAGTTTTCCAGACAACACAATATTGCATCGGCAAGTATGGTTTCAAAAATCCCATAGTATGATCAGAAGTCAGGATAAGCGAACATTTGTTTTCGACAATGCATCTTCAGGCATCTACAATCATATGCAAATCAAAGTGTGCAGACAGGCCTTACAAGTCGTTACTACTAGAGCGATTTAATTGGATGCTGACAGCGCTGTCTGTTAAGCCACCACAACCGACCGCGTGTGACCTCGTGGGTCAGAGATCACTAGCCGTTTGGGCCAGAGCAGTCCCAAGCCTTTAGTTAGCTTCTTCTGAACATATAGCTCCGGTTCATACAGCCGGATCGCAGTTGCTTTCGCGGCTTCTAGTAGTCGCTTGCGGACGTAGTTCCAACGGTTGTTTGGGGCCTGATGGATAATTTTGAACGAATCAGTGAAGTTTGTGGCATGCCCTGCATCGGATAGGTGCGCGGCTACTAAAGAGTTCGCTGTATTTTCGCTTCCAGTTCTAAGTCTGACCGGGTGGTGTTCCTTCATACTCTCAGATAGGCGCCGTATCGTACGACCAATGTATTCCGCTCCACAGCAGCAAGAAAATGAGTAGACACACATTGAGTTGGTGTGGACAGGCCTTTTACCCATTAAGTTGAGTCTCACCATGGGAATGCTAGTGAAATGGATTTGTATCTGCGCTGCTGGATAGGTGCGTCTGAGTGCAAACGAAAGACGAGATAGAAGTTCCGTTGCAACCTCGCCTTTCTATGGTAGCTGTAGGAAGATTGGCTTACCTTCTACTGTCAAAATTACAGATTTTTTCTTCTTTTATTCCATATTGGCTCTGATGAAGTTTTTCAGATAGCCATTGTCCTTTAGCACTAAGCGCATGCATTTCACTTCTTCCGGAAACTTGTCGTTCATGCAGTTACGTTCAGCTCGGCTCACCAGGGTATGTATAAAGTTCCTTTTAAACCTAATTAGCACAAAGCTGTAGAAGTTTGTGTACTGCCCATTCCACGTACTTTTCCCATAGACGCAACGCTGTAGCGCACCCCATCCAGTCTTTTCATGGCGACATCGAAGAAACGAAAGCGACTGTTTTCCTCAACTTCGAATGTGAACTTTATTGCTGGATGGCCTTGGTTAAACGTGTTTGCTAGTTCCCCGATACTTCGAGACGACTGAAGCAAGACAAAAATGTCGTCTATGTAACGGCAATATAAACCGAGAGTTGAGATTGTTGGCTTTAGCTTTCCCTGTTCCAGCATGCCCATGAAGGCGTTGGCGAGGAAGGGACCCAGTGAAGAACCCATTGCTACCCCATCGCACTGCCGGTATACTTCGCCATTGAATAGAAACTGAACATTGTAAGTGCATCTGAGCAATAGTTCCTTTAGGAGCACCGTGGGTATGCCAAAATTAATGTGGTTTGCATCAACATACTTACAGATGTAGTTTGTAGTCTCAACTAATGGTACATTGGTGAAGAGTGAAGTAACCTCGAGGGAGCACATGGTTAGATTGGAAACCTTTACATCACGCACGGTATCCACTAACTTAAAACTATCCTTCACGCTGTGAACAACAATTCGCTCTCGAATAGGCATAGGAATTAAAATCAGACACCGTGCTATCGAGTGGTATGGGGAGTTTTTCATATCCAAGACGAGACGAAGGGGGACGTTAGGCTTGTAAGTTTTCGGTAAGCCATAAAGCCTTGGAATAACCGTTCATACCGGCCGATTTTGTTCATAAATGCCTTGCATGATGTAACCATCGTTTCGAAGCTGTTTAAGACAGTTGAAAAGTTGAGTCTCAATATGTATCGTTTTGTCTTTCTCACCTATGGCCCTCAGACACTTGGTTACATCTGCCAGTATTTCTTTCATTTTGCTTAAATAATCCACTCTGTTCATGATAACAATGCCTGCGCCCTTATCTGGCCGTGTGAGTATGGATTCCATGAACTTGGAGAGGATAGGCAGTAGGCATATTGGGCGGAAGTTGGAGAGATCAGTTCTGCTTCCATATGACAGGAACTTGATTCTGGTCTAAGCAGCGCTTGAGAAACGTAGCTAAAGGGTCCTGCCAGTTGGCTTGCTGCTGCTTCCAGAGCCTCCAGAGGAATGGTGTCGACATCCGGTGAGCTGTGTATGCGTAGAGATGCCAGCTTTTGCAATGCAGCCTTCGCGGTAAAAGTGAGGCGGGTTACTCCTGGCGAGGAGACGAAAAAGGTTGGAAGATCGTTTGCTGGCAAGACTTACTGAAACGTGGGGACAAATCGCATCCGTAGTGCGTTTGCTGCTTCCACAGCCGTTCTTGTTGGGCCACCAGCTGTCCTGAATGGAGGAAATCCTTGTCTTACCTTTCGTAGGCTGTTGACGTGTTTGTACAGCAGTTTTTGGTTATGTGAAGATTTTTGCTATATTGTGCTGATGGGCGGCTTTGTATTCTCTTAGCAGTTGAGTGCAGTGGTTACATTGGGCTACGTAGTTGTTCCAAGTTGCGGGTGCTGGAGCTTCTCTGTACACTCGCCATGCTGCGTTGGGTACTGTCATCTATTTTCGAGCTCTGCTCCTAAGGAAAGAAACTGATGCGCACTTATTGCAAACTTTTATTTCTGCAGCCTCCGCAATCAGGTGGCTGAATTTGCTGACGAACTAAAGCTAGACGGCTTCCAGGGGTTCTTAGGCAAGGAACGACCAAGTTGTAGCGCTGCCGAGCTGAGCTAATCGATCGTAGTTTGTGTTGGATTGTACAGTCGCATTGTTCTCATTCCGATATTCCGCTTAGCAGACGAAGTGATCACTGCGTGATCAGTGTGAACCAACAGGTAGTCTAAAACCAAAACATCAATCATATACTCTTCGTTGGTAAGCACAAGTTCCAGCACAGATGGCCTGTTACCTGTTCTGGACCGAATGGGCATAGTGATGTGACTGTAAAGATGAACACAGGTTACAAGATCGTGTACATCAGTTTTGGATAGTTCTCCGAGCGTGCCAGGAGTTTCCACACAATGTACGTTGAAATAACCCATATATATGAGTGTACTTTGCGGTAAACTGCATCGTAAAGCAGTCGCTTGGTGACAGTCGGTTTCGGGTGTAGAGTCTGGGGGCGGTAAACCACGATAATAAAGCAAGCGTCTTTGCCTTTTAACTGCAACCGGCACTAAAAAGAGTCAGGGAACTGTGAGTCTGAATCCTCCATGGCTTCGCATTGTAAGTCGCTTCGGTAATACAGAATTACCCTTCCTCCTTTTGTGAGCCTAGCTTTCCGGATCAGCAACATGACAGGTAGCAAAACCTCAGCGTCCGTCATTCCCGTGTGCAACCAAGTCTCGGTGATACCAATGACATCATATGACTCGGAAGCTTGGCCATCTTTCAATTCGGCCAGTTTATTCAAAATCCCTCAATGTTCGTACTCAAGCAGGCCAGTTGCTCGGTCTTTAGGAGCCCACAGAAGGCTAAAGGGGTCAAGTGTGGGAGAATGCCGACCGATAGGAAATCGGCAGTTACTGGTATTTTTGATGGGATAATGATACCTATTCTGAAAGTTGATTCGTCCAAGGTGCATCCCAATCTTCGTTTAGACCTACGTCAGAATTAATTAAAGCAGGGCAAGTTACACTTCTGTACTTTCGTCGGTACGCTAGCTGCTTCAGGTGCTTTACTATTTGGACTGCGCAATGTTGCTTCTACTTTTAACCGAAGTACAGAAGGAAGACTTTTCCGATTTCTCCGCCATCTATCCAAAACACTCGTTGCTTGTTGCTCTGATTGAACCACAAGTTTTAGGATTCTAGGGTCGCATCCTCTATAATTTGGTGAGAGAAGTATTCTGGTGAGCCATAACGATACAATATTATCCAAAGAAAGTGTTTCTCGAATGAACCGCCACTGTTCTAAATCGTGCTGTCCGGTCTCTTGAATCTTGTTAGAAGGATGTTTCGGCACGCTATGAAGGTTCTGTTTAGGCGGTCTTGTCTGCTGTGTCCCGCTTCGTTGTTTGTTTTTAATTGTCGCGCTCCAAGCGACCTCAGGATAGATACGTATCCCACAGGATCCACGTCTTAGCACGCTATCGGAGAGTAAAACATTTTCTGCGTCGGTGGAGGATTCTAGTGTTAGTCAAATAAGTCTGGGTTCTCCATAGTGTGGAGAGTTCGCATGACGATCAAATCGTTTTTTTGTGTTTGGCTTTGACACTCCTCAGCCCGCACAATGAGTTCCATTAGTTTTGGTGGTCCGATAACTTACCCCGCAATGTGATAGTGGTAGCTTAGGGGACATTTTAGAATACTACATTCGGAGCACTATTGTTGGATCCCCTTTTGTTTCATCTACAAGGTTGGGTACTTGTTTGTCCTGACCTACTGACAAGTGTTGTTTGTTTACTGTTCGTCCCTCTATTGGCGTTAACGGTGTTTCCAACAGATGATGCCGCGACGGCCGCCTCCAGACCTATCTTTGCAGCAATTTCTGTATATGTAACCGATGCTCCGGGGGGCTTTGTCTCGACAAGAGCGATTTGAGCTACAAGTACCAAGAGTTGGTGTTCGGCTGCTTCATCCTTGTTGATGCTAGATGTCAGGTATAGTGGAAGTTGCTTAACCAGACTTTTCAAGTGGTCCCTGGTTTTGGTTGCCATGAATACGCTTCTACTCCCGTAGGTACGGTCGTCTTTCGCCCGGCGTTCTACCAAATTTGAAGAAGACAACGGAGATGGAGACGTGGCTGATTGCGGTTCAGGGGAAGCGGATTGTGCAGCATTCCGTGGTGCATACTCGCTTCTATTGAAGTAATCTTATTGTTTATCATCTGCTCGGCTTCTGAGTTTAACCGGTCGACTATCTGAACTAGGACAAGCAAGCACTTAACGAGTGGAATGGTGGAGCATGCAGTAAAGAACCAACGTGCATTTTGGGAGATATTTCGCTTTCGTAACTGTTCTTGGGACACATTTGCACATTTCGGATGATACCGTTCCAAACAGTGCGAGCAAGTCAGACTAATTATCACTAATCGATGAGATTCTCTTCAGCAACAAATGTCTTTACATTGGAGCCTTTTCGGATTCGTATTTCTGCCATTCAACGTGGCGTCATTACTTGACCTAGTGGGTTGGTTGACTTAGTGTACTTTTCCAGCACCGCTCGCGCAGCATGGTCGTGAATTTCATTGGGTCAACGGGCAAACATGAGAGATAAGCCTTAACAGTATTACATGCGAGAAAACAAAATTCGGAGTTCCGAACAAGTAGAAGAGAATGAGAGTGTTTTGGCAAGATCGTTGTGAAGTGGATAAACTCGACCAGTTAGTATATTAGAAGAAATATCATTACAGGCATCAAGATGTCTAAAAATGAGCAAAGCAACTAACGGATCTCTAGATAAATCGCTGTATCTAGAAATGTGCTTTATAGATCGCAGCAATAAGGTTTAGTCTTTCTGAAGCAGTCCAGGAAAACGACAAGACAGCAGTATAACCAATGCGGAATAAGGCAAGAGGTCACAGACCTGCATATCATAGGATGAGGTACTGAAAGCGTCTTAAGTCTGAGGGCATACAAGGAAACTTTCCTAAGTTGCTGCAAAGTTTAAACATACGTGGACCAAGAAAGTTGCTTGGACAAAAAGATGCCGAGATACTTGACGGTGGAAGTGCTGGGTATGAGATTATCATTCGCAGTAAGTGTGGGGAGAAATCTATGAGGGACTGCAACTTATCGCCACAAAGCATATTACACAATTGCATTTAGTAGCATTAAAAGTAAGCGATCTGGATGAAGAGCATTCCACCAGCTCTTCCAACCCACGTTGAAGTAATGAAGAATCCTGGTTAGTGGGGGCCCTACATCCCGGCACAATATCATCAGCCTATTTATCCCCTATAAACGTGGGTTGTATAGGGAGATGTACAACATACAAGGAAAATAGAAAATGTGATAGGATCGCTCCATGCAGAACACCACAGTCAGCATGGATGACAGAGGATTTCATACCGTTCCACTTTGAAGTGAGTACGATCCGTAAACTAGTCACGTAACAGATTACACACACCCGGGTGAAGTCCATTTCTGGATAGCTGGTTTAGCAACATTGACCCATATAAGCTTCCAACGGCATTCGAATAATTCAGAAGGAGAAGCCGTACGGATTTACATTTTTGATCTAATGCAGAGGCTATAGAATGAACGAGATATGTCATTGCATCCAATGTAGAACGCTCGGGTCTATACGCAAACCGGTAGATATCGTCTTCAGTAGAGATTGAATAAATCGGCGGAATCAACAGTCTTTCGTAGACTTTCAGGAGCACAGATGTGCATGTAGTTGGGCGATACTTTTGAGATCCAGTTTTTTGTACTGGAGTGATACTGGCCGTTGTCCAAATGTTCGGGATCACACCCGTAGTGAGGCGTTCGGTAAAGAGTTCCGTTAAAGGCAGCGTGAGAGAATTAGCACACTCCATCAAAGCTGATCGTGAGAGAGCATCCGGACCACAAGCTTTTATGCATTTAATCTTTAGAATTATTTGTGTACAGTGCTTTGATCGAAGCGTGCTAATGGACTTGAGCTAATGAAGAAGGGTAAAGAAGGTGAGCTTAATGAGGAGGAACTAAACTCAGAAATCATTTATCCACATCCACTTCCCAACTCTGAATGCAAGCGCTCTTAAAACAAAACTGCCTCAGAACCCTCCACATATCGCGACAGTTATTGTTTCCCAGAACTGCTGCAACGTATGACTGGTTTAGCCTTTTTATCTTGGACTTAATTGCCGTGCTTAGGCTTTTGACACAAGTAGCATACTTGCACTTAAAGCCCATTCTTTCATCCTTCGAAATCGTTTAAGCAGCGGTGATGAAAATCTAACTGCTCTTAGATAAGTCGTTTCAACAGGGTAACACATGTCGAAGCAGTCTTGGATGTTGTCCGTAAGTTTGTCACATGCGGGCGACAGGTCTTCATCGATGAAGACCGAAAAAAACATTCAACAGGGACATCGTCTGGAGCCTCTTGATATTTTCCAAGGAGCACTTTCGCCGTTTGATAACCTTGTAAGGAGGCCTGGACAGCGTTAAAACCTTAGGACTGCTGTAAATGACTGGACACAATTTTAAAATACCATGGTCTGAAGTGCTCAAAGGAGCCCACTTTTTGTGGCAAACAACTGTCATTTGTTTGTGAACACAGCGTCCAACTGGGTATCTTGTCTGGTCGAAACAGTCCCTATGTCTACCAAGCCAATTGTCTTCAAGAATGTTGTATCTTTTCTATTGAACTCACTAGCAACAATGCAAATAGAACAATTTAATTTAAGGAATAGCGTGGAAGAAAGTTGGTCCTCACAAAGCTTTAACTCCGATGCAGATGTGTCAGGAGCAAAGCATACTTTTCTTGCGATGACGGACCGAAAGCCACTTACGAACTTCTATTTTCATTTAACTAAATGGCAGCTTATAGAAATCTTTGAGTACATGAATAGTATGATTGCTGAGTTGCACCAACGTTGATTAACGTAAGTTATAATACCACCACAATGAAACTCGGTCTTCCCGGGGCGGCCAGACCTGATGAGAAAATAACCATCCACTTGAATTAGCCCATTTTCCGCAGCAGTATGCAAGAGAGTGATTCCTGTATTAGCGTACTCATTTCGCTGCATAATAACACTGAAACCACTAGTTTTTACCAAGAAGCGGGCGAACATTACTAGGAAATATCCGTGGAACATGCGCTTTGTCGCAAGAACACTACCGAGGCCAGGTTACGAGCAAGCATGAGGCTTTGGCTTTTTTCTAAGACATTTATTCCTAATACGATTGAAAGTGTTCCCGACTTTATGACCGCATTCGAGGAAGCACAGATTTAAGGCAGTAACAAGTAAACTCTTCAAATGGATGACAGGGTAATACAACATTAACCTTGAGACTTGCTCGGAAAAATTGCTCCAAAGTTAAAAGTAAGATTGCAATCGGCAGTTGATGGTGTAATATAATCGCATGAGAAACCAGCCGTCGAATTTGAAGGTCCAGCCAATGCTGAGAATATTATGTGATCACTTAACTTGGAGGCAGTCCCACCTAGTGGACAAAAGCTCTGGTGGTGGTGGTGCACTCGCTAGATTATTTTCTACATTCCAACTATATTTTATACTGAATCCATTAATCAAGTCAAGAGATACTAACGATTTTAGTAACGTATATTGGGTCATTCCTAAGCCTCGCTCATGCACAGATACCACAACGGCAGGTCTATAAACTGTGTTTCACGTGATGTTTGACGGACGTGTTTGCTTCCTTGCATACTATCATAACAAAGTCTTTAGCCCTACGAACAGCTGCCTGTTGGAAAGGGCCAGGTGTGTAAGCAGGGGCGTAGTTTGCAAGTCTCATCGCAGTCACACTTACCCACATAGTGCATCGATCAAAAGCGAACAAAAGGTGCACGAAAAAGTAGCCCGGTATTTGTTTTCCGGTCGCTGCGTTTTTAGTAAAGCAATGTGTGCGTCACCGGAGGTTAATCCCGACACCTTAGTACATAGTTCACCAAATCATCAGCGACCTTCGAAAACAAGTAAATCTGCTCTATAATTTTAAGCCAGAATAGGAAATCAGAGTGCAAACTAGTAAATCGCAGTTCTATCCTTAACCCAGAAAGGAGCATCAGAATAAGGGTTTTTAATCGAAACCAAATTGGTGTTCGTTGGGAAAGGAGCACCGCACGGCAGACATGCAAGTTGGACACTGTTGCCCACTTGATGGAGAGGCGAGATTTAAAGGGAAGAAAGGCACTAGATGGATGGATTAGTAAAGGTACAAATAGTGTAAAAATGCAGTACAATTTTAGGATCCTGCAATCGAGAAAAGTTGGGTGCTTTGCGAGTACCAATGAATGAGGTAGAATTATGTGAGTCTAACTAAGATGCATATCTGGGTATTTGGGGGACGTATCAGCACAACAGAACTATATGTTTTCAGAGAATGGCGGGGTAGAGAAAAAAGATACAGAATAACTAAGCAATACGATAGGTCCTCATAATTCGTTACATTTTAAGCCAGCCACCTCTAAAAAGGTCAGCAACGCTTCTAGTAGCTGTTTTCGCTAAGATGAATTCTGTGCCTAACCTTCGGTAAGGCCTATACAGGCCGGTTTCTCGTTACATATCTCCATCGTGCAACCGCGACCCACTGATTCTCAAGACGG
Source organism: Dicrocoelium dendriticum (assembly GCA_944474145.2). NCBI lineage: Eukaryota > Metazoa > Platyhelminthes > Trematoda > Plagiorchiida > Dicrocoeliidae > Dicrocoelium > Dicrocoelium dendriticum. Next base: position 70,870,955 of record OX104066.1, read on the forward strand.
GTTTTATGACGGATTCGCTTAAGTGAAGCTGGATGATGTCGAACCAACGGAAAAGGCCCATTGCTTATCAAACCCAGCGTAAAAAATAGGACAGGACAACATAAAAGGTAAACTATTGGACGAATATAGCGTATGTTCGCGAAATAAATATAATACCATTAAGAATACTATAGTGACCACAGCTGTCCAAATCCTGTTCATGTTTTCTTGTTTCCGATTAACGTGCTTTGGCATATGACTGTCGAATACATATACTGCGGAGGAAAAAGCGGCGTTAGCTAAATGGTAACACTGAGCTGTGTATCTGGTCCATATGTTACTACTCTCGGATTGACTTTTAAATGGGTGTTGTTATGACAACGGAACGATGCGCGTCTCTTTTGCTTTACGTCTCCATTAGTGTTCCTTTCAAAGAAGTCAAAGTACATGGTGACTACGGGGTCACATATGACCGTTGAAATGCTTCGTGGTAGATTGTAAAGTCACTCAGCATTACGGTTCACCTTAGTAAGGCTTTGATAACTTCCACTGGCCAAGCACTGTGCGAAAGTACGACTTTGTAGTAAACAAAATATGTCGTTTCTGATTATCCCGGAAGTGGGTCTATTACTAACCGATTGCGTCTTTTCAGGAATACCAAAACTGGTTAATGTTAACTTTTTGCTTTAAAGAATATTTATATAGTCCTATGCGTGTGCCATCCACTATGATTGACCACGATGATTTGGTCAGCCTTTGTCACTTCAAATCTATTCATAAGTAATCATGTGTGATAATTTGTCACCAAAGTGATCTTTCAGACGCTTTCAACCACAGTGATTGCAACATATCGCTCCCTGTTCTGGGTGATCACTCTCCTCTTAGCTAAATGCGGTCTCAAACGGTCAGAAACAGCAGTGACGGCATAAGTAACCGCAACAAGAACCACGGCAGCACCGCTAACATTGTTGGCAGTTGCGTCAGTGGTCAACGTACCCTCGGTGACTATTATGCCATAGGAAAATTACATGCACAGAAGAATGAGTCTACCTCTAGCAACTCTCCCGCGTGTTGTCCTATCACCCGGGGTGAGGCAGAAAAGATTGAGCGAGTACAGCATGTAGCCACCACGCTGATTCCCAACTTACCAGGTGTGCCGTATGAAGACCGGTGTAAGAAACTAGGGCTGTACACCCTAGCTTACCGTCGATTACGTGTTGACCTCATCATGACTCACCGGATATTACATCTGGGTGATTACCCCATGTTGAGACCACTGCTTCATCTGCGCACACCAAGCAGCACACAAGGACACCGGTATAAGCTTGTGGTACCGGATTTGAAGCGGATCGCTCACCAAATCTGTTTCGAACGCAGAGTGGTGAATGTATGGAACGACCTGCCGCAGCACGTAGTAGAGGCAAACTCAGTGTCAGAATTTAAGAAGTTCCTTGACAGACACTTTACCGACATAAAATATATCGAGCGGAACCCAATAGAACGGGTATTCGTCCCTGAGTGACATTAGATGCAGCAACACAGAGCAAAGTCTACTTGCGGCTTGTAACCAGTAATCAGTAATCGAGAATTTTAATGCTTATGATGAACAGACAATCTAACTGTAAAATACATTATGTGGTCCATGCAGGTTCTGGTAATCCTATGGCATGGCACTATCAAAGCTATGCACCATTCTTTCGGTCTGTGGTCAATTTGGGTAAGTTCACATGCGTCTATATATGAAATCCTCCCCAAAACCATATGACGTTGGGGTTTTTCATCTTTCGCAATTGTCAGCACATAGACACCGCAGCTTCCATTCCAAATGAAGAATAATTTTATTGCTAATCCACGCCATACTTGATTATCGCGAATTGCCTCCGGGCACGCTGTCCCAATCTATAAGTGACCAATCATTCCTATCCGGCAAAGTACAATTCACACTTCAAATAATTGCACTTATTTATCGATGAGGGTTTATGCAGTTTGACTAAATTCAGTTACTCTTTCCTGTTTAGTCGATCAACGTTTACAAGAAATTTAATATGTGTTGCATTCATGTGCACGGGACAAAAACGCTGTCGTCATTAGGCACCATCCAGTTTAAAGTAATATAGCATTGTTCCTCAAATTTCGGAGTAAGAAAGCTACTACGAATGCAGATATTCTAAATGTCTGCGTCATTAGTTAAATTAATTCCTTGTCACACATCACAATATTTGATAGTGAACTTTATTGGGCGCTTCTTACCATCAGAGTATTAGTACCCAAGTGGGCTAACGTAGAAGGAATTACCCGGCACGGTGCAAGTAACGGCATGCCAACGATAGTCATCGCCTACAATTTTAGACTAAGTTGATGTTTATGAGAAATCAAGAAAAGTAAAACTGTCCACCAGCTGGTGGGTTAAACACTGTAATTTTCGACTGAGACAATTCATTCGTCAACCAGACTGTCAGTCACCCGGACGTGCAAAGCGGAACAAGTGACACAATCACATTGTGTTTTAGACGCATTCTATTAATGGAAACTACTAGTACAGGAGAAAATTTTCATCAAAATATTAACACACGCGGTATGTACCCAACCTTACTAATGCACAACCGAACAAATGGCAAGTGGAAACTGTAACGCTGGGACCAGTCCAAGCAGCATCAAGGTTCATGTAGAAAAAATAATTCGAGTGTTAAATGAAACAATGGACAGATTTAGACCCAACTACTCCCCTCGCCGATGACACCTTCAAGATTAATTTGGTGCACCTTCCTCGGAAGTACCGGCGTCACTAGCCGAAATTATGACAGTGATCACTGATAGATATCAAATCCAAGGAAGCCTTAACGTATGATTCTGACCTTATACTCCCTCGGCCAGACAAACGATCGGTTTTGGTACTGATGGAAAAGTCCGATTATATGCTGAAGATGCACGCTATTCTGCAGAATATGGCCAATTAGGCTCGTTCCGCAACAAAACACAGCCTCGCGAAAGGTAAAATTAAACACCCTAAACTACTGAGGTAATTAAAGCGTGAAAACAACCCTGATGGCTGATTGGCCCGCTACCTCCACTTGATGAGATAAAACATGGTCGAAACGCGTCAGGGTGTACAGTGTTTCCGTGTCCGTAAGATCTAATTTCCATTTTCATTGATGGCTTTTTCCTCGAAAATCTAACTCCGTGTGGGCCACAGCAACTCCTTTACGGTCTACCAAAAGTGCATAAGCCCAGCTACTGCTACTTACCTGCTATCAATCCCGCACTGAAGATGCCACCTCGAATGGTGGCGAAACGTCTGCAACCAAGTTGCCCAGCTCGGAGAACTTCACAACAACTGAGCCCAACGTACCAATGCGCCCATTCATCAATATGTCAGGCACCGCAATATACTCAGTAACCAGCTGGCTTGTTGAATTACTCGAACCACTATGTAAGTAGTTACTGAATACCGTAAGGTGGGAGAAAGTATAAATTTGAAAAAGTAAATGTCCATCGAAATATAATCATAAACATTAAAAAGCTATCTAGGATCGGTCCATACATTGATGCTTTTTCAACTTTTCAAACAATAACGTAATAAAAAAACGTACAACTCGTAGTAAATTGGAACTCACAAATGTGAGATATCATCGTCAGTGGGTAATCGTTCTTGGAATCTAACAATGGAATAATGTACACCCAACGATGTTTTGAACTGCTGCACCGAATTTGCTTCCACAAAATGCTCCGGTAAGTTGTTCCAAACCTCAACCACTCTCCGTTCAAAGCATAGGGGATGGGGAACCCTTTGAAACTTTGGAACCACAAGCTTATACCGGTGTCAGTGTGTGTCGCAAGGTATTCGCAAGTGGAGCGGTAACCTCAGGATGGGGGAGTCACCTAGATGCATAATGCGGTAGGTCATTATGAGGTCGACTTGCATGCGACGACAGGCCAGGGTGTTCAGTCCCAGCCTCTCGCACCAATCTTAAAACAGTAAGCCGCGCAAACTGGGGATAACCCTGGTAGCAGCGTGTTGGACCCGTTCGATTTTCTGAGTCTCGCCCCTAGTGGTCAGGCAATAGGCGGACAGGCCGTATTCTAACATTGGTCTGAAGATGGAGGAGAAGTGGAGATTAACGAGTTCTTCAGACCAGGTGCAGCAGCTGAGTCTGAGCTCCCATAGCATGCGCAGTTCACTTCGGTGTGGCTTGTTCGAGTTGTTCACGGACTTCAGATCGCAAGGTGAGAGCACGCCCAGATCCTTCACGGAAGGTAAGAGCTGCAGCATTTGACAGTAAAGAGTGTAGATTCGGCCGTCATCACCGTTCTCCAGGCTCCAAAATACCGACTTGGATTGGTTGACCGGGTGGCCGACAACTGCAGACCATATGGAAAGGCGGTTGTGGTTTTGATGAAGTAGGTCGCAGTCGTCGTATGTGCTTATCACTCTCCACAACTTCAGATCATCCGCAAACAGGGCACACGTCGATCGAAGAGGTTGAGGCAGTTCGTTAATATAAAACAGGGACAGTGTTGCCCCAACACCGTGCCTTTGGGTAGGCCGCTGGTTGAGGGAAACCAGTCGGTCAAGTGGCTATCGGCTTAAACCATCCAGTTTCGTCCAACGGTAAACACGTGGATCCACTCGTGCAGTGAGCCGCCAGTACTACACACTCTCAGCTTGAGAAAGAAGACCTCATGGTTCAACTTGTCGAACACTTTGATGAAATCGATGTAGATCACATCGACAGACTTCATATGACTTACTGAATGTACCTAGTCATGCCCCGTCGCGAGCAGGTTGGTGGTGCATAAACTAGTTGGCATGAAGCCGTGCTGTGCGCGCGTCAGGAGATCTTTTGACCGGAAACGCTGTAACAAACTATTCTTCGCAGTCTTCTCGGCAACGTTTGTTAAAATAGCTGTCAAACACATTGGTCTGTAATTGTCGGCCTGGATGGGGTTTCCAATTTTCGGAATCGGCTTTATCGCCGAGCATTTCCAATCAATCTGCAACGAACATTCTGATGGCGATGTGCTAAAACAGGACAGTCACAGTAGGCTAGTTGATGGTCGATAAGGACTTGAGAACCTGTAGGTGAATCCCATCAGGCCTAGCTTGCTTTGTGCCGTCAAGTTTGGCGAGTAGTTGATGAACCTGTTCCACGGCGTAAACCAGACTGTCGAGTTCGGTAAGGGCGGTGCACTTCGAACTCAGTAATTACACTCGGTCATTTGCAAACACGGAAGCGAAGTGCGCCGCCAAGACAGACGCACGCCCAGTGCTGTAGGCTAAGAGCTGTCGGTTCGGGCCCTCCATCACTGGTATGCCACCAGCCGCCTTCGGGAGCCGCTTCACTTATGCTACATTGCTCTTCCGTCTTTCCCAGTTTACTATATTCCTGGTCGAACCAATGTGCGTTGACCGGTCCGAGTTTCTGACGCTTTAGAGGTGCACACTCGCTACGCAATGAGTTTACTCCATTCTGTAGAGATAACCGGCATGTTTCAAAAGATGTGTATTGTAGCAGAGAGCAATCTAATCGGCTGGCGGCTGGAGTCAGGCCTTCGAATGCCGTCTTCCAGTAGTTATAAGCTAGCTGCGATACGTGGCAAAGTTGCACCGGCAGCGCCATGTTGGTAAAATAAGAACTGAGTGGTCGCTTGCTACCAAAGGCTTCAGGGTACGAATTACACATATGTTGTTCACAACTTATTGATATTAAGTCCAAGCACGACGGAGTTGAGCACGGGGTTATACGTGCCGTTTGGCAGATGTGTTGTGCTGCCCTAGTATTAAATAATATTAAAGGGAACTCTTCTTTTACACCACAATATACTGTGATAATTTGAACTTCGGAACAGCGTACTCGGGCACAGTTGCAATCGCATGTAATATAGAGGCGACTCATGTGGTCCCGGAGATGCGGCAGCGAACCTAAACAACGGCTCAACGGACTGCGATAAAATACACCCACGGGTAGCTCTCCGCGCCTGTGGTGGATCTAACACCACAACTGCTCGTTTAGGCCATTTTCGCTTTGGTGAGCGCTCACAAGTCGCTTACACAAAGAAGATCCGTTGTAGAGCAATACGCCACCGCGGGCTTTCGATAGCCTATGGCAGCGAAAGTACGTGTACATACTAAATTCAACTTCCTGTGTGAGTACCTCATCGTTCAACTTCCTCTCTGCGAGTCCGCTGCATCTGGTCGCTCGAAAGCAGTGAAGCATTTTAAAACCTCACGCTTGTTCATGAGACTGCAGACCTTGATACTGGCTACATGTACGCCGCGTATAGCCTGAAAATCGAGTGGCCGCTTTAAACGAATTCACATTCGTGTTGTAACAACCGGAATGTCTGCAATACTTAATTTTATTTTTAATTTCTCGAGCCTCTATTTTAGCTCGATGATAACAAGAGACGCTCTAGGTCAGCGGTATATATTCAAATGAATATACATCCTTTCACCTCTCAGCCTACTTAGCCGAGACAGGGTTAGCTTCCGATTGGCCTCGTTGGCAAAATTTATCCACATAGGTCAGCCTTTCTCAGCTGTTTCGCCAAGGCTGATGACTGTCTCACTTTTCCCCCGTCCTCACCCACCTCAAAGCCCATTGCCCAGCCACCCTAAAATTGAACGCTGTAACTATAGCGTGCCTTTAGACTTGGATCAGCGGAATCAGGCGCGTGAAAAATTATCATATATGAACCCCTATTATCATTTGAGGTGGTCCTAGCGAGAGGAAGGTGGCTTATTGTTGCTCGGCAGCGGGAAGCGTCTTTTCATTTCGCGGCTTCTTCTATTTTGGACTTTTCCATGCCTTCTCAACCTATAGACATTCATCTGCGTATGTAGAGCTGGCAGAGCGCCGTCAGTGAATTGCTACCCTCAGTTGGTGGTGTTCTTCTGTTAACTTATTATGGTGAGGTCGACATAAATAAAGCGGCTCGTCACAATCGATCATCGTTGCCTCCACAGCTTAGCTCATGTCTGGTGGGAGCACCGCGTGAGCAATGAGCTTGTTCGGCGTCACCTATTTGGTGCAGGAAGAGCGAGTGAACCGCTCAGCACCATTATATCACGCACCAGGCGCCGATGGCTTGACCACGTGTTGCGCATTCCAGCACACCGACTCCCGCGACGTGCATTGTTTGTGTGCCGGGAGTGTGGTTAAAATAGGAGGAGGGGTGTTTAAGCGATGAATTGGTCAAGGGGAATGAAAACCCTCACTTCGAAGTCGGCATCGGTTGGTGCGTGCTGATTGCCTGGCTGGGTTCTAAGTACGATGAACACGTTTGGTTGGACACATTTGCTGATATGTCTAGGAGCCGGCCCCACTGGCGTTTAGGTTGTGAGGTTGTTTGTCCATCCCCTCCCTTTAGGTTCCCCTCCCATCCCGATCGCATGAAAAAAGGCATAATATTAAATTGAACATTATGTTTTTCACAATTTAATTTGCGTACTTTGTGATATAATTTTTATTCTGTTATTATTTTTTATCTCGGCACATTAGTTGGGACGTGTTTCTCAACCTCAGCTAACGTGTACTGATAATGATGAAGACGTTATCAGCCAATAGGTTTCCCGCGACCCTTATCAACAGAAATTCTGCTATTTGTGACCACCATAAAGTAATGCCAACTGTAGATAAGTGATACATCTTCATTTCGGATATACCCGACGCGTTACTATACCGAAGACCGTCGATCGCGGTGAGCCGAGCATATCCGGCTGCTAGAGTGTAAATTCTTGCCGAGACAGTTCCTCTCATCACCAAACACCTCAGACAGAATCCCGGCTGGTTTCGAATGCTTTGTGTTATATCAATGCACCTGCACCTGTGGTGTAAGGTACCTCGGGCACACGACCAGGCTTCTGTTTAAGATGATAGCGGAACATTAGCCTGTCTCTCTACTACATGGTACGGATAAGGATATCCGCAGCTTTATGCTCGAACATCTGACTGTTACTGAGCCTCAGGTTTGGACTGAGGATGGATTCAAAGAAGTGTGGACTGTATGGAAACACATCTTCAAAGGACTCAGAAAGTACCTGTTGACTACTGACGAAGCAATGGCGATCAGACGAATCTAACCGCACTTGTGCCAGCAAAGGGAGCCTATACAGGCTTGCTTGGTCGTAACTATCGTTCTGTTCCAACGTAAAAGTAACCGCGGCCAACTGCGAGCTTTGTTTCCCGATGGCCTTCGCGTTATTGCTTTCTCTGTGTTTTCGTATGTATTCTCTCGAAGGGTGTCGTGTATTGTACCATCTGATTTGGTCAACAGAACTATCGAGCGGCTTCACTGGTCCTGATTTAAACTGGGATCTAACTAATAGCACCCGGCAGCTTTAGTTAGCTCCCGGGGGTTTCTCAATCTTCTTCATAAATATGGTGATGAAAGAAACCTCTTCTTCTAATATCTCACTGTGCATAATACAGAAATTAATTAACACAAGTGTGCCGCACGAGCTAACTCCGGAAATATTTGGTTGCATATTTTGAAGTGCGTATTACAGATCGTCTGCATGTATGACATCATGAAATGAGCGTATTTGAAGTAGCAAACTAAACGAACTGTACACATAGATGCATCTCGCTTATAAGAATGCATGCCATGCTTTCTTTCTGCATACACAGAGTTGGGCCAAGTAGCTTGGCGTCCACGGCCTCAGCGTGTCATAAATTCATGGGGATAATTGGGGTATAGATGACACGGAAAGCACTTACAGGGTCTATGCAATGGTTGTCAGCCAACAAATGATGGGCGATTGATGACGATGTCTGCTTGTATGGTACTTAATTTGCCCTCATCGGCTGCGCAATCGGGTTGACAGACGCAGTCATTTGCGAAACGTGCTTACTAACGCATACCTGTATGTGCTCGGCGACCCTCACTATCACTTGTCCTTCTGTGGTGCCCACGTATTCGGTCGTATAAATAAGTGTAAAGTGGTATGGGTTGTGTGAAGGACTGGACATTTACAGCTGGGGTATGTGCAACACAATGTCCCTGTTTGAAAGCCCAACAACTTGGAAATGGGGACGAACTGCGGTAAGGTTCCACTTACCTACATCGCTACTGTATGTAGATTTTTGGAAATGGCAATTGGCTGTTTTAGGTACTTGGAAGTTGACTTCCTTAGACTATTTATAGGCACTAATTGTAATGTAACTAAATGCAATACCCAGTATGTTTGAGTTCGCGGCAAACAGTATACAATAGAGTTCATGTTCTGGTGACCTAATCCAAGTACACTAAAAACCCAAAGAAACAGTAACTTTGCTTTTCGTTGCGGTCCTTCAGAAATTCATACAAGCGCAATTTTTCGGCAAAATATTTTCCTTGTTAGGAGATAAATGGTTCCATAAAATTTGTTGTGCGACACCTAGCTGAACAAGATCACGAGAGACTTGCCGGACATTGAGGTGTCGATGGATTAAGCAAATATTTGCGTCGACATCTGAAAGTCGTTCCAAAATTGGTCAGCATTTTATACTCTGTGTCTAACAGATATATGATAGTGGATAATTCTGCTACCTCCTGTAGCAACCAAATTGCGCAGGAACTGGGGTAGTAAATGCGAAATCGTATTAAGCAGATTTGATAACCTATAAAAACTGTAAACGTGTGAGGAACACTTTGATTTTTGAAACCGTCTGCTTAATGTGGCTTTGACAGACGATTTCTCAGCTAACTTATAAGGGGCCTTGTTGACTCGAATATAGCGTAAGGTTCTGCGTACCGGGCTGTCAACCGTGCGGTCTGCCTTCGGATTCTGGGCGCGCTACCTTTTACACTCGCCTTAGCGGTACTTCTACTGAAATTGGAACGATACAGAGAAGACTGCGATCGCCGTTTCGCAAGGATGAGGTTCCACCTTTAAAACTTTAGTTTGTTAGGAGCTTGCATCACTACAGGTAGGTTTCTCCGTATTCTAACCACATTCTTGCACCTTATTCTAGGTTAGGATGGAACACCAAGGCATACATTTTTGTAACAGAGTTAATTGCGTGTTGGTTTTTATTCATTTCATGCTCGTGAGACAATAGCGAGTTACTACATTAACTATGGAGGCTCACACAGAATAATCACTTAATTTACCGCATCTTCGGGGTTACGTGGTTACACGGGATGATTAGGAGCCACTTACGGCGTCAAATTGCTCATATCCTTTGCCGTTAAGCGGAAATCCGTGGCAGCACAATTTCAACTTTGAATGCCGGTCGTTCTCTGATCTACCTCGCGCATTCCAAAGTTCGCGAGGTAGAATTATTAATTCCCCGCTACCCAGGTACATAGTTTTAACTCGGTTGAGCCGCCACTGTGAGAAAGTCAAGGTTTTTCCATTGGTGTTATAAAAACTAACCACCGCTTTATGCATATCTCCACAAATAATGGGCACTCATTATTACGTCTACTTGGCCAGGGTCCTAGACTAGTGCTTTCGAATAGCAAGAGTGACATGTCATCACCCGACGACCATCTGAATAACTTTTGATTTACACAAATATGTACGCTTCTATCAACCTGAGTTAGCATGCTACTTACTGCGCATGTAAGAGCGATTCACGACACGTTAAACAAGTGATGTCGTAGGTAGTTTGCGTATATTGCATTCAGTTTGACATTACAAGACCACCACGTTGTTGCTAGTACTTGACTGGTTTATGAGTGAAGAATCACACGCAGCCGATGCCACAAATAACATCACCGTACGCAGAAATCGAGAAGTCGTTTTACTACTTGTTAAGCTAAACAAACTATTGTGGATGCTTCGAAATTGCATGATCCCATAGATTATGCACCATTGAGGAAGACCGTTCACGGAGAGATAATTAGACCCCGCTCCTGATGTTCACCATTGAACTATTTCCGGATGCGAAATAGCTGATCGATGTATCGTGTTAAGTATAGCAGAGCATTGTGAGGATGACTGGGCTCGATGCAGCGAATAAGTTGTACCCATGTAGAGGCTGACTCTTGAGTTGTCCACCACTTGCATTCACGCTAGTGGCGCAGCTTTTCCGTGAACAGGAACCTTACTTTCAGCATGATTGCTAGTGATTATGGCAATCGTCTACATATTAGCCACCGGAAACTACCATTAATTTCTGGAATGCAAACAAGTGAAGGGAAGTGCAGTGCCCCATATGGATTAGTGCACTGGAACACATAGGACACTGCGTTTAGCTTAGGGTGTACATAACTTTGCTGTCCTCAAAATCATTGCGTGTCCGTCGTCTAACATACATTAGAGCCGCTACTGTGACGGCCACATTACGGGCTCAGCGCCCGTCTGAGACTCCACACAACACCATAGAGCGCACTCCAAGCGCTGTATAGACATTGCCAGTTCTACCGATAGTGTGCATCAGATTACACGTGATTCGAAGCTGTGTAGCCAAATGCATTCATCAAGCCACGCCTTAATACACCGCTCGTTTGGGGCTCACTGACCTGCACACCTGTGAGAAGCGCGGAAAGAAGACGAACACTGGTAGATGCAAGCATTTCATATTGTCTCTGAAGTGTCATTAACAATAACCGATAGGCCAAGATATAGCTAACATTTGGTATGACCAGACATGTGAGGAGTGCGAAGTGAGAGACGGAAGTTCATACCTATGTCCATGGCAGTCTTAAGCTGACAAACAATTGTTTTTGAACGCACAGAGCTGGTTTCATCCGGCTTATTTTGATCGCCTCAGAACCGTGCGCGCCCACTAGAACACTTAAAAAGAGACGTTCGGGCCTTCTTGTTAGTGTTCATTCAGGTGTATACGTGGGCACTAGCCCTTTGCGCCATTTGGCCCCTGCTTCCGCAGAGCCGTGGATCAAGTGTGTGTGTCCCCATTGCCGACCACAGAGGCTCAACGCTGGGATAAACTCAAACACTCCATGGTTGGATTTTGCCCTTAGCTCCCAGCACTTCGCTCCCTAAGCTGTGCCACTGTGGAATGCCTTTATGATACGGTTTATGCATCATATAAACCAAGGAAGCGGTACAGGAGTGAGTGTTCTTATTTATATCTCTCTTGCATAACACCCCAACTACAAGTGCTTCTCAATGTGTTTGTATGCTTGCATCTAAAGCCCATGTTGCTCTCTGGTTACGCGGCAGTGAATCTAAATAGGTAGACGCTTAAACGGATAATTCTATAGTTTCGACCCCAACCATCTTGCAGGACTGGTCAAACACGCGTAATGAATACTTGTCCATTGAGTTGTCTACGAACTACGAGGCTCTTATGCATGACCGGCCTCCTATACTTCACTAATGTCAGTACTTGTTTGGATTACGGACATCGCGTTAACAAGTCATTAGATAAGGAATCGAGTGTTGTCGATGTCGCAGAAATATGTAACTTGCACGCACCACTACCGTGAGCAAAATTGTAGACTGTGTTGACGAACCTAGTGCATATAAAAGTAAGTGGCTTGGTTTTTTGGACCAAATATTTCTGCCGGGAGGCAAACGAATTTGCCTATGCTCAACGAACAGCCATTTCGTGAATGGCAGTGATTACGTACTACCTTGGGGTGAACACAACGGACGTTTGCGATATTTGCCAAAACACGTTTAACTAGTATGGGTTCCTTATGTAATTGAAGTGCACGGATTCGCATGGCAATCGCCTTTGGGTAGGGTCTGAATCTACTCAATAGTGCGCCAGCCGCCAGGCAATTTAGGTACTACCCATTGCAGTTGAGTACCGACCAATGAATGCAAACTACCGCTAACCACTGATCCGTTTCGCAGTTGGCGTGGGGCCTGCTCACACGGGTTACTGCACTTATCTTAACTGTAAGTGATGCAAGTTGTATCCAAAGCCCCGAAAAGGATATTATAGAGAAATTTCAACCCTCTACTATTATTGTCGCTTTCTTTTACTGGCCGAAAACACTGCGCGTGTCAGTTGTCTTTGCTTAATTTAGCGAATTTTTCACAACCGAAGTAAATGTTGGTCTTATGGCTCCCAAGTATCCCCATAATGCTAATCAGTCGTCGTTCGAAAAGCAAGACGAAAACCAGTAGCCGAAACCGCCCATACGTTTGGAGTACCAAGTGTCCAAACAGCCGACGTTGCTTCAGAGGTGAATAGTAAAGTAGCGGATGTACAGATCGACCAGATAATGCTTAAACAAAAATGTTCTCTTCTAGCCACTGAAATAATACCTGGCCTCACTAGTATACAAAATGGGAATTTGTGGATGTTTTGTGAGTAATGTAATGTTCGTAGAAAGTAGAAGTCAAGATTAAACTTCACACAATAATCTGCCTGGACGGGGAATCGAACCCCGGTCCCACGGATTTCCGGTCCGCTGCTCTACCACTGAGCTACCGAGGACTGACGATTAGGTGCGCAATTTTTAATACATGACTTCTGCTTGGTGCGCGACGTATTGCCGATGAGCTCACGGTATCTGTCCTGGTGTTGCAGATTGGCTCACTCACTCGTCACTTCCCAATGGACCAAAGTATCTGTCCTTCTGATGTCCAAAGGGCGATGGTAGATTACTTGTGGATGTTTTGTGCGTAGTGTAATGTGGGACCAGGGTTCGATTCCCAGTCGAGGCAGATTATTGTGTTAAGTTTAATCGTAACTTCTACTTTCTACGAAAATGGGAATTCTTTGCTCACAGATCTTAGGGGATGGTGATCAAGGCGCCAGCCGTTAACCACTAGTCCGCGAATCCCACTTTAGCTGAAGCTATTTCCATCTGAGGAGTCCAAAGGAAGACGAAAAGCGTCATGGGTGTCAGTATTGTGATCAGCAGCACGGAAACACCTCCAAAATGCCACCGCCTCCTTATCTCAATCAGCTGCACCTATGGCATTCGAATGGTCTATGAAACTGGCCATCCGCTGAAACACGCCAATGGATAATCATATCTCGAGTAATCAATCGTCTATAATGTCTCAGATAACCATTGAATTCTGTGACGTGCTCGTTGCTTAGGGTCTGCAGACTAACAGAGCTTAACTGTGGCGTGGTACGACGTCACACGATGTCTCAGGAGCATAGTTCTCTGCTACCATTTAAATCTCTCGGTCCATCCGATGCAACTAAAGGTATTCGGAGCGGACTGGTCATCTAATCGTTCACGGAATTCAAATCCACTGTCATTAATACCGATCATACATACCTGGGAAGACAGGTACTGCGCGTCCAGGAACTACGCCTTAGACCAATCATGGACAGTCCCTCATTTTTAAATACATCCCCGAGTCCATGGAAAACTTCTTACGCCTAAGCGTATAATAATGCTGATGAATTGCAGTGCGTCGAAAGTGTGACATTAAAAGGTGTGTCAATAAACAATGGGAACTTTAAACCAATCGTCAGTACGACTGACAAACCTGTGAAAAGATACCATTTACGAACGCGCCATGTTTTAGCTAGTACTTGGCCTAATTCTCACCCGAGCCCTTCCTTAACCAAGCAGCTTACACTTCACTTGGGTCACGGTGTAGCCATCGACGCGCACCAATAATTTGATGAGAATCATTTTCCGAACTGTGTAACAATAACTAGTTTCTTTTTAGTCAATACATTGATCGGGGAGGACGCCTGTCCGGAATCAAAACTGATGGCATCCAACAGGTTAAACTGCAGTCTAGTGAATGTCCGGGTACGTGGATGACAAGCTGGTTTGGAACCTAATGCGCCGAACTCGCCTATTTACATCAACATCCCCCACTCATTTGTACATCAAAATATCCGCCTTGGTTTGTAGTTAAGCTACAAATATGACAGTCGAATGGGTAATACAGTGGAGTTACATCTAGCATTGAGTCTTTAAAGTTCTATGGCATTCCAAGACGATGTAATAGGCAACCCAACTAAGTGAGTGAGTGCGTTAATTTAACGGGTTAGAATGTTACTGTGCGACTTTATGATGGTTTAACATGAATAGTAACATAATGCCTAGTTTTACTCGTTTTCTCTAGTTAGCTAGAGAAAATTTATACGAAGCGCTTATTGTGTAACTATTTTAGATATAAAGGAGCTGGGACATGGGCACTCAGGCTGAACTAGACAAGGATTCTTGCAGTGCTTGTTTCTTATTTTTCATTCCGGCACCTTGGTCCACTTCCTGCAATTATTTAATAGTAGAAAAATACAAAAATGCGACTGGTAACCGGCTAAAAACATGCCTTTCACGTGCACACGTTCGACAGTCAAATTGTTTTCTGGAGGCATGGAAACCGCGCATCTGTTAAAGTTGTTCAGTCCACTCGAACCTCGCCAGCCTGTCCGCTAATTGTTGCTGAACGCCAAGCGCTGATTTACTCCGTCTCATCCTAATAATAGCAGTGGAGAAACGGGGTCAGAAATTGTTTTCTTAGTTACATTGGTTAAATGGTATGTGAGTTAAGATGCACATGTATAGACATCATTCCGTTTGCAGAAGTTATCTTTCGCTGGCAGTAATTTCTCTCTCTCTCTCTCTCTCTCTCTCTATATATATATATATATATATATATATATATATATATATATATATATGCATTTGCTGCACATGTTGCAGACCCCAGTGACTTGGGGAAGAGTAGTCAGTTTCGCAAACTTCGACGGCGACTGACCCGAGAGCTCCGTCGCATAAAAAATGCATGGTGGACGGAGAAGGCGAAGCAGATGGAATGCTACGCCGAACGCCGTCAACACAAGGAATTCTTTGACTCCTTGAAGGCGGTGTATGGACCGAGATTGGAGCCGCTGAGGACACTGATCGATGGTAGTTCAGGCGCTACCTGCACCCAGACTGCAGACATAATGCAGGTCTGGCGGAAACACTTTGACTGTCTCTTGAACAACCGTTCAGAGATCGACTGGCCCACATTGAATGGCCTGAAGCAGCACGATGTGAAGGCGGATCTGGCGGATACGCCGAGACTGGATGAGACGCAGAGAGCACTTGCTCAGCTGCGAAACGACAAATGTGCCGGAGGTGACGGGATCCCACCTGAAGTATTGAAACACGGTGGACCCGCGTTGTTGACTGCGCTGCACCACTTGGTGCAACGCGTGTGGATTGAGGAGGAGGTTCCTCCTGAGCTGAAGGATGCCCTTGTGCTATCACTGTACAAGGGCAAAGGTAGCAAGCAATGTTGCACGAATTATCGTGGTATCAACTTGTTGAGTTGTGTGGGCAAGGTGATTGCCCGAATCCTGCTCAATCGCCTCGTGAGTCAGATTGTGGAACCAAACGTGGCGGAAGAGCAATGTGGATTCCGTTCCGGTCGCAGCACTATAGATATGGTGTTTACAGCTCGTCAGTTGCAAGAGAAGTGCAGTGAACGACACCAGCCTTTGTACTCGTTTTTTGTTGATTTCACCAAGGCATTTGATACGGTGAACCGCGAGGCACTGTGGCTGATGTTGGGTAAGTTTGGTTGCCCGCGTAAGTTTGTAAGTTTAATTGAATGTCTGCACAGTGGTATGCGAGCGCGGGTGCAGCTGAGTGGAGAGACCTCTGATGACTTTACAGTTGTCTCTGGTGTGAAGCCAGGCTGTGTGTTAGCTCTTGCCCTGTTTAATATCTATCTTCATGCAATGTTGTCTTGTGCGTTTGATGCGGCTTGTGCTTACGGTGTTCGTGTGGAGCACAGTATTGATGGTGGGTTGCTGAACACCCGTCGTTTCGGTGCGAGAACTCTAGTCTGTGAGACAACTATCCGTATGTTGCTGTTTGCTGACGACTGTGCGTTGTTTTCACACAGCGCGGATGAGTTGCAGCACATGACTAGTGCTCTGGCTTCGACAGCGGCCAAATTCGGGCTCACCATCAACACAAGCAAAACTGTCTGTCTCTTTCAGCCTTCACCGGAGGTGCAATGTTTAATATTGCCGCAAATCAGCATTGGTGCTGAAGTATTGGAAACCACCTCCCGCTTCTGCCACCTTGGGAGTGTGATGTCGACTGATCAGCAGCTACACGTTGAGTTGCGTAATCGCGTGTCGAAGGCGGCAGCGGCATTCGGGAAGCTTGAGTACCAAGTGTGGAACAACCATCAGCTTAGCATTGGCACGAAGCTGATGGTGTACAAATCCATGATACTGTCCGTTCTTCTATACGGCAGTGAAACGTGGACGATGTACCGGCGGGATTGGCGATATATCGAGCGGTTCCATCAGCAGTGTCTGCGACGAATTCTGTGGATCGGCTGGGGAGCCAGAGTTGCACACACGGAAGTGTTGCGCCGAAATGGGATGTATGCAGTGGACTGCATACTTTTATTGAGACACCTGAGATGGCTCGGTCATGTGAGCCGTATGGATTCGACGCGGATACCGAAACAACTCTTATACGGTCAGCTGAGTATTGGGAAGCGGCACGTGGGGAAACCAAAGTTACGTTACCAGGACATGATTAAAGTGAGCCTCACACGTTCTAATCTTGATTGCAGATCATGGGAATCGAAGGCGGTTGATCGTGGTGCATGGCGCGATCTAATCACGAAGGCAGTTGCTGAGGTGCGGGAGAAATCCCTCATGCATGCAGAGAAGAAGCGGCAGTTGCGGAAGCGGCAGGCACCGATGAATTGTACTCCATCGACATCGAGCGCATTGTGCTGTAGAACATGCGGTCGCGAGTGCCTTAGTCAGGCAGGCCTAGTGAGCCATGAGAGAGGTCACTCGGGACCACTGCCGAAGCGACGACGGGTCCCGCAGTGAACGTAGGCAGCACCGGCGCAGCGTTTGTAGGCACGCTGAATTCCATTTACTAACTGCATGCTTGCATGCCAAGTCTCTTTATTTCAGGTGGTGGGTTTTCGGTTCTCTCTTAATTCCTTTCTTTCTCATATAAATGTCTAGTGGGCCACGCCATGCGCTGTGTCATTTGGGGCCACTACAGAAGCGACGACGGGTCCTGCAGAGAATTACGACGAGCCGGCGCAGCGTTTGTAGGCACGCTGAATTCGATTTACTAACCGCGTGCTTGCATGCTAAGTCTCTTTATTTCAGGTGGTGGGTTTAGTTTTTACCTTAATGCTTTTCTTTCTCATATAAATATCTCCCTGTACTCTATTCCATTAACTTGCACACATCGCTTAAGCCAATTGTATTCGATTTCCATAACATTTTTGTGTTCGTGGCATACCGTGAACTATACTTCCTGACCTCGTGCACTTAGCTAGGATTTGTTTGTAAACAACTTATTACGTATGCTATTTAATTAAGGTTTATGTCACCGTTTCCTTATGCATTAATCGGGTTTTTCTCCTTTTCTTTCTCTCTCTCTCTCTCAAGTGATTGGCTGTTGTTTGATATCCCCGGTGTGGCTGCGCTTGATGTGCATGTTGACAAGGTGCCGACCTGTCTATTACCCACTACGTCGTCCATACTGGCTCCAGGAGACAGTTGGTCGTTGCTGGAGGGGACGGGGTGCACGGTCCTTGTGGCCGTGTTAGGCTCGAAGAGTGGTTCCATGCACTCAGTGTGGAGCGGACTACGGTCCAGCCACCGCCTTGTGTGCGCTTGATTCCCCAAATACAGTGTGCTTGTGTTTGCCTGTGAAGGAGTGTGGGCCGGCTCCGTTGATGAAACGTGGCTCCCATCCGCATGCCTCCCGGTCTTATTCCTTCGGGTTTACACTGGATATGGGGTGTGTGGTTGGAGCTGTGGGTGGTGCAGCGCAAGCCATCCATGGTCCCTCTGTAGGCGCAGGCGTCCTGTGGCTTGCCACAGTGACAGGCAAATCCGAAATCGGATGCCGCCAACCATATATATATATATATATATATATATATATATATATATATATATATATATATATATATATATATGGTTGGCGGCATCCGATTTCGGATTTACCTGTCACTGTGGCAAGCCACAGGACGCCTGCGCCTACAGAGGTCCATGGATGGCTTGCGCTGCACCACCCGCAGCCCCAACCACACAACCCATATCCAGTGTAAACCCGAAGGAATAAGACCGGGAGGCATGCGGATGGGAGCCACGCTTCATCAACGGAGCCGGCCCACACTCCTTCACAGGCAAACACAAGCACGCTGTATTTGGGGAATCAAGTGTACACAAGGCGGTGGCGGGACCGTAGTCCGCTCCACACTGACTGCATGCAAACCTTCGAGCCTAGCATGACCGTGAACCCCGTCCTCTCCAGCAACGACCAGCTGTTTCCTGTAGCCAGTATGGACGAGGTAGTGGGTAGTAGACAGGTAGGCACCTTGTCAACATGCATATCAAGCGCAGCCACATCTGAGATGTCAAACAACAGCCAATCATTCAAAATGCCGATATCGGATAAAGTAAACGCATATGAGGACATAAATACTCGCTAAATGAGCATATAGAAGAAATTGCTTATAAGTGAATCCGTGATAAGTGCAAAATGTTGGAGTTATTAAAAAAATACCACGTTATAAAATTATGCAAGTTTACCGCAATTTACATGAGCGACATGTGCAAGTTGGCAGAAGATACTCAAGTACACAGAACAAATCAACTAAAATGTAATGAATTATATCCACATTAAAAAGACCTTGTTTAAGTGTAAGTTGGTTTAGCCTAACTGCGGTGAAGAAGCATCATGAATGCAACATCAACCTTAGCATGAGGCATATATATATATATATATATATATATATATATATATATATATATATATATATATGTATATATATTGTTGGCGGCATCCGGTTCGGATTTGCCTGTCACTGTGGCCAGCCACAGGACGCCTACGTCTACAGAAGGACCATGGATGGCTTGCGATGCACCACCCACAGCTCCATGCACGCACTCTATATCCAGTGTGAACCCGCAGGGATAAGACCGGGAGGCATGCGGATGGGAGCCACGTTTCATCAACTGAGCCGGCCCACACTCCTCCACAGGCAAACACAAACACGCTGTATTTGGGGAATCAAGGCCACGGCTGCCGGTTGGAAATATAGCGCTCCACTCCCAGGCCAGTTTGTTCAGGTTTTCTCTGTCATATATCGTAATTTGTTGTCTTGTATTGATTATTTCGGTATAATTTGTGATTCTAAATTATCCCCTGGTATATTTAAAACCTGTTTTGCAGTAATTCTCTCGTTCAAGTCTGCCTTGATTCTCGTCCGTGTTCTTCGTGTTTTGCTCGTTCATAGTGAGGCCAGTTTCTTTTGTTTTTTCCATTGTTATAGCCGTTTTGTGCTCTAGTTTTCGTAATTCACTCAAGTTAGTTATTTGGCGTTAGTACAACATAACTACCCGTACTAGTTTATCATAACTTTTGTGCTTCCTCATTTCGCTGATTGTCTCTTTATCGATCGGTACATATTTTGAAATGGCGAAGCAGTCACCTTGTGGTATTTTCGGTAAAGTCGTTAGACATCGGGCAAATGCGATTACCTGCAGTCTATGCGGTGTAAAGTTACACATTTCGTGCATTGGTGTGTCTGTAGTCCAATTTCGTGTAATGCGGGGGATTCAAGACCATTTGTAAACAATGCCAGTCTAAACTTTGGCAGAAAGGAATCGAAGAAACTAACAAGCGGATCGGTAAAGCGAAGTGCTCTAAATTGCCCAGCTCGATTTGTACTACACCACAGTCAGAAACAGCCGGCGCTTAGTACAACATCGCGCCCATCCCTGAAGCAAAGTACTAGCGCTCGGCAGGCTCGCCCTCAAGGCCTACGATTTCTACTGTTGACAGTCAAGCTCCAATTTGCAATAAGTAAATTGGTGATAACGAATGGAAAATGCCAACACCAAAGAAACGAAGAGCAATGTCTAGCGACCTGAGGCGCCGCAGCCTCATGGTGTTTCACGCACCTGAATCATGTGATTCCAGTCCTCAGGTGCGCTATGAACATGACGTCTAGTTTTTGCAATCTCTGATTGATAGACTGCTCGACATCGATGAGGGCGGGCTCAAAGTGAAACAGATTGCTCGTCTAGGAAAGAGAATCTAGGGCAAAAGTCGACCTATGAGGATGACTTTTGTCGAGGAGGCAAGTCCTAAGTTACTATTGTCCCGTCTTCATAGACTGAAAGGTCTAAAAATCCACGTGCGCGCAGATTTAGACCTAGCAGACAGGGAGAAACTCAAATCTGCTATGACTGAACTAAAGTGACGCACGGAGGATGGAAAATAAAAATCTCCGTATTGTAAATTTTCGGGTAGTTGCCCGGATTCCTCCACGAATCCGGATCAACAGGTTTCTAATGCTTCAGGCGCGCCCAGCGGTTCCTACCGCGGTCTGCGCGTAGCCTTTACTTACGTGAGCAGTCTGATGAACAAGCGCGATGTGCTGTACGACTTTGTAAGCTCTCAGCGACTAGACGTATTAGGCCTTGCTGAGACATGGTTGAACTCCGAGGTAACCGCCCAAGAAGTGGAAATCACCGGCTACTCATGCTTCCGAGGTGATAGACCATCAAATGACCACGGTGACGTTCTACTTTACATAAAGTCTTCCTTATGTGGAAGCTTAGTGAGCGCCTACCAAAGCGCTGATGGTCTGTGTGAGCAGTTATGGTGTTCGATTTCACTTCAGACGCTGCGAGTTGCTCGTGGACGTGGTATATCGCAGTCCACTGAGCCGCTGTTTGGACTGGTTGCCGCATGTCCGCAACCACATGAGTCATCAGGTGTTCCTACTCATGGGCGATTTCAACTTGCCCCGAATACAGTGGCTTGAGGCTGAACTTCTCCCGGCCACTGTGAAGTCGAGAGGAAGTTTATGGAGTTGATATTTGAAACCGGCGCCACACAGCACAACAACCAACCGACACGCATAACTACGCGCGCGACTCCATCATGCTTAGATCTGCTTTTGACTAGTTGTGATTAACGTGTGCATGACATTCAAGCCTTAGAGACTCTAGGAGCGAGTGACCACTCGATGATCATAGCCAGCTTGGAATTACAGCTGCCGTATTCTCGCCCACTGGAGCCAGCCTTCAACTATTGGAAGGCGGAATTTAATAGCCTCATTCGAGCAGCGAGCCAGATAGGCTGGTCTTTGCCACAGGATTCTTCTATTGAAACCTGTTTGACTATCATTAAAGAGGGAGTGAAATTGTTGTGCGCCTGATTTGTGCCCCTCAAATACCGGAACGTTGGGCCAGTCAAACCACGCTGGTTCGACAAAGAGTACAGCAAACTGGCCCGACGACGACGCAGACTATGGAACAAATTCGTGTTATCTGGCTCTGATGAGGACTACAAGGCGTAAAAGGTACAACGAAATCGCTACAACAATGCGAAAACGAGGAAAAGCAGAAGCTTCGAAGAGGAGCTTGCAGCCGCCGCAAAAACTACTCCCAAGAGAATCTTCGCAGGGGTGAAGCGGCGCCTGAGGCCTGCAGCCAATGTCCCAGTGTTAGAAGGCTCCGATGGACAGCCCCTGACCTCGAGTACAGATCTTGCATCCGCATTGGCGGCGCACTTCGCCTCTGTATTTGCAAGCGACCAGGTGTCTGTAACGAGTTCGACGAGTACCGCTCCCGCTGAACTTGACAGCCTAGACTGCAGTATTGAAGATGTGCGCAAGCTTCTAGCAAGTCTTGATGGGACGAAGCCTGCTGGGCCAGATGGAATCCACCCATTGATCCTCAAGTCCCTATCGGCCATCATTGCGTCTTTGGTAACTGAGTTGTTCAACAGGTCACTATCCACTGGACTAGTACCGGGCGACTGGAAATGCTCAGTTGTAAAGCCAACACCGAAAGGTGGTAACCCAAGCAAAGTGGATAATTACCGGCCGGTCTGCCTGACCGCTGTTTTGCCGAAAACGCTCAAGAAGATCGTAAAGAAGAACCTTCTGCAGCTTCTCAAGTCGAAAAGCCTCTTGACGCCCGCACAGCATGGTTTCGTTAAAGGTCGCTCGTGCATCACCAACTTACTGTTGACGATGCACGAATGGTTAAAAGCGCTGAACCAAGGCGAATCAGTCGACGTCATTTACATTGAATTCAGTAAGGTTTTTGACAAGGTAAATCATGCAGTGTTCCTCGACAGGCTGAGGATGTGCGGTGTTGGTGGTTCACTGCACCAGTGGATCAAGAATATCCTTCTGGATCGAAAGTGGAGGGTCCAGGTTGACAACCATTTAACCGACTGGTATCCATCGAGCATCGGCGTACCCCAAGGCACTGTACTGTGGCCGATATTGTTTCTGATCCATGTAAACGATGTGCCTCAGCTACTCCAATCAACTTGTGCATTGTTCGCAGATGACTTGAAGGTGTGGAGAGTAATCCGCACACCCAATGATTGTGATTTGCTCCAGCAGGACCTCGACCGCCTCTCCAGGTGATCTGCAGTGGTCAACCTCCCGATCAACCCTGGCAAGTCTAAGTCATGAGGCTGGGTAAGGGTGAATACAGTGGAACATACACAGTGGCTGGTCAACCGTTGCATCCCACGCCTTTTGTGCGCGACCTCGGTGTACTCTCACGCTTCGACCAAAAGTCCATGGACAATACGAATAGGATTTACCAAAACAGCCTTCGCATGCTTTGGGCGCTCAGGCGCAGCTTCAGCACTTGGTCCGAAGAGATTGCCACTCGCCTCTTCGTCTCAATAATACGACCAATGCTAGAGTATGGCTCTTCCGCGTATTATCCTATCACTCGGGGCGAGGTAGAAAAGCTTGAGCGAGTACAGCATGTAGCCACCAGGTTGATTATCAACTCATGTGGTGTTCCGTACGAACACCGGTGTAAGAACTAGGGTTGTACACCCTAGCTTATCGTCGTATGAGGGTTGACCGCATCATGACTCACCGGATATTACATCTGGGTGATTACCCCATGTTGAGACCACTGCTTCATCTGCGCAAACCAAGCAGCACATGAGGACACCGGTATAAGCTTGTCGTACGGGATTTGAAGCGGGTCGCTCACCAACTATGTTTCGAACGCAGAGTGGTGAATGTAAGGAACGACCTACCCACAGCATTTAGCAGAGGCAAACTCAGTGTCGGAATTTAAGTAGTTCCTTGACAAATGCTTTGCCGGCGCAAAATATATCGAGCGAAATCCAATAGAACGGGTATTCTTCTATCAGTGTCGACTGATGCAGCTACACAGAGCAAGCTCTACTCGCTGCTTCTAACCAGTATTCAGTATTCAGTATTCAAGCGCACACTAGCCAGTGGCTGGACCGTAGTCCCCTCCACAATGAGTGTATGGAACCGCTCTTCGAGCCTAGGACGACCACAAAGTTCATGACCCCCGTCCCGTCCAGCAACGACCAACTGTCTTCCGGAGCCAGGGTGGACGAGGTATTGGGTAATCGACAGGTAGGCACCCTGTCAACATGCACATAAAGCGCAGCCACACCTGGGAAGTCAAAGAACAGCCAAGCACTTGAAATGACATATCAAAGCAAATATATCTGTTAAAAAATACGGCTATGCAGATATAACTCTTTCTTAAACTAGCACGTGAAGTAACTTGGTTAGCAAAGTATCCGCGATAAGTACAAATGTTCAAAAGTTACTCGAAAAATGCTACAAACGCAATAAAATTAATGTAGATAAGCGCAATTAGCGTAAGGAACGTGTGCAAGTTAATAGAAAATTAATCAGGTAAGCACTTTGTCAAATTGCACATCAAGCGCAGCCACAACGTGTATATCAAGCAACAGTTAACCACTTGAAACGACAAGCTTAAGCAAAATAAATCGAATAGGGCATTGAGATTCGGTGACATAACTCTTCGCTAAATTAGCATATTAAGAAAGTTGGTTAGTAAACAATCCGCGATAAGTACAAAATGTCCACAAGTTACTTAGGAAATACTACAAACGTTATAAAGTTAACTAAGAAGAACGCAAATAACGTAACCAATGTGTGCAAACTAACAGAAGATTCAGGTAGGCAGAGCAAACGCATCAAAGTGAAATGAAATGTATTCAGCCTAAAAGGATCTAGTTTAAGTGCAAGTTGCTTTAGCCCAACTGCGGTGAAGAAGCATCATAAATGCAACATCGGCCTCAGCATGGGGCACACACACACACACACACACATATATATATATATATATATATATATATATATATATATATATATATATCAACGCACTGTTGATGTCACCTCATATGGCGGTGAAACGTTTGCGAACAAATTTCCAAGCTCGGCGAACGAATGAGCAACTGAACTATTAAAATCGTTGCATTCCACATTGCTCTCTGTTACTTTAGCCTCTGACGGATTTACTAAAAGGCAAATCCTGAAAGGTTGAGCCATCAGCAGTAGCAACTGTGGCATTCGATAAGATGAAGCAGGCGTTATCCAACGCCACCGCGCTTGGCCGCATGAGAACCGATGTTGACGCACCTCTCGTTCTCAGGACCGATGCATCACAAACTGCAGCTGGAGCCGTTTTACAGCAGCTGATCAACAACCAGCCTTAACCTTTGTCTTTTTTCCCCAAAAAGCTTCAGCCTGCTAAAACTCGATGCAGCACATTCAGTCGAGAACTTCTGGCTACTTACCTTGCCATTAAGCACTTCCGACATCTAATTGAAGCACGTACTTTCACTGTTCTTACGGATCACAAGCCGCTATTTTTTGCCTTCTGCGGTTCCTCCGATTGATTTGCACCTCGTGAGACTCGTCATTTAGACTATATATCACAATTCACGACAGACATTTGTCAAGTTGATGCCACCAACAATAGTGTTGCTGACGCAATGTCTCGCATCGAGTTTTACCATCTCTCACACCAAGCTGTTAACCTCGCGGATATTGCAGCTCATCAAGAAAACAATCCTGAGTTCGCAAACTTGAGAGCAAACACTTCATTGGAACGCTCTCAGTTGCCTATTTTTAATTCCGACTCTAAAGTTTATCGGGATTTAACGATTGGAAGCCAAGATTTTTGTTCCACAGCAGTCCCTGCATGGCCTTTCTCACCCTGGCCTTCGAACAACTGACAATTTAATCGCCGAGCGCTAAGTATGGCAAAACATGCGCTCCAACATCCAAAAGTGGGTGAAGCATTATGTCACTTGTCAGGCCTGCAAGATACATCGGCACACGATCACCGTACCTGGGACATTTGTGTTACCAGACGCTAGATTTAAACATGTGCATCTTGACGTTGTTGGACCAGTTCACGCACCCAACGGACCTATGTCGACCGCTTCGCACGATGACCTAATGCAGTGCCTATGCGAGACGTTTCCACCGAAGCAGTTTCGCGGACCTTCGTTGAAACCTGGAAATCTGTGTTTGGCACCCCAGCCACGTTTACAACAGACTGAGGTCCTCAGTTCAATTCCGCCCTATTTCGAGACCTGAATCGTTTACTCGGCTGTTCACGTCTACGAACAACCGCCATTCATCCATCCTCAATTGAAAGCCGAAATTATTGCCTCGCAGTCGATCATGCAATAGTCCGAAGGTCTACCAGTCATCTTTCCCGGCGTTAGCAACATGGTCAAGAAAGAACTAGGAGGTTGCGCCGCTAAACTTGTTTTCTGCACAACTCTCAGTCTTCGCCTTGTGATGGTGTTAGATTCAATAATCACTGGCGTGCTAGAACTGACTTCCTATATGCGACAACCTTTTAGTTCAGTCCGACCAACACTGCCCCGATTCAGCCCTCGAAATCACCAAGACCACTCTGGTTCGCATACCTGCCCTTTCGTTTCGTGCGCTCGACGCGTTGCATAAACCCTTGATACCGCCGTATGAGGGCTCCTTCAAAGTTATTGCTCGCAAAGAGAAGTACATCGTGTTGGATAGAAACTGTTCTAAGGAGTCTGTGAGGTTTGATCGCTTGAAACCAGCGTACGTCGAAATGCACACATTAAAACAAGCCAACAAACAGACGTTCCCCAGTACGCGTCCTAACCAACTGAGGTGTGAACCCTGTGTGCCCATTCCACATCCTCCACCGAACCAGTGAGAGAACCATACACACCAAAGCACACATGCACGGGAGTCGCTGTTGATTTGCCTTCAAGGATACTGACTGCCAACAAGCCTTCGTTCCTCCCACTCACGCTATAAGAGGGTAGCCCTGTAGTGTTTATAAAGCATTTACATCTTTCATTGTAACTTCCTATTCTATTTTCCGTCAATCATTGTACATTTGTTTTAACACACACATCCAGCTAAACGCTTCTTCGAATTTTGTTCGTCTTCTGGTTTCGGTGATGTTGCGTCGCTGTGGATTGTTGTGTGTGTGCTTCGCGTCGGTCGTCGGATCTCCTTTTGACGATCAATGTATAGGTATATAGGGTATAGGTGGGTATACGTTATCACGAGGAAAGACAAGAGCGCTACTTGAAGCGCCAGCACCCAAAAATGTTCATGGACTGCGGTCATTCTTCGGTGCCGTTACCCAGTTTTCACAGTTCATACTATCGGTAGCAACACATCTACATCCACTTCATCAACTCCTACGTAAAAAGCAAACTTGGAATTAGAACAGGATTCATGAAAATGTTTTCACGGTTAAAAACTTTTTGGCATCAGCAGATGTTCCTGTGCGTTACGATGCGGAAACGCCTGTTATTCTTATAGTAATGCTTCACCATACTGTCTTGAAGCTGTTTTACTGTACGAATTACTGGACGGCTACAAGCGACCCACTGTTTATTCTTCCCGAATACTGACAGCCTCAGAACGAAATAACTCACAGCTTGATGGCGAGGCAGCAGATGTAATCGTCAGTACTGCTCGATTTCACTAATATTTACTTGGCCGACCCTTCATGATCTATACGGATGATAAACCTATTGTTTCCCTCCTTGGCCAAGAGAAGGGAATTCAAAAATGGCTTTCGTCAGAATGATACTTTGGTCCCTTATTCTATTTGCATATAGATATCAAATCCAGTACGTTCCCGGTAGGAACAAACCACAGCTGATGTTCTTAGTCGACTTTCTTTACCAAAGATACCTTCGGGAGTGTTTTATTCACACGACCTTGTGAACCTGGTTAAGCAACTCAATGATTCCCTGGTCACATCAACGGACTTACGTCAGCAGACTGATAGAGATCCAGTTTTATCACTGGCAAAACGCTACGCCCAAATCAGATGGCCAAATAACACATCCAAAGAAGGAGGGTTATATTACTAAAGAGGTCTACGAGTATGTGCATCGTGTTGGTACGGTTATTCCTAGGCTGTACGGCTTGCACAAAACTCACAAGCCAGATATCCCGCTGAGGCCGGTCTTGGATATGAAGGATTCGCCTTATCACTCTACCACACGGTGGTTAGTTGAGATCCTCGAGCGCATCCGTAAGCGGCTAGCAACACAGAGCCTGAGGGATAGCTTTGAATTTGTAGAGGAAATAAATGATGTAAACGCCGCGGGTCTAACCATGTGCTCACTGAAGATCTCCTCATTATTCACAAATGTACCCATAGTTAAGTCAATAACTCACTTCTGCGAATAAGTTGACGGGAGCGGGATGAACATCAGCATACCCACAGTCGCCTTGAACGAACTGCTGTTTAGATGCAGCTGTAACGTTCAATATTTATTTAAAGGGGAGATATATCGACAGCCAGATGGAGTGGCAAGTGGCTCCCCATTTGGGCCAGTATTAGATGCTCTCTTCATGGGCACGCTTGAACAAGGGAATCTAAGATCAACCATTGTAAGTTTTAACATGTATCGCCGTTATGTTGATGACATATTTGTGATATTTCAGTCCTCCCGGAATATTGAATATATTGCTAACACTTTTAACCAAGCCCATAGTGCGATGTATTTCCCAGCGGAGGTAGAGGAGAATAGCCGTTTCCACTTCCTAAACCTGGGCCTAAAGAAATTCGATAGCGGGATATTACAACGCCACGCATTTAGAAAAAGCTCGTGGAACGGCCAGAACAACAACTTCCACAAGCTTCATGCCACGAAGGCTGAAACTGTATTTAACTCATAACCAAGTCAGTAGAGCAGAAAGAATTTGCTCGCATGATACACTTGCAGGTAAACTACAGCGAATATGCTCCTCGCTATGAGAAAGTGGCTATCCAGATCATTCATAAAAGTGCACATTGGGAAGAGGATGAACACGCTGGCTGCTTTAATAGCTAATAGAAAGGCAATTTTCTTACAACTCCTTTACAAAGGGGAAATCGCTGCTGAAATTATTAATCGCCGTCTATCACAGAAGCTCAGACGGACCTTCCCGGCAGCAAACTTACATACCTACTTTAGCAGCACACCGATGGTGAAGCTCAGCCTCAAGGATAGTAGACCTGTTCACGACAACGCTATGTGCATCTATTTATTTACCTGTTTCTGTGGATCAGGATATATTTGTCGTACGACTAGGTGTCTATACGAGAGAATGAAAGAACGCTGTGCGGCATGGCTAGCGACCGGATGCAGAAGGGTATGCAACTCAGCCGTATCTGCCACAACCCTAGGCCAGCCGAAGCATGCCAAATTAGTTACAAGGCTCCGGATAATGGACCGATATATATGCGCAGACGGATATTAGCAGTTGATAAAGATATAGCAATTTGGTTGTACAAACCAAATTTGTGCACTCAGAAGCGATTTGCTTAGGGCATACAACTGTCCTGGTCGGATTCAGTAGTGATTTTTACTCAGTTGGATCGCGTGAAGACTCTGACGTCGACTTGATTAATGACGATAGCTGACCTCTTGCAAACTGATTTTACCCGTTTTAAAGACCCCAGCAGCCTGTCTAATCGATGTAACTAGTATATAATTATATTAGCCTGATGAAGAATTATCGAAAACACATGTTTACTAACACTGATTTTGATTAGCTTTATGGTTTTCTCTAAAACATCCAAAGTACTCATGTCTTTTCGCAATAAGATGTCTGAGCTCAACCAGCAGAACGGATGTTTACTATGTGGTGCGCCAGTTATAGTCCCTAAATGATTTCGGTCATGTATCCTGGATGAACTACAGTATGCACACCCAGAAGCTGCCAAAACCAAGTCAATAGCTTGCTTTTATATCTCCTGGCCCGAATTAAACGATGACATTGCAGCGAATGTTGGAAGTTGCAGACCCTGTCAGGTAAACAAAACGCCGCCTCTATGCGCCAAATGCAGCTTTGGAAGTAGACAGAAACAACCTGGCGACAAGTCCACGTAGAATTTTTGGCCCCTTCTAGTGTCATGATTGTATTGATCGTTGACGCCCATTCTAAGTGGATTGAAGTCCACATTCTGGCCTCAGCAACTTCAGTAAGCAGCATAACTAAACTGCGCACACTGTTCGAGACGTTTGATCTCCCCAAAACACTAGTGTCTAACAATGGGCCAGCGTTTTCCAGTGCCGAGTTTTCTACCTTCCATTGCTCGAACGGCGTTAGACACATAACTACTGAATGTTATCATCTCTCCTCCAAAGGGTTGGCAGAGAGAGCGGTACAGACAGTGAAAAATCTGCTAACAAGACAACCAAATGCTCTACTGCGTGTATGTTTGGATCCTTGCCTGTTCGCGTACCGCAACATGTCAAACGTGACAACCGGTAGAAGCCCGGCGGAGTTCATGTTCGGTCGACGCTTGCGTACACGGTTAGATATACTGCAGGGGACCACTGAATCACCAGTTATTGAAGGGCAACAACGGGCGAAGGGACATTTTCGATGTTTGCAACAGGGACAGAATTGTGATAGTCAGACCCAATTTTCGTCCGTTTACCTACAAACCCACCGTTGTAGAAGCAACCAACGGATAGATGGTATAAGTAGAAACTGTGGATGGCCGGATGGTGCGGCGCTATTTGAACCATGTGCCGGCAAGACTGTCGAACCGAGAGAAAAGTGCTGAACCAGAGCTGTCATTCCAATCACCCACCGATATGCAGATGACTGACACACAGTCAGAAACTGAACCTTTGTTACGTCATGCTAATTGTCAACGGCGACCAGTCGAGGGCTTTCAGGCCGGTTAGCAGGACCCAAAGTTGAGATGAATGATACAGGCATAGATGGGGCCAAATCCGTCTACTGCTATTCAGCCGGAATGGCTGCTGCGTAGGAGCAGGTGTACTTGCTTGAGTACGTGTTTGTGTGTCAACCAATCAGTGTCCGCCATTGAATTGCTTCGAAATGGAACTCTTTGTTTCGTTTATGTAGCCGACAGTTTACGTGGCCACATCTGATGAGTAGAGTGTACTGCTGTGCTGATTTCGCTTGGGTGTAACAGGATGATTTGACGTTTAGGGCTCAAATGGAGCTCCATGTGAAATGCACCATCCAGGTCTGATACAAATGGCATATGTGCGATGGTAATGTAGTTGTGGCCCTGAAAAAGACGGGAACCGGTTATGTCAAGAGCTTGGTTTTTTCAATTCTTAGCGTAGACTGGATACCATTGGAGGTACGGGGGCCAGTATCAGCGTATGTGTACCGTAGTATCCTGAACCTAAAACCGCGTTTGACACCACTTCTAGATTATTACTCGTGACACCATCCTACACCACTATAGTGGTTTAGCAAGTTATGGACATTTTGTTTACCTTAGTGTGCTAACCGTGGAATGTCTTACCGAATTGTTGTAGTTCCGACGTTAAATTGTGGACATTCAAAGGACGCTTGACGAGTAACTAGCTCATTTACACTGCTTGTACTGAATGTTTCATTGTGAAATGACGTACCGTACGTGTGGGCCCAGTTATCTTCGCGTTTATGTGAAAATCACGGCAAGTCCATCAACGCAAGCTTCAACTTATACGCAGGTCTATTTTGGCTTCGTGCACAACATATTATCAGCTTTTTAGTCTCAGCAAATTAGTGTTCTATCTGCACAGTTTGTAAGCGCATTCTGCTATAGTTCACTGTAATATTGACCGCAGCGTGTAACCTGTTGCTCATTGAGCCCCATAGAGTCATTGTCGAAGGGTTTAAAGATCACGAGGTCAGCATTTCCGAACCCATGACCAAATTGTACGCTTCGGTAGCCACTCCGAAACTGGTGAGCGACGTAACACAGATAGGCAAGGAAAGGCGGCGAAAATAATAAATACGCTTATTTGCTTGTTAAAACTAACGTGTTGCTCTGAATCCACAGTCTTTGCTCCATGAGTTACGCACGTTGTGTAGCGGTAACAGGTAAACATGTTATCATTTTTTCAGTAAATTTCCTCCGAACTATGGATTGGCTGGTTTGGGCATTTGCTAACTGTCGCCAACCATTTGCGCATTATCAGAAAGTTAAAATACACATGATGAACTCGTCTAAAGACTTAATCGTATGTTGAAAGAATCACTACAAGACCTTCGGCTTTCTCGAGAATCATGGGTTGATGCGTTGGCATCTGCCTTGGAGGTATACAGAACCACTCCATATACTGCAACGGTAAGGACCCCCGCGGAGCTAATGCTGGGGCTAACAATTCGAACTCCGTTAACTGGAGCACCGATCAGAGGAAATAAGAAAGACGGTCTGCTTACCAGGCTAAGTATAGACGCGCTTGGAGAACCTATCCCCCAGGGAAATTTGTTCATGTCCGACTACCCTATTGCCGCAAAAGAGATGTGTTCGGACCCCCGACCATTGTGGAATCTGTGTGCACGGCAGGAGCGTACAAGCTGGTGGATGGAAGAAGGGTGCATGCAAGCCGGCTGTATACAAAATGTCCCAACGTGCTGTTGAACCGACAAGCACAGCTACAACACAGGGCTGGATACAAAGTAATACAAACCTAGGGCGATCCTGTCGGTTACGGCGCCAAGTCTATCGATATGATGAAACAGGTAACATCACATGCCATTTTCTTTGGGGTGCAGACATTATATTAGATCGTACATGGACACGCAGTGCCTATATTTTTATGCGATTGATTCGTTTCTATCACCCAAGTTTCTACTTAACACTCATGGGCCCAGCCATTTGTCCTTACATCTATAGGTTGTAATTCTGAAGTTTACCTATATGATTGTAACGCGCACATGTACAGAGAGTTTTCCATACACACGTTCCGGTGCTGCTCTGGTCGACTGCTTTTTCGGGAGACGACACCGAAAAACAACGATGTTTGAGTCCTACTGCTTCCTCTATGTATCCTGGACTCACCATGCTCACTGACCTGCTTTTCAGGCCAATGTTTCCAGAAATAATAAGATGACTAGGAAACGAAGATCTCAACATTCCTCAGTGGTCCCAAAAACATGCGGTCCTACCTCAGGGTCCACATTTTCCCCAAAGCTAGTCTGCGTTATTTTGCTTCATCGGTTCCCTTTTCAGCCTAGTTAGAGTAGGCTTATTCATTTGTTTTGTGTGAAAAGCAGATTAGCTTCCGATAATATCCTTGGGTCACGAATAGTTGAATCTTGCTTACGCCGAACACCGGCGTTGCGTCCATCTAAAACCTTAATCACTTGTTTCTAGAAGTTTAACTGGTTGTCGGTACTTTGGAGTACATCGTACGTATTCAAGAACACTAATTGTAGCTGCCAATTTCGTGTTGTTACTATGCGATTAGTCCAGATGGTTTAAAAATGACTGCGATAATTGTGCGGATAATGGTAGACAGCGGAAGTCCAAGTTGCGATTTGCGCGTTCGTGGTAAGATTCACTTTAGTTGTATTTGGCACTTTCAGGCGGAATTGACTTCCGGGATTTCCTATTGTTTGCAATGCAGTTACGCGTGCTTAGACCCTGCCTTGTACATATGAGTTCAGCAAGTTAATTTCCTTACGATGATCTGGTTTACCTAATGCTTTCAGCAATTGTGAACACCGTGCTTCGGCCAAACAAGTGAACTCCAACCTAGAAAGGGCTCTTCTTCTAAACCAGTCCCTTGCCAACTGACGATTTGCAAATGTTTAATTATCTGAGATGACATGCGCGTTCACGTTAAACAAACAATGGAATACACAAGCGTCTACAAAATTTCTGGAAATATCAAATCCTTAATGTAATATTTAATGCAACCTTTAGAGTAACGCTAGAAATTGTCATGCCAAAAATCCAGATGCAGGGAAAGATGCTGTGCGTTCGGTACCAGCGTGACTGCCTATCTGAGGCTGTGTAAAAGGTTTTTCAACATATTAGGTTGTCACACAGTCACATTTAAGATGGGGTAAAAATATGATGCTGCCTAACCTCCACTGTTTAAAGCAATGGCAAGCCGTTTTACTCAGCAAATCCGAGTCAACAAAACATGTGTCCGTACCGGCTGAAACCGGTAAAATTGCCATTTAATGCACAAGTTGGAACTTTGGGTATTATTCTGGCTAACCACATCTGACACCTGCGCCATCTGCCAAACTCCGGCCCACCAACTATTTTTTAAACCAGTGCAACCAGCCGTCCTGTGGTAACAGTTGAATCGCACGCTTCGTTAGATAGCCGATTTGCCGTGAAGAATTTATGTGAGGTGGCGAATTTAAAACGCATTCTGACACTGCCGAGTGTCGCTACTCAGCATCGTTTACTGCTGAGTAGTAAAGTTCTTTGATGGACGAAATACTGACGTATGCTAGCTTGCCTATCACGCAATCGGACACTAGAAATTCTACCGATCGCAGCTGTAGTAGCGCTGTACCACATAGTCAAGTGGAACAGGGAGCGGACTTATTCGCTGCGCGGGCTATCACATAATTCTCCGATTCGTTAGCTAATGCCGACGTCCAAAGCGTCTCCACCGAGATTTTAACGCCAGTGGTTTTTGCTCCTCTAAGCATCCAGAGACCCAAGGTAAATTGCACGCCTTGCGGGTTGGGAAGTCCTTTGCTAATCTCCTACCTGCTCTGTGACGGACCGCACAAGATCACAGCTCTAGTTGCTCCGTGTCATTTGCTTGCGTTAAAACAGGGCCTTAAAATGATTTAATGACTTGTGCTGTCGCACCCCATGTGGGTGAACCGGTGGGCCCCGATGGTTCGGTAAGACAGTTTAATTATAGCTCAGATTCCAGACCATTCCTTTAGTTCTGGGGAGTGGGGCAACCGTATAATGTAATGCCTTCGGTTAACTCAGTCAAAACTGAATTATACCCATGAAGACGGTAGCTGATGTACACCGTAAAACCCAGAAAACTTGGCACGTGTGGATCAAGCAATTAAAAGGTCTGGTGCACTACAGATCCCAACCTTATCTTCAAGAGGAGCCCTTTGTTATAGTATTATCTAGGATCATTTAATGCTAGCGTTTTATGTGACGTGGCGGAAAGCCAAAGGGAGGAGTTGATAGTTCCAGCTGTTGCCACTTCGCAGGTGGGATGTAGAGCTTCGGCTTTGCTGCTCCGTGAAGGATCACAATGAGTTCGACAGGGTGAAGTGAAAGAGAGCAGGCGTACCGTTGTTTTTACTTTATTCTCACTTGGCGGATGGAAAAGGGTTGGGGCGAACCACAGCCAGAAACCAACGGATGCTCAATGCAAAGGTACTCCTTTGAAGTTGGGGCAGAGTGTAACCGGTTATATTTCAATGCAATTCACTAATTGGATTTTGGGATACTATCAGGATAACCACAAATAACATTTACACCGTCTGCTAAGCTCCAGTCCACAAACTAATTTTCAAAACATATTTGTCTCCATATTCTGTGGTCCAAGATTGTATTCCAATTTTCACTACCACAATTGCTTGCTCCCACGTGGCGCAACTTACCCCAGGGGTCAAACACACTTACGACACTGATTCCATCTTGCCACAAGAACACATCCACCAGTAACTCCTTGCACCCTACATTTGTACCGCGCCACAATACTCCCAACTTCCTTGAAGCCATTCTAGCATTACATCAATCTATACGCTGTAGAGCAAAAATTAAAGAGCCTTGGGAGTCGTCTGTCGGAATCTGAGTTTGTGGTCTTGCTGTGCACGGATAAGTGCGGTAAGTGGTATTTCTCTTGTGCATTGCAAGTATCCGGTGGTTAAAGCATTACAAAGGTATTGTTGAGGCATGTACGTATGGTTCGTTGATTTCTATTTGAATATTACGGTTGTTAACCTTCGGCCTTGTTTACGTCTGACCCGGGAGTTTTATTATTTGCTCGGGTCTCAAGCGAATTTGCCCCATACACTGACAACTCGGTAAATTTACCAAATAGTCAGAGTTGCTCATGACTCTTTTTGTCACTCCTGACTACCTACTTGCGGCTGCAATTGTTTTTAGTGTAGCGCTGTCATTTTAACTGCTAAACACCTGTGTGCTGTGATAACAGCGATGACCGAGACTTGCAAACTGTAAAAGCCCTTATCGAGGTGGGCAAGAGCAATACTATTGGTATATATCTCTGTACCATGTAGTCGCACTATTTCGGCTTTCGTGTTTTCCTCGGATTTACGCCGTTCACATAGCACGTAAGTGTTCTCATCCATTCCAGTCAGCTCGACATGCGCTGGTTAGTGCCCTCCAACCTTTAGACCTTATATCTGCGTAGCACTTTTTACTTCCACATCGCATGTTGCACCATCCTTTCAGCAACACAGGCCTACAAATTATTGTCCCCTAAGTCGTACTAGGCCACTGGTGTCCTCAAACACGGGTGAAAGCCCAGTCTTGTATAAAGATTCGTTAACCACGGCTGTCGACTGCCAAGTAAACAAATCATGGCCTTTTGCTACACTCCCTGTTGTTTGGTCGCTTGGTTTACAACTCAGAGCGGCTTTTGAGGGACCGAGACTACCACATTACCTGCCCAACAGCATAACATGATGAATCGCATTATGCGACAAGCGCACCGATCTCAAAGTATGTCCATTCGGTGCGCACGTAGGCAGGCAGACAGACACTACCTTATCCTTGAACTGAAGTCAAGCACTCGGGAAGATGTCAACGCACAGGGACTTGCCGACGCGGTGGATCGCTTTGATCGCCCAGATGCCGTCAACTTAATACGCATTTTTATACTGCAGGCTTTTCATTGCGTAAATACTCGGAAAATGTACAACCAAAGCATGTGGAACCCTGATCAAGGGAGATAATACCAGTTACTTACATCATAGGCTGCATACGATGTTTACTTCTTCTTGGTTTAACAAAGTTATCGCTCTACACTGTTTATCATTCATTGTTCTCGGCTTAATCAAGATACCGCTCGGACGGGAGCGCGATGTTCAGCACGGCGTTTATCTAATAATGCTCGGAGTTTCTCCAGGAGTAAGAGTTCTTCCTCCCATTCCCAAATTCTTCTTTTCATTTTGCGTTGCACGACGCTGTTTGAGCGTCTAGTTTTTAGAGTAGAACCAATCTGTCCCTGCAGATTACGTGCTTCTTTTTGTGCTGAAGAGATTTCCACCCGAAGTACATCGGTGACTAGCTTCTCTGCCACACAGAGTCTTTTGAAATCCAAAGAGCCACCAGCTGCAGTGCTAAAAGCCAAATTCGACGAGGAGCTGTTGCCCGATATCGATAGACCGTAAACCCTGACGGCAGGAATATTCCTGCTTGGTGACTTTCGGGAGTAGTGGCAAGGTCCAGTTGCTGAGTTGTCCGGGAGGGTTGAAGAGGTGCAGGTCTGCATCGGGTTTGTACTTCTCACCAAAGTGTTTGCAAAAGTTGAGCCCCTTTACGACTTCCTTGAAAGTTAACGAACGGTCGCTTTCGCCGGCTCGCTGCCAGAGGTTGCATACTTCCTTCGCACTTGGGGCGTATAGTATGATGATAGGGAGGAACTAGTTGAAATTATTCCGTTTGTGGTGACTGCTTGGCCAGTTATTGGGAAACCGGATCCGGTCATTGTATTAGACCGATATCTTAAGATGACCCGGCGCAAGCTACTGCAAACATAGTTGGGGGGAGAGTATGATTTGGACAGTTATCCCGTTAAGGAGGGTGAACCTTAGGTACTGGTTGAGTCAGATGAATTTCTAGACAAGTAAGTTCCGAGTGGACCACCATAAGGCATACTGTGCAACCTGATGACTGATTGGCAAATTTATGGCACAAAACGCAACACATGCTGCTGAGTTTGTTGCCTAGTGGCGTAGTTCGATGTTCTACCCGCTCGGGAAACACAGAAAGGTTCCCCTGTTTCACGGGTCTTAATGACCGCACTGGATCTCATTGCTTTCCTCAGTGATTTAGTATCTGACGTTTATCTTGTTACGTAAGAATTTACAAATTAAATTTACAAATTAAATTTTCGAAGCCATCACTTTAGGTAGGGGTAAGTCCTAACACTGAATCCCGAACAGAGGAAGTGAACTATCGTAGCCCCTTAAGGTATAAGTTTGTTAACCAAGTGCGTAGGCCGCTGAGACTTTCTTTGAAGGTTCATTAACTTTGACCGCCTCAAGCAATACTTAGTGAAATAGTTTAGGTTTTATGGCCAAATATTAAAACAGCTACAATGAAAGTGGTACCACTAAGAATTTTAACTCGTGTGTTGTCTAATGAAAGGGGTTTCGAATAGAAGACAGATGTTGGCTCTTAGAAAACCATTACTCAGTGGCAATGGTTGTTCTGCAAAGACAAACTGGCCAAGAAGGTGGTAGTTTGACTGGAGAATCGAAGCAAGCTATACGTACCCTCCGTTGCCATTAGTAACCACTATTTTGGGAGCATGAAACTCTTCATTTGAAGCAGGCAAAAAGCGAGGTGACTTACTGCCATGTAGCCAACAAAGGGGCGGACCCGCTTGGCAGTCGTTGCAGTTTCTAAAATCGCTCAACTGAAATCGGGTTCGTTGCGCGTGCAAGTGAAGAACAACCGCATGCGAAGTAACCCAGTTTACTCTAACCAACTGTCTATTACTAGCTAACGTAATGTGATGTATGCTTTTGAACGACATCTCATGATGCATGTTTTACTGTGCCCATATGATTCGTGCAGTTGCGATTTGACATGATACAATTTCTGAATGCATGCATGGTGCATTTTTACTTCCACTTTGGCGCTATCTCTGTTCCCTGTCTATCCCTCTTCCCATTACTCCGAGCTAAGCCGATTCCTATTGCTACTTGTTCATGCAAAGTCGTAAATGGCTTTGAGACAACCAGTTTTTGCATGAAGTGTAAGCTTCTTAATCTAAATAAGTATTCCAGCCCTCGTGACATCAAGGATTACTGCGAACATTTTGAAATATGCTACGCCACCAGAAAACGTGTGAAAAAAAACAACAACTCATTTGTCTTCTAAAATCGGACAGAAAACTTAAAACCTTACAAAGAATTTGACTTCTACGAACCTATATATTTAATTGTTATATGATGCGCTGAAAGCATTGCCTTTGAGACATCTCCAATTAGCAAACTTTTAGGCAGCAGAAAGAGATAAACGTAATTAGCAAATACGCGCTCCCATCCTTCAACTAACTATAAGACTTTTTAGGTCACGGGAGTGATCAATGAAAATGTATGCCACCTTAGCGACTCGCTAGTATGCAGTGTTTAGTATTTTGTACGATGCCTTCACGAGCCTAGAAACTGATCCCATAACTTGATTCCTGGAATTTACGACAAAAGCTTTATATAAAATCGAGCTTTGCCTTTCTAACATGCAACAGACTATAAAGTTCACCAAAACATCGCTAACAATGAATTCCGTTGACAAGCACCATACGTCCTTTTATTCGGGGACCTGACATATCGCTGCTTTTGCAAAGCGTGCTCACTGTCGTTGCAATCTGACCATCTACCAGATCAACGAAAAATCCTTTATTACCCCTCGTCGTAAAAAGGCCCAAACAGATAGTCGCTAATTATCGACCTATCTATCACATTCCCATTATTGCTAGAGTACTCGAACAATTAATTCTAAGTGGAAGCATGGGCATTATCCATTGCCTTAGACAGCTTAACATATCCAAGCATGGGTTTCACGATAGACGTTCCTGTACAACGTGTCAGTTGCGCTACCTGGATTACATCAGAGAAAACATTGCCACAACTTA
Organism: Dicrocoelium dendriticum; assembly: GCA_944474145.2. Classification (NCBI taxonomy): domain Eukaryota; kingdom Metazoa; phylum Platyhelminthes; class Trematoda; order Plagiorchiida; family Dicrocoeliidae; genus Dicrocoelium; species Dicrocoelium dendriticum. The sequence goes on from OX104066.1 coordinate 70,910,687, forward strand.
TGGAGTTATAATGTTGTTCTTGGATATGAAAAAGCATACGACAAAGTATTTCACAAGCGGCTGGTGGAAAAAACAAGTTTTTGAATCAAACACCCACTAATGGGTTGGTTGACTTCATACTTAACTGAGCTTTAGTCACTGCGGGAAGATTAATATTCCCTACGTCCAAACACTACAGGGGTTTCATCCGGTGGAACATTATTGGCTCTTCCCTTTTCTTACTCCACATCTACGTTATGTCGATGTTCATCAAAACTCGCAAATCATCTTTGTTTGCCGATGACATTAAGATTGTTTATAAACTTCGATCCGAGGAGCTCCAAAGCACAGTGTTTCTCGTTCAAGAACCGATCACTTAACTTGAGATATGGGGCGACACAGCTGAGAAAGTTCACAGCGAGTAAATCATGCATCATTTCGTATGAAAGAGTTAGGTTAACTGCATACTGTGAAACCTCTAACTGAGATCAAGGTATACGATATTCTTCAAGCATCCTTTTCTCAGAGCAGACCGCGAGCAGGCACAAAACAATTTATAACTAACATGCACCATATAATCCATACACCCTCTGCCTAAATTCAACGTTTAATGATCCACAAAACTCCAATCTTTTATGCTGTATCATTATTTACCTAAAAATGCAGATGCGTGACAGCAAACTCTGTAAATCCTTCGAAGCATTCACCAAACGTTTGTTCAGTAGATGGTCCACTTTGAACAGTTAGAAGCACTGCTATAAGCTTCACATCGAGCCTTTTGGTTGCGACTAATTTACCATAACGTTACATTCATGTACAACCACGTAAACCAAGATACAATCCAAATCTTGCTCACTAGATTTGTATAACTTCACCCGAAGGCTTGGCAACAGGACACGTAAACTAATTATAGAAAGAACCCGCACAATTATTCCATCCAGCACATTCCCCATCAGATACACTGTCCGATGGAATACCCTATTAGCCACTATCAGGTCTTGTACAACTGCAAGAACACTCCGCATACAGCTTGGAAATTCGCTGAACCAGAGCTCGCTAGTGACCGTGCTGACATCGGGAAACTCAAAAAATGAGTTCTTCCGAAATGGACCAAGGAATATATGGTCAGTAGAAAAGGCGGTTGCACAAAACTCAACAACAACAAAAACAGTATATTTCAAAGTGTCTTAATGACACAGACGCTCCAGAATACAATTCTCACTCATGCATGAGCATGATCATTACTGTACTATTGAGCTGTCACTGTTCCAGCAACAGCCGCTCATGTAATCGAGAAATACCTGTACTGTTATGAGTAACAACTAAGCACAAGGTGCACGCTGCAGTGTTGGTGACCAATTAACGGCTTCGTGATCATTTGATCGTTAGAATCAATTTGCCCAACTTGCAGCAAAATTTGACTTGTTTAATTTTTCCAAGGTTTCAGTCTGTTAGAGTCGTCTGTGAACAGTACCAAAATGTGAAAGCAGTCGTGAGGAAGATATTTCACTGTTAAATTCCGGCGGTATGATGAAACCTAACTAGGAGAAGCCGCGGAAAGATAAAACATCAGCAACATGAAAGAACGATCCTGATTTTCTTTGCGGTAAAACTTAGTACAGGTGTAAATCATATAGCCATAATCATTCGCGAGCAACCGACGAGTTCCGTAACTGCAACGGTCATACATGCGACATGTCTGTTTGTTTTAGTTCAAATGCTTGTCTGGCTCAAGCTGCGGCGGATGAACGTACGCTGATCTCCTAATTTCATTCACTTTCACTTACTATGGCTTACTGTAACCATTCTTCGCACATGACAAAGAGATATATTGTCAGTGGTAGAGTTTGGTATTTATTCAATATGGACACTGGTAGTATTGAAACTTTTATTCCCCAAGTCGTATTTTGAAAACCTAACTGAAAGTTCCAATGGGACCGACGGCTATTTCTGTTAGAGGGACAACTGGACATACACTTTCTACTTTGATTCCTTTTACCATGAATGCACATTTTTGCACACATGTAGGGTGAATGTACAATTGTTATTTTTTCTCTAAATGGCACCAGCAGTCCGTCAAATGTGATTTTTCCGTTATAGACTCTGGCCCTTCCATCACAGGCTTAAAACGTCTAGAAACTGAAAATTTCGTTGGCAATACTCTCTGAATCACTTCAGTATAAGCTTCGCTGCCTTGCCTTACTATGTTTGAACGCAGCAACTGACAGGAGTATGAAGCAACAAAAAGCTTGACATCCAGTGCACTTCTGCTATTGTTAATAATAAAAATAATAGTAAGAATAAGAAGATAACTTATAAATTGCCCCTGATGCAGAAAACTGCCTGTAGCGGCACGGAACAAGTTGTGTCGAAGTATCTATGCTGTTGCATCGGCCACAAGCATACTTGGAATTTCAGGGTATGCGTTTCTCTTAGTTACCTTATGGTGAATGGTTGAAGCAAAAGCCTAACGTTGAGCACATTGGTGATAAACGTTTTTGGGCGCCTCTTCGAATAGCTCATCAAGGGATTTTTCCCTAAGCATATAGTGATTATGATGTATAGATCTAAGCAATTAGATTGTTGGCTTTTATTTGTCACATTAACTGAGTGTTAGTGGGATGTTATTCCACATATTAGCGCATTGTTGCCGGGGAAGAATGCAGCATTTGCTGCACATGTGGCAGACCCCAGTGACTTGGGGAAGAATACTCAGTTTCGCAAACTTCAAAGGCGATTGACCCGAGAGCTCCATCGCATTAAAATGCTTAGTGGACGAAGAACGCGAAGCAGATGGAATGCTACGCCGAACGCCACAAACACAAGGAATTCTTTGACTTCTTGAAGGCGGTTTATGAACCCACGTTGGAGCCGCTGATGACGCTGATCGATGGTAGTTCAGATGCTACCTGCATGCAGCATGCAGACGTAATGCAGATCTGTCAAAAAGTTGAAATGTCTCGTACAATAGTTCAGAGATCAGCTGACCTACCTACAAATTGGTAATTGTTGTTTATTTTTGGAATCTAAATTTGATGCTATCTACCGCGGTTCTATCGCTGTCTTAAACTTGACCTTGACGTTGTGAATTGATGTTGAGCGCGCCGTTATTTGGAGCATTTAAAAGAATCATCGTGTAAAGCAGTGTTTGAACAAACACTTGTAACGAAATTGGCTAATGTCGAATTTTGTTCAGATCTATGCAAGGTTGGATCGACTGAATTAGTCCTAGATACAACATTTCCTTGATGCTTGTTGGAAAGTTCTCTAAACTCTTCGAGGTGCCTCTCCTTTTGCACCCCATTTGCTGCTCGTCGTTTTACTACCTTATATGTGTTAGAGTTCTAGTTGCTGTCTCCCACTTTAACATGTTTGTCTCGATAAGCACCGACGCGGGCCCCCTGTCTGACGAGTCTAGTGCCACTTGCGAAAAGAGCAACGGTTCAAATTGCATCGCTCATTAATCTGCTGGTATGCAATGTGACATGTACTGGCATCACGAACTTGTACCATCCTCAGAGGAAATCAGTACGACCTACTGTCTTCCAGTGAAAGTTTGCTTTTCAGCTGTGTTGTCTGTTACGCTCGGAGAATGAAGCGCCTAGCTTTCACCAAAGAGTAATTCACATCACTGGCAATCAGCTTGAAAAGTGTTGAGCACGCAACAGCCGAGGTTGCCTCGATTACCACGCTCAACACTTAAAATGGATTTCATTCATTCAATGGGTGTTACAAGCGGGCATGCTGCAGCAGAAGTTACTGCACCAGAAAGAAATGACCACTTACTTATCGGGACTGTCGATGATATCGGTACGCAAGTCAGGTTGTTAACACAAGAGCACTCGCCTCCTGTGCTGCGTGGGTCTTTCCGTAGGAGAATCATGCAGGACAGGTCTATCTCAGCATCAGTAAGCTCGGTATTCATCCGTGTTACGAGTATCCTGACGATGTACCAAAGAGTGGAAACTTGACAAGTAAGACGTTCGGTCAGCGCATTGAGAAGTGCCTGCACGTTGGTGCACAAGTAAATGAGGTCCTGAGGTGTTAGCATCAAATTTGTAGACTTGGTTTTCGAGTGAAGTTTTATGCCGACCCCTTGTGAGATCGGCTGTCGGTCGTTTTATTGTTGTGGTACCGTAACCTCAGGTCCCGGGGGCAATTCTGGGTTGCAATATACAGTTCGCAGGGCCATTAGTTGGCTGCGTACCTGGACCTCCCTTAGCTGACGGATTGTTTTGACTATATCCCGTTTATCGTCGGCATACTGACATGGTCGCACATGAGACCTTTTTGTTCAGGGTTATCCCGTCATAAGGCCTCTGTGGACGTTGATCCGGTGATCACCGATTCGATAGCTCCTCAATTTAACAAAATCTAACTTCCACAAATGTATTGCGTGGAATGGCACATAAATGAAATACGGCCTAAGCATCGGTTTAATTTGAAGTAGACAAAATTAATCTTTGCTAGCATTTAACGAACCCATCTTGTATTAGTGAAATGAATTAGCCTGCATAAGCTCACTACGCATGTTACTGGAGGTCAATAACTTTGGCCAACGATGAGATCGTTAGTTCAGATTTTGCAACACAAAGAAGTATTCGTTTGCAAGGAGGTATTTAAGCTCTATAGATAAAAGTAAAACCACGGGTGGGTTCAGTCAGACGGCCTTTTATTTATTTCGCTAAAAGAGTTCTATCGTTCTTGGAGCAATCGGAATAGATTCAAGCACGATTTTTTATTAGAATTCACTATAGCCAACTCCAAAGACCGGCTGAAAAACGTAAACATGCTTGCCTTTACCACCTTGTCAACATCAACGAGTTCTATGCCATGAATAAAATTCACAAAGAGATGGTCCCTCTGATCACAAACCGATAGGGGCAGTGAATGGAGGTGAAGTCGTCGTCCCACGTTGAGCCTTCATTTTTTTACTTACTGAATGCCGCCACTGGAAAAAATGAGCGTTTGTGGCGTGTGTACTGTCATCACCAGATGAATGACGACAATTTTGATAACTTTAGTATGAAGTTAAATTCCACCCATAGTCAAACTGATTCATAAAGGACATTTCAAAATATTTTTGGACAACAAGCATTCACCTAAACGTGCACCAGAATAACCGACCACTACATAGAGTGAAGCATCCTGTAACTGGGGCTTTTGCAAGCTCCGAGAAATCGACCTGCCATGTCAAACTAACTCTAATGAGCGACGCTGTATCACATCTAGGAAATTAACCGTGGTGGTGGCCCAGTAATTTTCAAAAAGGACTGGTAACAGTCGGTTGCGGATTCTACTTCACAGGGGTCAGATAAATTGCGCACTGCTGACGATTCTGGGAAAGTTGTAATGGCCCACTACCTTTCTATGGAGATGCGACTGCGCCTATAGGTTATAAAGTGTACACATACCATTCAATATTCTTAATACCGGTTGTAAATATGCTAACTTTGTGTGATATTCCCAATTGCTACAAGTCTAATTGATACGTTGGCAGAACCTCTAGAATATGAACTAGTTTCAATGTGAATGGTCTACTATATCGTGGAGTTCCTAGAGTAGGTTAACTTAACGGCAATAGGGTACGAAGGCTGTGGAAGAGGCATTCAACAGCAACGAGATGTAAAGGGTATGTAATTTACAGTCAGCGTCCACACCCGGCAGGATTGCGTTGGCAGGCGTACTAAAGAGGAGAATCTGTAGTTCGAAACAGCGCTGTCTGGTGCTTTTCCAGGCGTGACAAAAGCCTGCTGACGGAGAGCCGACTGTGAGGAATTATCGATGAACAAATTTTTGCCAACGATACGAGGTTAAAAAAACACAACGGATTTTTGCTCGTGTAATGCAAGTTGCAACGTTGGTCCTACAAAGGACACGAAGCGCATCATTATGCCCTTCAGATGCATGTGGATGACAAATGACAAACTAACGTTTGCAGCACAACTAATAATTGTTGACTAAGTCGGTGTTCTTGGGTTAACAAACGAACAATAGACTAAGACGTCCTGGTATCTCGTCCAAAGTCATTATTTGGTCCAGTTGCTTAAGTTATGCAATGGACTAAGTGGTCTTGACACGCTTATCTTTGCGCCTTTCTGGCATAATAAATGTCTTCATCTTGTAGGCGAATCGACGGCCTTCCAGACCTAACTTCAATCATGTTATTCATGTTCAGGTTGATCGTCAGCTTTCCGTTAATCCGTTGTCTTCATTCCACACAGTTTTGGGACTTACGAAGTATACGCTAGCTGCATTAAGGCTGGTCCAAATGAAACTGTTGTTTAGTAGTGAAGCACCCTTTGACTTGTCTTGCAATTACTTGTCTTTGTTTAGTTTCCCTTTAAAAAGGAGTTACAATAGTATGCGGTTTTGGATGCCTGGAAAACTCAGTGTTGCTAAATCAGCTATCCAGAAATGAACTTCACCCAGGTGTGTGTAATCTTTTACGCGACTACTTTACGGATCATAGTCACTTCATTAAGTGGAACGGTATGAAATCCTCTGTTCTCCGTCCGACTGCGGTGTGCTGCATGGAGCGATCCTACCATATCTTCTATTCTCCTTATAGGTTGAACATATACCTATACAACTCACGTTTATAGGGTGCAAATAAGCTGATCATATTGTGCTGAGATGTAGGCCCCCACTAATCATGATTCTTCATCACTTCAACGTGGGTTGGAAGGTCTGGTGGAATAGTCTTTATCCAGCTCGCTTACGCTCAATGCTTCTACATGCAGTGACGTAATATCTCCTTTTCTCCGTGGCGGTATGTTGTAATCCCTTATAGATTTTTCCCTCACACTTACTGCGAATGATAATCTCATGCCCAGCACTTCCACCGTCAAGTATCTCGGAGTCTTTTTGTCCCAGCAATTTTCTTGGACCACGTATGTCTAAAACTTTTCAAAAAGTTAGGAAACCTTCCTTAAATGCCCTCAGACTTAAGGTGCTTTTAGTCCTTTATCCTATAATAGTCAGGTTTCTGACTTCTTGCAATCTTCCCATTGGTTCTACTGCTCACCTCTCATTTCACTGGACTACTTCAGAAAGATTACATCTTATTGGTGTGATCTATAACGCACACTTCTAGATGCAGCGATTTATCTAGAGATCCGTTAGTTGATTTGCTCATCTCTAGATATCTTGATGACTGCAATGATATTTCTTCTAATGTACTAACTGATTGAGTTTATTCAATTCACAACGATCTTTACAAAACACTCTGTTTCTCTTCTACTCATTCGGAACTCCGAATTTTATTTTCTCGCACGCCCTCGTATCGTAATACTGTCTAGGCTTATCCATCACGTTTGTTTGTTGACCCAGCAAAACACAAACATGCTGCACGAGCGGTTGTTGACTAACAGTTGTACCATTTTCCCCTTGTTTTTCCTAAGTATGTACGTTGATATTATCATCCAGGTGTCCGTAATGGTGGTTTAAATGCTGAAAATGAACCCATTATGGCCCATAAAGTTTATTTTGACGACTTGAGGTATGAACATGCCCCAGAAATATCAAAGTGAGCGCGGTTATCGCACGTTTTCTTATTTATTGTGATTTAACTAGTTAGCTTCGCCAGCCCTCGAGTTAATTCAATCTATTAAGCGTTCAGCGCAAGCCGAAATTTTACACGCTTGCCATACCTTTGAAGTACAGTTTACGCTACTTTCACTAAAAATTTGTACGTCGACTGCTGCTTCCTTGTTGGTGGCTGTGGTGCAAGTATGGGGAAATATCGGTTGCAGTTGCGAACCTTTCTGAAGGAAGGTGAGTCAATACGGACGTCCAGAACTCAGCCAAATTTCTAACGCTACCCGCAGTATAAGTAGTATCTGCTAAAAATATTATAACGATAAGGTAGCAAGCGCCTAGGCTATTAGCATAGAAAAACTGCTAGTTCTATGGAAGATGAAGCGATTTTGATAGTTAAGTTTGTGTCTGATATTCCTACTGACTGGAGGTGGTCGGACATCAACGCCGTCTTGGCTGGTTGATGCGCAGTGCTGGCAGTGGGTTGTATACTCAAACTGGAAAGAAAAACGAGACTGGGATGCTGAGAATTTCCTTAAAGTTCCACTGTCGGCATCTTCGAACATTATAATATCGGTTACCATTGAACAATGTTATGATACGGTTAAAAAAACCAAGGCTTGACAAGTCCCGTGGAATGGTTTATGGGAGTAATGTTAGTGCACTGAAGTTACACAAAAGTGAAAAACACACCACGTTAACGCAGAGCTATATCCGTCTAACCCGAGTTCGTGGGGTTGGTGCGCACCATGTTGATCCGCTTCTTATCGTCACTCAATGAACAGAAATCAGAAATGTAATGCATCGTCGAGTCGTTTTTTAAAAATGGGTAGCTTGAGCGCTGAAAGGAAAAAAGTCGAAAGAGAGTTCCACCATTGACAAACTCGAAGTGAAAAGTAATTCCGGCGGCTCTCAAGCCGACTGCATTGGGTGGGAAGTTTCAATTTATGACCCCTTAATTCTATGTTGTAGCTAAGCTTCAGGAGGTGGCGGCAATGGTGACCGAAGTCTTTTAAAATTTGGAACGCCAGGATGAGGTCACTTCGTAGACGGCGATATATTCCGCTGTACACTTCCAGGGCTTTCAGTTGCCCATGGTATTGCAGATGGGACAAACAATTAACATTTTAATTGCCCGTCGCTCTGTCGTCCCCAGTGCAACCTGTTCGCATTTTAACCAGGGTTGCGGATCCTAGGTCGCGTTCTCTTCATTGGTCCTCACATACGCATTGATCATTTGGCGGAAGATGGAAGGATCGAACCTCCCGAATGCCCTCCGTAACAGACCAGCATGCTGCTTTGCAGTTTTGGACTCTTGCAAGGACTGCGCCGAAGAGCCAAGGTCGTATTAGATTACCACTCCAAGGTCTCGCTCTTGTGACGTTCTGTTCAGCATATCGTCTCCAAACTTATATGTGTACGTGGGCTTGGGGCGGACATGCAAGGTTTCGCACTTGGCCGTGTTAAACAGAAGCAGATTTTGCTTTTAACATTCAAAAGCGCAGTCTAAGTCTCGTTGCAACATGTGATGATTATCATGGCAGTCGATTGCCCTCCATATCTTGATATCGTCTGCAAAAAACAGGAAATTTGACTTCCTGACACTCGTAAGGTCGTTACTGAAAAACTAGAATAACCGCGGCCCAAACACGGACCCTTGTGGAACACCGCAGTTCACACCAATTGGATCAGAATATGAACCTCGAACTCGAACTTGAAGGGATTGCTGAAAGAGGAAGTTTCCGATCCATCCAAGGATTGTGTTACCAACTCCGTATCCTTGCAGCTTTTGGGGAAGGATGCGGTGATCTATGCGGTTGAATACTTTGAAAATTTTAGGTAGATGACAACAATGCCGGTCCCACTCTCGGCTATCTCGGTCCAAATGCCACGGGCAAGCAGTAGGTTGTTAGTACATGATGGTTAAGGCCCCGAAGATTTTTACCGGTGTTTGGTTTAGGCTTTAACTCATATCTCCATGCACTCGTATATCCTCGTTTGAGTGTACCATAAATACATAAAACTTCCAAGACTGTATACTCCTGCTCAAGCCACATGTACAGGCTTCTACAGTTATGCTTCCTGGTTTCAGCGAACCAACCAACATGCGTAGCCTCGGGTTCGCAGAGACGACGTTCACACTTTGTAATGAATAACGAAAATAGCTGTTCCCAAAGGGGCTAAAAGAAGTTTCCAACTTAATTTTCGAATTCTGCCTAACTGTTACAACAGCAGAACAGCATACAATTTAAGACAGTACTCGGCAACTCAGAATTATAATTAATGCAGTCAACTTTGAAGAAAATGTCTGACGTTAGGGGCTTTGCCGCACCGGGCTCGTAGATCACTCTGTGATGGTAAATGTGTTAAGACAGGCCTGTCGCACGTAGTTACAAAACTTTTGCGTGTCATTTGCTTTCGCTCCAATGGACGCAATGCGCAACTAGAGGCATGGTGAGCTGGAGAGAGCAGGGAGAAAATTCGTTCTCATCGGCACTTGGGCACATTCCTTTCGATCGGAATTCCGGTCTTAAGTCTGAATTTAAATGAGGCAGCTGTGAATAGGAAATGGGGGGTCCTAACAATTGACCTACTTATAGCCATTTAAACGAACCAGTCGTAGAAACCAATAAATGTTAAAATAAATAGTTGTGACAGAACTATGGTGCATATGCATTCATTCGGAAACGGTAAAATGAATTATGCTTGTTACATTTGTGACTACAACTGGAACCAATCACATTATGAACCAAAGTGCATACCACGAATCGCATTCACTGACCAATCCATCCGAATTCTTAAATGAGTACACCGTTTTTGCGATTTCTCGATAAGGAGAAAGTTGTCACTTTATGATGTGAAAACTAATGTACATCATCGCTTATTGATAGCTCGTGATTTTGCTACATCCCTAGGCCAAAACATCCATCCGAGCTGCATAACAGTGCATTGTAAGTGTTGTAGTCAATTCGTTATTTTTATTTCGAGTCCACAAAATCTTCATTCGCTATCTATGCGATCCTCTGTGAGGGACCAAGTGCTTTAGTTGGGAAGTCGAACCTGGAGTGCTGAGACTTTAATTCATGAAGTGAACGGTGGACAATACGTCGCATAAGGAACAGGTAGTTATCCCACTGCCAGAAAGTTGTAATGACCGTAGACAGGTGAAAACAGAACGAGTGGAAGCGCATGTGTTAATAAATCGTCTCTGTCGTGATTGAACATTTTAACTTGACATTTAGATTCTGTGAGACATCGTCAAGAGCAAAGTACAACCCAAAGCTATGTAATAAATTAACGTGAGCGCGCATAAATACAACTACAATGATTCTCACATGTCAAGCATTTCTGGGAAATTTTGATATCAACCGGGTTTCGCTTACTGCGTTTACTCATTTTATACTAGTGGTTGGATTATTTACTTGCTTCGCTGTGTCAGAAAAGATTGAACAATCAAGAAACAGGCGTTAGAGTACGACGTAAAAACTAGAAGCAATGGCACTTTCTTAAAAGTATTAATTGACTAAATAAAAAGATTTGACCGGACGGTGAGCGCAAACAGAGTTGAGCTTATTAAGCTACCCACCCGCCTCATCCTCGAGTATTGCAGCAAAATATACGGTGATATGAGAAAGAGAAAGAGAATGTCTGAGGAGCATCCGCAGAAGTCATTTACTAATCATCTGATTGGTAAGCACTGTGTTATGAGCTATCCAAAATGTTGCAACAAACTTCAACTCGAACCACTTCGGATTCGACGACTGAGACACAAGTTTCTGCTGTGTTGCAACCTGCTGCACATAAAGACCTATTCCGATTTGCCTACACTCAACTCAAGAGCTTTCCAATAAAAATTGCACATTGAATATACTAAAGGCTAGAACGAACACACTACTTTCCACCTGGTCAGATTTAGCCATATGTGGAATAACCTACCAATCACACTCAGGTCATGAGACAATCTAACAACATTTAGATGCCGACTATTCCATTGCCTTTTTCTAAATACTATAATCACTATATTTACATAGAAAATAATCCCTCGATGAGCTATTCCAGGAGGGGTCCCAATACATGTAAACATCAATGTGTTCAAAAATAGGCTTTTGCCTCAACCTTCCACCAGAAGGTAACTAGATGAAACGTGCACCTCAAAATTTCCAAGATGCATGTCGTCCATGTAAGGCATGGATACTTTTGTACACATTGATATATGCCGATACGGACACTGTTTCTGGCATCAGGATAAATAAACGCATTATTATTATGACTACAATGAATAATTTTAAAGCCTTTGATAACTCGGGCAAAACCCACGATTACATCGAATATACCGATCAGATGTCTACACGTTAAAAGAAAAGGTTGGCGCCTAGCAACCTACATAGGATTTTGTCATCTGTCTTGGTTGCTGGCATTGAACGGTCAGGCACCGCAGATTTCATCTAAGGTACCACTGAATTTCACAGACTGGACGACATGAGCGTTACTCTCAGCTTACCTGGTGGTTGGGACACAGATCATATAAATTAAAATGTCATCAGTAGTTCTGTGGAACGAAGCAAATTCAAGTAAATGTGACTAACCAAATTGCTTCTAGAGACCACGGACGTAAGGCAGATGGTAATTGGTTTATGAAGGTACCGCACCACAGGCAAAATAGCCTATACGTACTAGAATCAAAGTTAACATCACGTGTGTACAAACAGTTGCGCCCGAGGAAATTTGGAAATAAGTAGAAAATAATCGTGTTTTTTCAATAGCCCCAAATTCGGCAAAGTTAATGCTGTCTGTCTTCGAAATAAAGTCAATCAAAAGTACCTTTTCGTCTCAGCGTAAAGGTCTGACCAATAGATCTCATTTATTTCAGGACTGTTTGCTGGGAACAACCAGGTTGCAGAATGTATAGCCCAATTAAATACAAAATATGTTCTGCCACTTTATTCAAAGAGTAATGATAACATCCCCGCAGTTTGTAGTTTTCAACGCCGGCAGGTATGCAAACCGAAAGCTGAGATTCGGCTTGCCTTGTAGTAGCTAAAAGAACTTTTGAAATGTGAAATCTCTTGTTCTAACCCTGTAAATCAATGCGTTGGAGATATAATGTATTTTTAAAATGCAACAATGAAACTATTGAAAGCTGAAAACTATTTGTACTTAAAAAAAGCTAATTTACAAGAGATGGTTTGAAACCTGTTGGTTTATCATAGAAATTTCACCGATTAATTCGGGAAGGACGGTTGGAAGAGACCGTATTCAGTGAACCGTAACAGGGACCCGACTTGTATTGGTAGTACAAGTTGTGTCCCAAGCTTTGCATATTTAATCAATGGCTTAGTACGGGAGCACTTTCCAGGACTGTCTGAATTCAAAAATAAACCAAATAGAAAGGAAGTCATTTTTTCATAGTCGTTGATGAGAATCTTGTAAACTTTTTGGAACAACCCATGAGTTCAAATGGACAAACGATTTATAAACCGATGGACTAATTGGGAGTGAACGCGCTCAAGGTAGCAAGGATTGGTCGGACCAACACTGTTGTTGTTGTGTCACCTGTACAACATGGATAACCACCAACTGGTGGAGTGCCAGTTAACTGTCTTGTACCAATAGCAATCACACAGTGCAGAGGTTATTTGAAGGAATTGTTCGAAGAGTTCCCACATAGGCTTGGTCCTTCACCATTTTGGGTTACCCTTGGTTCTAGAGATGAATGTTCAGTCACTCCAGCAAACTTAAGCTGAGTGCAACAGTCATCTAAGCAAAGATGATAACGCGCTGAATATCCTCATGCGGAAGGACACGTATACTGAATTTGTTCCAAGTGAATGTGCACAGTGTCTACATCCTCAGATTGTGTGTACCTAGACAGCCTGGATAATACCAGAAGAAAGGCTTGCTAGCCATAGAACAGAGGATAAAGTTCGGGTTGAAGCTTATGATTGTGGGACGCCACAATAATCCTCGCCGCCTTTGTTACACCAAGATTGTCACAAAGTCTGGAAGGGGTTTGCTCCTTCGGTTCAGCGCAATTAGTTGTCTGTCCGCTGAACAATCTCTTATTGGTAGATATTTCTATATCTACTCAGTTTGGCCTACCTATTTTGGCAAACAAGTGAACAAATCAGCGGTGGCCATATGAAAATGACATTACAACTATAAATCACCTATCCGAGTTCATCATATTACCTCACTCGTAAAAATGTCTATTTCCAAAAGCTAATGGAAAGCAAACCATCTTCATTACGCGCCGCGGAAACGGACGTTCATGGTAGATATTGTAATGTAATTAGGTCAACAGAATTACCTAACAAGTCAAATTTCTAAGTAGCCAGTTCATAAGTTCAGCTCAATCATTATGCTTCATTCCCAGTGGCTTGTTTCTCATACCCGTTTCTATGAACAACGGTTCCGGCCAACAAGTTAGTGTTGGACTTCAACTAACCAATCAATATATTATGTTCCATCTGGGTGGGGGTGTGCAAAACGATCTTCTGCGTAGCTTTATGAGGTCATACCGGCTCATTTCGTGTGTGATGACTAACCTCATGTGAGAACGGAATCATCTATATTGCACGGGATCCAAAACAGATATTTATCTTTTGCACAAGTGCTATCCCCACAATGATATTTCACACTACTGAAAGCCAAATGCAAACCGCAGCTCTTTATCCCCAACTTGACCATTCTAAAGCAGTCTGAACCCGTTCACGAAGCGTAACTTCGGGAAACAGTAAACTCCAAATGTTTCTTGCTAAGCACTACCGCAAATTCTACCACAACTATAGTTGAATGGAATACGGAGAAATGGTCCCGAAATGGACGGAGATGTCGTTTTATTTCGTAACCAGTAACACCTATGGAAGGTCAAAGAAGAACCGGGGATTTCAAAGATAGAACTGGAAATAAGAAATTCATAGGCGACTTTTGTGACCATAATAGTAATATCAGGTAGTAAACCAATACGCAGTAACATCAGATTCCGGTTAAAATGACCACACAGTTTTCAGGAGAAGTCAAAGTGAAGCACTGCGGCGCGCGTTGCTTTTGGTATCCGACACACTACTAGCATGAGAAATAAACCATAGCTGACGTTTGTCATGTGATAGATATCCTTAATTAGCGCTGCAATTTATTTCTTAACATTTGTTTTCCTGCGCATAACGCTGGGGTGATATGTAGAGTAAAGTTTGGCGGCTTGTACATGAACACGATTTGGGTACTTCTTTGCTTTTAGTGCGCAAAATAATGCAAAATGGAACAAACTGCCTTGACATGTGTTGCGAAAGTACAAGCAACTTGTATAGCTCGAAGTATAACACTCGGAAACCAGCGAACTGTGTATAGTAACTAATTGCTTAGGATTCTATACGTAGATTAAAGTAACCAAATCAGATTACACCGAAGTACTAGTTAGATTTCGGAATGTTGTGATGTTATGTGTAGTATACCTGCACACTGCAACGATGGGTCTCTCTTCGTACCCTGTTAGTATCCCTGAAACCTTTGTTATTCCCTTTGGCAACTACTGCTGCCCTTGGAAACTTAGTCGAAACAACTCACTCGGTTAATTCAACGGTAAATATCTCAGGGCTAGGCTCTACCCTGCGATACAGAAAACGTTTTCTTAGTTCGCTATATGTTCTGCACAACGATGTCAGATTGTCGCAATATTCGACTGCCATCTCAAGCTTTTGGAGTGAAAATATACTCGTAGAGACAGTAGTTCCAAGAATAAGGTCATGATAGAGAAATCGCAAGAAAATTGTTGCTTTAATCATGTGTGAATTCCACTGTCAGCACAGCTAATCTATGCAAACTGAGCAGTTAACAATACTGAGGCATCAGCATAAATGTGCAATTTTAACGATTGTTGGAGATACGATTTAAAGTACTCACGTTGAATGGGATGACACCAAATGATTTCCGTTTCAATGTGTTCAATACTTCCAGCACTGCCGGTGAGTAAGTCGCACAAATGATGGAAGCATGTATCAGAATAGATCTGTTAGTCAGATAGTGTGTTCAATTGGAGTTTATCCAAGTTTAATCAGTGATGACGCCATGAGATGGTAAAGGAAAAATTCGCGGGCAAAGATTAATAACCGAGTAGGGTAGAACAGGACGATTGCGAAGCAACGTGGACACTATGTGTTGGGCAATCATCAAGTTCCCACTGAGCGGGAGACGAACATGCTGCGTAAGCAGCCAATCATACACTGAAATCGATTTGGTACCGGTGCAGCCGTTCTACGTGTTGTTGTTTCCCTAATTGTCCAATCAGCCTACCAGAAATCGATGTGTCTAGTGCAGTTAACGGCCATCTTCTCACCTCGAATTTATGAGACTGGTGAATAGGATAAAAGGAATAAACGGAATATTTGAAAGTTCGTTTGGACAAAGTACTTATTGGTTGTTCCCATGTTCGGCCAACAATGTCTACCAGTCATCCCCGCATAACGCCCGTCACCGATTGTTTCCGCTTGTTGGTCTGAAACGCGTTGGAGTTTGAACGTCGTTTTTATCCTATAGTTCCAGAGGGCGGAGCGTCCCACTACTAAATACGAGCAAAAGGCACCTTCCAACACCATGAAAGCGCGTTAGTAAATCACTGCGCTATGCAACTAATGAATATGATCGTAGACATCGTTTGACGGAGTACGTACGAAACGAAGTTTCTTAAAATTAATACAGCACAGAGGAAAGCAACGTTAATCGCTTTCTTCCCATGAGTCATACTGTGTAATATAAACTAATGGAATATTGCGTGTAACATGTTCTCTCAGTGAAACATATATGTATGCGACATTAGAAATCTGTTAGCATTATTGTGTCGAAATTAACACTAGGGTTGAGCGGTTTATGAGCGATTTGGAAGAAATGAGAACAAGGGAAATAGTTTCCCTTCAGAAGTGAGTAAACTTCATTGTGAAATAATGTCTTGCTTGGTTTCGGAACAACTTGGGCTAAATCCTTTGCACCGCGTGGACTATCCGCATCTCACAAAACCGCAGTCAGTCCAGCTGGATTAAGTTCGGGAAACAAAGCCACCGTCAGAAAGCACAACGCTTCCCCGATCGCTTGATTTCACTTACCTTGTTACATGCCTCTGATAAACAAATTAAAAATCCACATAAACCCACCTGCGGTTGATCACCTTTGTATAATGTTAGCTTTAAATGTGCATGGTTTGTGACACCTCTTCCAAACTAGTGGGCAGATGCCAAAACTACATCCCACGGGAGCTATGAAACCAATGTCTCCAGTTACTCAGGCTTCCAACTGGTTTTGGGGACTACACGGATAACTCCGAATAAAGTCTCTCTTTGGCATAGAAGCGGTGAACGTATCAGCCACCGGACGCAGAAAGATGCAGATCACTGTTGTTTTTGTAGGCGCTGTTGATAACTGCAGCTCGGTAGCCAGAATGCAAAGTCCTATTGTCAACCCCTATCCTAATATTTATGGTTAACCAAATTCGTATTCTGCTCCTAGCATATAGTGGAATGGTTTAACTTGACCGCTGTTATATCCTAGGAATAAATGTATAGTCGGCGCCTAGTATACTGAAGATGACAATCGTTGCTTGCTTGTCTTTTCCAATATGGATGTCCAAGTAACGCTTGATTTCCTGGTCTGGTCTAGACAATCCGACTCCGAAGCTTCGTACTAGGCAGGCGAAGTTTAAGTCCTCTACCCAACACTATCAACTTAAGTTAAATAGTAAACACCACTGGCGAATGTGGTAACTTATACGTACGCGTATCAGTACAGTCGTCATTGCACCGTGAAAGCACCAGTATATCCATGACGCCATGATTCCTTTTGTAGGCACGAGTATCGCAGTGTATTTGGTATTTTGATGTATGGTAAGAAAGAAGCTGTTGCAGAGTCTATTGGCATGTGGGGTGGACGGTGCTTTTCTAACCCATCAGAAATACAGTTTCGAGTAAGATAACATCACATTGACAGACGACTGTGCATCGTCTGCCTTAGTAACAGCCAAATGTAACGTTTGTAACATTCTAAGAGCAATTCAACTGATTGCTTGTGTCCATGTTACTTGATCAATTGGTTGCATAATCCTAAACACTCGAATGTACTGCGTTGGCGCCAAAAATAATCCGACGTCCACTTGCGAGACAGAACCGAATCCATGTGTTTGGGACCAACGAACTCTTTCTGTCGTTACCGGAAAGGGATGGTCGGCTGGGTCTTTTAACTCTGTGTGAAACTCCAACGAGATAGACGACCGGTTAATGTATTTATGGGGATAGACAACATTTCGCTTTCGACACAAAAGCCTCATCAGGCTGATGAAGCTTTTGTGTCAAAAGCGAAACGTTGTCTATCACCATAAATACATTAACCGGTCGTCTACCAAGTTTTCTGAAATGATGACTTCCCGATCGGTTCCAAGTGTGTTCCAAGATATTGACTCTAACGAGGTACTCTGGGATAGGTTAATGTGCACCTTGAAGCGTTTTGTGATAGTTATGGATGTTTGACCACATCTATTTTGTCCGCAAAATGAATTTTAATTATCAGCATGCATCAGCACAGTGGTTCTGGTTAAAGTAGGGACAGTGGAGTTAATATAGGCTTCTACCTCGGTAGAAATTATAATTCCGGAAGTGAAATGACCACTGTAGGCCACCGGGGGCGTCTCCAGGTTTCGGATCTAGAACGCTTTTCCTAAAGTAACTGTGAGTAAATCCCATATGTTGGCAGTCACAATGCATAGGCAGTCACAGACAATCAGTGAGGGTACTGAGATGGCCACCTGTTTCGTCATTAAATACTAAATCTCATAGGACGATGTCATAGCCAATGTGACCGGCTATAGGGTCACCGACCACTCACTTCTGAGGAAAGAAGTGGGTGCGTAACGGAGGGTGGATGTAGTACTTCGGTGGCCACGGCTTCTGCGAAAGCGTATGAGCCGCCTGGTTGTCAACGGCCTCCGTGCTCTCCTGCAACTTCTATGGTCCAGGAAGTTTCTCCTGGCTACCCTGTTTTTTCATTCGGGTTACGAGGGCGTCCTAAGTAGTCTGCTCCTAATCAAAAGCAGTGTTATCGTCATTGTGGAGGTGGGTTCCCAACGGTATGCGATATACGTCAATCGCACCGCTGCCTTGCGGAGCAGATCTAAAAGATCCGAAGTTCCGTTGGGGGTCTCTTAAGTCAATCCCCTTCTTCGGCCTCGGAAGCTACATAACACACAACACATGGATCAATGCCTCAATGTATTTCTGTTCTTTGTGCTCTTTGCCATCGCCACCGTCGGAAGAGGTGCTGCTACCCAATAGGCTATATTACGTTCTAACACCCCACAATTCGGTTACTTTATTCCACATTTGTTCGACTCCTTCGTCCTCGGCATTTCTCCTCTGTTTCCGAGTCCACTACACCGGGTTGCCTTGGGCTAGTATCCTCGCTATACAGCGAAGGAATTTTGGTCCGATGGTGAGGTGCCAGGTAGTACTATGAAGATTTTTCTAGCGCCCATTTCCCAATTCAAGCTGGCCACCTTTGATGTTCGGAAGTAGAAACAGTTCGGAGTATAAGCACCCCTTGCTCCCACGCTTGAATCCAATGGATTGGTGTATGCTGCATCAATGTACCCCAATTACTTGACCCTAGCATGATGCTACTACTCGTTTCAACATCTTAGATTTCCGTTGGCATTTTCGCGTTGCGCCTATCTAGAGAAGTAACCACCGAGTCCACTGGATTGCCTGCGTGGGGCTTGTGTTGAACACATAAGCTGAGGCCGCGCGATTTGTCTGGGTCCTTGTAAACAGTTGAATCTGTGCGATCCGACTTGAGACTTCAGTGCGACTTCCTAGTCGCGGGACTAGCAGGTGTTACTTGTTCTTTGTAGCAGCGTACGCTCCCTTAAGACTGCAGCCCGGAATCAGTTAAAGTAGAGTTCCGCTATCAACCGTCCGATCTTCGCAAAAAGCGCAGTACAGACAACCTGTTGCTTGCGAGGATTTAAAGGAGCAGGGCATGGACTCGGCGGTTAATATGCCATGATACTCGCAGTACTGACAACAGTGACCGCGTACTACAGCTCGAAGACGATCCCCGCCTCTTCCTATCGAGTACTAGCTTTCGACTTTCCTGGCATCAACACGCGACCTGGAGGCTCCCTCTGCCTGGTCAGCTATGGACATAGATTGATCACGTCACCATCAGCTGTCGCTGGCAGGCAAGCGTAAAGTATTGCAGATCGATATGGAATACTTACCTCACTTCGGATCACGTGCTCATGTGTGTGCCAAGATAGCTGTACGTTTTGGTGTCTCTCAACGATATCACTGGAAACGGCCTGAAGTGACTGACCATTCTTCCCCGAACGTTGTTAGTACGTTTTAGAGTGCGTCGGCCTCAACTCTCAAGAGCACCTCATGCACACATTCAAAGCTTCTCACGCAACTCTGCGACGCTGGTCTATGGTTTCACCAGTAGTCCTGTCAACCACTGGAGCTCTGAACCATTTCTCCGGCTTCTCGATGCTCGTGGAGCAATTCCAGCTGGCGTTGAGTAGCATTTAATACGAAAGACCACTAACACTGAACCCAAACAGCTCCTCCGGAGGGATCGCGAGTCCTGGTGGACGCAACGGGTCATTGATAGGGAGCAGGCGGTCAGCACAGG
The DNA here is from genome assembly GCA_944474145.2 of Dicrocoelium dendriticum. Lineage (NCBI taxonomy): Eukaryota > Metazoa > Platyhelminthes > Trematoda > Plagiorchiida > Dicrocoeliidae > Dicrocoelium > Dicrocoelium dendriticum. The sequence goes on from OX104066.1 coordinate 70,930,868, forward strand.
AATTTCCGAATACTTTCCCGCCTGATCCGATCCACTGGAGTCAGGATGCTGACTGTAAACAAAGTTTTGGGTGAAACAAATGGCGAGCCAATCCACTGCCAAAGACGTCGACTTGTGTGTGAGACTGAGTACTTTGAGCAGCAGTTTAACTGGTCTGCAGTACCTGTGCCCCCTCATGCGGGAATCCTTAGTGCTTCCTGAGGTGTAGTCGATTCACCATCATCTCAGGCTGAGGTTTCTCTTGAGCTACGCCTCCCAAAGCACTGCAAACTCCTCGGCCCAGACAAACCCTCTTCGGCTCTTGTGAAAGCTCGTGGGGTAGCACTTGTTCGGGAGTTAATTTCCACCCACCCAGGTGTTTGAACCACCGAAACAAGCCGGCTGATTGGTGTCCAGAGGACCTCGTGCCCGTTTTCTACAAAAAGAATGTCTGGACAGACTACGCTAACCACCGAGTAATTAGTCTCCTCTGCGTTGCTTCTAAAGGGCTCGCCACCCTGCCTTTACGGGGGCTGTCTGGTCCGCGAACAGAACATACGCAAAGAGCAAGCTGGGTTCCGCTTTAACCGGAGTTGTATCGAGCAAATCTTACTCTCCGCCAAATACTAGAGTGTCGACAAACGTTTGGCCGGCCAACGTGTAAGTGACAGATTCGCTTGGGGCTCGAGCGACTCGTAAAACCCCCCGGGTCCAGCCAAGCAAGGGAGCCGAGACGTTAACTGGTTGACATGGTTAGGAAAACAATGAATCACACAATAGCTCGTAGAAGCAAGTGTCAGATAAGGTTATCTGGAACAAGCTTCGATAGCTTGGTGGGAGTTGCAAGGAAAACCGGCAGCTTTGCATAATTAATCGCATGGGATAACCAAATAATTGGTTATCCGGAATCACGGCAGTAGGCGCAGATGGTCTGGTTATCTGACTATGATTTTGAAACCCAGACTGCGGTTTTCCTGTTAATTGTTCCGCCTACACAACGATCGTTTTCGTCTTAGATATACGAGCCGGGTTGGACTCAGTTGACCGAGATGCTCCATGGAGCTGTCTTTAGTGAAGGAGAGTACTAGAGAAGTACGTCAACATTCCCTGAACCATCCACTCTCCAACCTCAGACTGAGTGCAGTTGTACGGCGGACTTTCACACCCCCTTTATTATCATCAGTGGTGTGAGACAGGGCTGGTCGGCATCACTCTTCTTGTTCAAGTTCGCTATAGATTATATCCTGAAGAGTGCGCTAGAGAACTGCGCATCCGGTGGCGTTGAGTTCTTTTCGGTGGGACCAACTTCGCGACTTGGAGCGTGCGGACGACAACCCTGTAGTTTGCGATGCTTCCCGGGCCGCCCAAAGTGTGCAGTGTTGGGTGGAGATGTCTGCCTCCCAGTTTGCAATGACTTGCAACCCTTCAAAGTGTATGGTCTTCGTACAGGACTAGATAAAGCTGCTCCCCCTTACCCTTTCAGATCCTTCTCTAGACGTGGTAGAGAACTTTTTTCACCTAGGAAGCTGTATCAGCGGTAACAGTTTAACGGATGAGATCTCTTTGCTCGTCTCTAAGGCACTCACTGTTTAACAAGCACTGAGCATGATTCGGATTAAGCATAAGTTGGTGACGGCGGAATATGCTAGTGATCCATCGCCCAGCCATTGATCCGATAAACAAATGGCAAGAATTTCATCAACGCCTAGTCATAACCTGACTGCTGTGTGTGTGTGTGTGGGTGTATACTTTGTGACCAGCCTTACCCTACTCTGGTGAGATCAGCACTCGTTGCCCTCACATTGACTTCCGTTAGTGGTTTGCCTTTCAGTCCGCAGTCGTATGGGTGTCAGGTTATCGTGTGCTTTGGATAATGGGTTCGGCTGAGCCTCCGCGCCAGAGTGGCCATCAGACGATCCAGTTTGCAGTCTCCACTTCACATGCGGCCCGACAAAAGGGGCAGAGAGACAACTGTGACACAGCCTACGCGTAGTCTCATGGACGCTTGCGCTCCTACACAGCGTGCCGATTGGACGGGTTCAGTTTAGAGAGAACGCGTCGGGTTTCCTTCAGGCGCTCATTGATGCAACAAACAGGGATGCAGCCGGACCTACATTCTTAAACTGGGTGTATATCTATTCTACAGCATTTAGGCGCCGCATGCTAACGTAAACATAACGGTCCGCTTGGCGCCTAAAATTAGTTCCTGGGCAACAACCTTCGTGCCATTAGAAAAATTCGCAGCATTTAACCGTTCTAGAACTTCCAGTTTCAATCTGTCCATCAAATTCCTATACCGTCAACTCTCTTTTCCGCTTCTTGATAAAGCAGGATCTACTAGCGCCAACGAGGCTTGAAATGTTTCCAAATTAGGGGTAATAAAATAATAACGGGTTAGAGTGCCCCTACACTGAGCACGGAGGCTACGCTCTTGCTTCGATGGGAGGCTTCATGTCACTGATGCACTGCGTACATTGTCAAAGTTATTTGACCATCAAACTTTCGGTACATCCAACGAAACTTTGCGCATTACTGCATTTGGAACAGAGTTCGTTTCACGTACCTGCACGGTTAAATGAGAACGCAAATATCGTGATACATGACATTACATAGTATGAGGCCTCGTTAACGCTACTGGTATTCATCTATAATTGGTCACATTTTCATACAATCGTACTTTTAATCAAAACTAGTCACTCCCATTCTGACGCAGTAACCGTTTTGTGCCAGTGGCACTCTCACCGGGACACATTAAGGAAGAATAAACTGTAGCTAAAATATTTTCTGCGCGGTTTTGCGCTTTCAGTACTGCGGTATTATGATTTGAGAAGCTATTTCCAGTAAGCGTGGACGGTACTTTAGGCCAGGAAAATTGCCTTAATAGCACGCACTAAATTTGGGGAAATTGTTCCTAAGTGGCTTAAATTCGTCCCAAATGTGCATTACAGGGTCAGAAAAGGGCACAGAAAACGGTTAATCAAAGTCGCTGCTGCATATATTTTCCCATTATTATGACAATGAGGGAGTACATCCTTATTTCGGCCTAGCATTATGTGTCAATCTAAGCCCAGAAAGATTTTACATATCGCTGGAACTAGACTAGTGATTTCAGAAGTCTTTTGTTACGAAGACTTGAAATTTCCCAAGCTGTCCTTGTACCTCATTAGCGCTACATCAATCATTCGACTTCATCGCCGGAAATGATTGGTACCTTCTATTGCGCAACAAGGCAAACTCATCTTGCTATTTAAAAGATTCACCTTCAATCAGGAGCCACGTATAGTCTACGGTGGTTGCTTCTGTGCTTTCTCAGTGACCAAACATACTTGTGGGGTCCACAGCATGTTTCTGACAAGTGAATATTTCGTGAGGATGACATTTTAAGAGTATGGAATGCTAATGACATGTCTCGTTGGAAGGTTAACTTGTTAGACTGAAGCATACTTGGGTAACATTTTTACCACTTCCCGCTTACTAGCATCTAGAGTTGCCAGCGTGTTCCCAATCTGCATGAGGAAAGTTTCAATCCCCGATGATTACAAAGTTTGGTGTAGTTGCCGTTGCTAGTTTGCGTAACTTATTGAACTAAATATTCTCTTAACAAGCATCGCATACCTACAGCCTGAGCCAAGGCCTAACTACACTTAAAAAGCCAGGCAATGATTGAATTACTCTGAGTGAGCCGGGGTTCAGCAACTGTAACTTTATTAGCAAGTCTGCGGCTTCCTGACAATTCTTATTCTCCTAATCTACGACAGGAGCAACAAATAAATACTCACGTACACAACATTAGCAATCACCACCATGCTGGTGACGTGAAATAAGGAGATTCAGTGAGAGGGAATGTGTATTTCGTTTAAACGAAGGATAATACGGTTTGTAAGAAGTTAAAATCTTCAGGAGCGTAGTCTCATATAATAAGCGTAAATTCACTATAACCATCAAGAGCATCTTGCTGACTCTCAAAAATTTGGACTATGAATTCTGCAACCATGCCGTCTTGAATTAAGTTCCGGTGTTCAATATTGGCTTGGTAAGTATCCCAGATGGGTCTTTTACGTGGAAATGCGGAACGCCGTAAAAGAGTACATACCGTGTTTGCCCAGAGCGGGAATTCTATCAATCACTAAAAGGTGCGAGAAGAAATGGTGTAATTCCTTAACTTCAGCGCGAACCACGAATGTGAGAGATTGCCAAAGAACTTCAAAAGGGGAGGTTGTCGACTAACACGTTTGTTTTCAAAATGGGGTAAGATCTACGATGTCATCAACATAGTCAGGTGTAGAGCAGGCGTCCACCAAAGAGCATGCAGACTGAGGGCAACAGCAGCATTCTAATTGCGAGCATCGTGTTGTTGGCCTTGGGCAGTGTTAGGGGAAACACAACGCACTGCGACGCTGAGCTTCAGCACTAGACCTAGTGGTTATATGCATTAGGTGATAATATCATCTCCAAAATGTATACATCGTTGTGTTATTAATGAAACAGAACGCTGGTAAGCAAACAATGAAGTACTATCAAGTGATAAATATAAGATTTTTGAAGAGTGACCTAAAAACACAACGTCATTAGCAGGGTGGTAACAAATCCACCTCATCTCGGCGATTCTTCGCCAAATGTGCTAACAGGATATCAATTAATACCAATTCTTAAAACTCGATCACATTTCGTCTTGTAGCGGACCAAGAATAGGGAGACAAATCTTCATGCATTACTACACAGAGGGATGAAAAACGACAGTAAAAGTTATCTTTGATATGATCCCGAAAAGCAACCGGATAAGCCACAGCAGGTGAGGTTCCAATTTCAGTGGTACGTGAACAGTAAGGCAACTCTGTGACAACCTCAAGCTTAAGAGTATCGCTGAATCAGGATGGATTATAGAAAGCAGATACCTTATTTGAGTGTCAAATTAACACGCGCGAAACACAACACGATCCATCGACCAAAGCTCACTGGCCATACACTCGTTGAGCTGCTTTGCCGTCATATGGATTAGACAGAAAACGTAATGAAAAGAGGTGAAAGAAATTGAAAGACAAGTAACAAACTACACAATTTGATCACAGAAACTGAACGAGCAAAAGTCTGTGTAAGCGAACATATGTTTTCGGTAATTCTTCATCAGGCTTGTACAATTACATGAAATGCAAACTTTTAGTATACAGACCCAACGGGTCGTCAGTCAACCAAATTGATCTTAGTGCGCTGTGACACACCTTCGGTTAGGTTACAGTTGTATTCGTACGTGCGTACAGGTCAACTGCAGTTCGTCCTGGCCAAGGTAGGCTCAACGCGTGAGTGAACCGTTTCTGCGTGCACAGTGCTGGTTCGTACAGCCGAATGGCGATGGCTTCTGCGGCGTCTAATATCCGCTTACGGAAATATCTTGATCGATTTTCTGGGGCCTGATAGATTACTTTGAACGAGTCAGCCAACTTGGTGGCGTGACCCGTATCCGCAAGATGCGTGGCGATGGCAGAGTTGGTGAACGAGCAAAGTCGGCGCGAAATGAAAGGAAAAACATGCAGCTGCAAACTAGTTCACTTTAGGGATGGAACAGAATGAATTGGCATTACGGCAAACGTTTCAGTAATTGAAAGACTTCGCTTGCATTTTTTATTCAGTTAGTGACCACTAATTTGTTTGAACATCCGCCTAATCACCCGACAGCCATTAGTTTCGAGTATGTCTGGATATCTATATAGTTTTGATGGTGCAACACGACCTTGATAGAAACAGATGGAGGCTTAACTGCAGCGTGGTCTGTACTGTTGACTGTTCTCTTTGTGTCTACACAAGTTGGTGTGAGGAGATGAGGACGGATCCGCACGGGTGAAAACGGTTTCCAGTGGACAAAATATATCAAAACAGAAGTTGAGATGGCTGGTTACCGGGACAAACTATGTGGATGCACTAAGGTAATAGAGTTCGCCAACGTCTGGATGCAATTATTTCTCCTAGATGTGATGTGTTTTGCGAGGAAAATAATATTATTTTAAGCCTATGATATTTACAGCTAGTGACCTCCATATGATTTGGCTTGCTGTAGACGATGGGAGACAAATTGACCTTGAAGTGATCAGAGTTACCAATCGGTGCCTGGCTGCACACAAAAACAGCATCGCATTGCTATCAAATGTAAGTTCTGTGGTTGCTTCCATTGTGGTTGAGTAGATTACAAAATTTCGCAGACTAAGATCTGTGAGAAAGTGATGTTCAATATGTAAAGATAATCAGCACGAATACAGAGAATAATCAAGGTGTTCGACGACATGTGAAGTGAACACATCATAAAATTCCCCTGCTTCAGAACCTGGGCAAATGTAGATATTGTCAGCATAGGCCATTTGCTGCTGCTTAAAAATATTGGCTTGATTTTCGAAACTTAGCTATTAATGTTGCAGCACAATCTGTCCTCATAATCCTGTTTGATGACAATCTTTTTTGATCTGTCTTGTTTGGATTATGAGCTTTTGCCTAATAAGATTAGTTTTAACTAATCTAAATGTAGTTATTTGCTAGGTAGCCCTCCTAGGAATTTCGCTTAACAGCGCAGTGATATTCTTTCGAGCCCAAATACCGATCTTTATTATGAGTCTCTTAAACAGGAGATCGTGACGCGACTGGAACAACCAGCTAGTACTCGACTAAAAGAGCTATTCTGAGGCTTGCGCCTAGGCGATACGAGGCCATCCGCCCTACAGAGTAAGATGAAGTGACTACTCGGCACGTACTCAATTTGTGACTCCATCCTACTGGATCTCAGGCTTTAATGTCTCCCCAAAATAACCTTAGCTATCGTCATAAACGCTAAGCTCTCCGCCCTCCCTCCAGCCGCGCAACCGGCTGATGAGTTCACAGGTCATCTTCTTAATGAAGTAGGTTGCGTAAAGCCACCCGATACATATCCGCCGAATAGCCTGAACGAGTCTCAGTAGCCACTTACTTGATGCAGCTGTCATTCAGCACCTATTTCAAATCACTTAGCTTACCGTAGTACTTAATGAAGTAGAGGCATTATGCAACTCACTTGATTCTCCCTCAGCACCCGATAACTTACCGGTACCTAAGAGCAAGTAGGCCACGCTCAGCAGCCTACCACGGAACAAAATATGCTGGTTTCATCGCCGCTTTGTTTCTCAAGTAAAGCGATGTACTACGCTTTGGATCTTCCCCACGAGCTCTGGGAAAATGTTCCCCAAAGACAACATCTGGAATTATTCGTGGGACGAGGATCGTCATCGCTGTGGACTGGGGTGCGGTGGGGGCGTGACACTTCCCAAACGCACCGTCGGTGCTGTAGCAGAGGAAATTTCCTGTTGGTCCTTTTCTGGACTAGCCAGTTTTCTGTAGTCCGACCAGCCTGCCCCGATGGCCCACCGATGATTCACTCCAGTTCACACCAAAATAATAACTAACAAAAAAGCCTGGACCCAGCTAACTCCACGTGCACCCCCCACTTCCCGCTTGCGCCCACTACAATTGCTACCCTACCTTCCAGTCACCATTTGTCTCCTTACCTGACGTCTCTATCGAAGGCTTGCTCGATTCAGCCTTCTATGGGGAGGCCGCTGTAGTGAACACGAAGCCTTGACGTTTTAAGAGTTTTGAGAAATTGGATATTATTCTTGTCTATATCTTCCGCTCGTCCGTTTGTTTAACTGTTGGTACATACCGATCACTTGCTCCCCTGGTTATTCACGCCGCATAACGCTGTCTAATTCTACTCGCATGTCCGCCATTCATTGTAGATTTTCGTCAATACACGTTGAGTCCAGATGATCTAACTGTTCTCCTTACTCCCGTGCTCGGTACACCTCTTACGTGCTAACATTTGCACACTAAGCTAAGCAACCCACACATAATATTCGTCACGGAAAGGTGGTGTTCCTCTGATACATTAGCTTTTACTTTAGATAGATCTACCCACCAAATTTTTGTAAAGGTCACAACACATAGAAGGGCGGTGGGTGTGCAGTGTACCTTTTACATCTTACTGCACGACCTCACCATCAGTTGTATGGACTATTCTTTCAAACACCTCATACACTTTAACATCGACCAACATCCTTTTTGAATCGCCGGCTGACTCTAGACCACCTCGTGCACAACAGCTGGGAGCCCCAAAATACATTTATGTGAATACACTTTTTCAATCCCTTTTGGCAGCCAAGAATGACGGGTTATTAATCCAGGAACTCCGCAACCTAAAAGCGTTACCACCATACGCGCTTGACCACAATACGATAAGTGGAGACGATAAGTAGATGCGATAGGTGTTCCGTATATCTCCAAGGAGACTTCAGATCTTAGCATCTTGACGACCCAGAGTTAAACAATGTTCCAGCATATGTATGGCTAGCAGTCTTGGCACCCTGTTCTACAGTACTACCCGGTCGCATCTATAACCCCACGAAAGTGACAGGCAGGGATATCGCTATTCTCTCCTCGGAGTTCAAATTTGCAACGGATTTACCGCACGAACAGAAGATATTTGCAGGCGATTTCAGTACACCAAATAATACATGGTCACCGCAACCATCTTCAACGTTGCATAGATATTTCTTTTCTATTATCAGAGTTAGGAGCTTGACTCAGTGAGTCACCAGACCAACTAGATCTTTCAACATCTTGGTTTTAATAGTTTGCGCTGGGGATTCCCGACGCAAATACTGAACTCTTGGACGACTTGTCGGTAATGACCACAAGATAAACACAAAACTTTACTCAGCAATCCATCATACTGTCAAAAGGACTGACTGGGAGCATTTCCAAAAGCTACAATGGTCTTCCATATTATTTTTACCACTAGCCTCTCCATATCAGCAGAACAGTTCTACTACCACCAGAAACATCGTATCATGACTGTACTTGTCCCACATGATAAACATGTCACTGCTGGTTCTACGAATACAAGAGTGATATTTTGTGTGACCTGAAAACTAGAAAATTAATCACAAAATTCAGAAAGACCAACGATTTTCCATTAACATGACAGTTGCATGAATTTATCGCCTATACCAATAGTTCACAACTGAGGTGGATTGAAAAGGGGAGGATAACGCCTTGTGGGTGGCGAGCAAAGAAACGGAACTGACAAGTTACTCCGTCATAGAACTAACGATCTGACTTATTTGATCATGGACTGATTGATGGGAACGGTAGCTACCTTAACGATCTACACGCTATTTGCGAAGCGTTTAGTTATTTTTTTTAGCTGCATCCAGGAACCTAGAAATCCACCGCAAACATTGTTGCCCGGAACTGCTAACAACAACCTTCATACACAATTTCGAGGTTTCTCTTTCGCTCAAACAATATGCATTGCAGTCCACCAAACCATCACTCAAACTACAGCCCGATGGCATCCCCCTCAGTTAGTAAATTCACTGAAGTTGCTATATCACTTCTTTTGCCGAGCATGTTCCCCTTGTCGTTAGGATCTAGTTACTTTCCGGCTCAGTGGAAAATATCGTTCATTTCCTTCGTCATGAAGGGGGCCCAAAGAGAACCCTACTAATTATCGAGCGATCCGTTACACTCCCATCACTACCAGATACTCGAACAAGTAATTAAAAGTAAAATCAGTAGCTTTATCCATTGTCTTGTACTGTTTAAAAGAGTCGCAGCATAGGTTCCTCGAGAGACCTTAATGTACAACGTGTCAATTGCACTAGCTGGATTACATCACTGAATCCAGTTGTTCCAATTATGTATGTATACAGTTGTTGCTAGATATACAAAAGACATTTGGCCGAGTGCCTCACAAGCCGCAACTGAAAATTTCGGTTCATTTGGGATCAGAGACCATCTAATGGGTTCTTTGACGTAATACCAACATGGTCGTTTCCAGATAATCCCTCTGTGACCATTCATATTGCCCATGTCCATTCAATAGTGGTGTCATCCAAGCGAGCGTACTTTATCCTTTCCTTTTGCTACTGTATATTAACGATCACAAGATGTCCATCAAAGCTGGAAAACAATTTTTTTTGCCGATGACTATAATATTGTTTATAGAGTGCGACAAGACGAACTCCAAAGCACAACGTTGCGCGTTCAAGTAAACATCGATTAACTCGAGAAATGGTGCGACACATGTCTGCTAAAGTTCTCAGCGAGTATATAATGCATCATGTCACACGAAATCGTCAAACTAAATTCTGAACGCATCTGTGTGAAACTGTCTAAATGTGGTCTAGACATACCATACTCTTCAAACTTCAATTTCTCAGAGCAGGCTGAGTAGCAAATAGTATGCGCCGAACAATTCATAACTAATGTACGCCAGAAATTCTATACCGACCTATCCAAACCGAGCTTTTCAAAATACTCACACTTTCTGACCTTGAGTACTGCAACATCATTTATGAGAACATGCTTATGGATGACGGTGAGTCTCTGGAAAGTCTGCAAAGATCATTCACTCAGCTTGTGTTTAGTCAATCGCTCTCCTTGAGCTATCCAGAGCATTGTTATTATCTCAACCTCGAGACTTTTTAGTTGTAACTATTGAAAAATAACCTGATGATGATGCACAATCTCATAAACTAAAAAAGACATCCTCCAATCAGTTCACGCAAAAACGCAGCGCAACTTTTCCGGATACTTCGCACCAGGCATTGTAAAATAATTATGTCAAGAACCTAGACAGCTATTTGATCCAATTCATTCCTCATCACATGCGCTGTCGTGTGGAATCATCAACCATCCATTATGAAGTCCTAAGTCAAGTCAAGTCAAGATAAGCTTTATACATCAGGGTGGGAGCAATTTCAGCAATTTACACTAACACTGCGGACATACTACAACGTAAAATCGGTGAGAAAATGAGATGAATTGTCGTGAACAACAAAAAGAACACATTGTAAGTAGGCAATCCTTTACGCAATTGTTCCATCTTCACTCTTGGTTCGAATAACTAGCTAGACAGATAAGGCAACATGGAGCTGCGATACGAAGAGGCACAGGAAAACAAAACTCTAAATTTCGACCGCATGTTGGAAATGGACCCCGGACTAGCTAAAATCGCGTGTAACGTGTGATCATGGATGAGAAGTTAAAGCAAGTTAAGCAAAATTCGCTTCAGTGAACTATGGGTTAACCCGTATCCAGCCGGTCAAATGGACACGAACACTGGACCAGGATGACGGTACTATTTACAAAAAATTATGAAGCAATAACCATATAAAGCTCAGTAATAGCGCTTAACCATCGCAATGAGGCTGGACCTAACATGGTGCGATGGTTTGCGTGCTGAGAGAGATCCATTGAGCTATGTTGGGTGGTGCTATATTGAATCTTCAGAGCCAATCAAACCAGATTGGTTAATGAGTGGAGGCCAGATAAATTCAACCTCCTGGTCCTCCAGGTTGGGGGTTGGAATGAGGATGGGTCCTAATTCCTTAAAACGGACTCATTCTAGCCCAACGCCAAACCCGCTGCCTTGCGGTCAGGTTGCTGAACCAAAGGATTTGGGTGAGAACCCTAATCGATATCCTGTCTAGGCCTGGGCAACTTGACAGCATGCTGCCTACGACATACTATGAATACTTCAACAAATACTTTCATAATGCTCTAGCCACCGCAGAGGACTATCAAGGAAGCCCCATCTGCTGCATCGAGCAGGGTGGATAGGGGTTTAGATGCTACTGCTCAAGCATTCCCATCTTCTTATTCCCCCTCTTAGGCTTTTTCTCTCTTAACGTCCACTTCCAGCTTCACTTTTATCCCTCCTATTTTCAACCCCCACTTCTTGCAACACCCCAGCTTACTTTGCTAGTCTTTTATCTTTTAGTTTCAACTCGCATGTGGACACGAAGCGTCACTAATGTCCTGTCGACCAGCCCATTTCGAAGCAAGTCGTCCATTCCAGTTCATCCACTTCCATTTCGTGCCCTCTATCATCCTTCAGATTGGCACGCCTCAATGTACACACATTGCTTCAGATCGGTCAACATGCAGCACTTGTCCGAACTTTAGCGACTGTCTCAATCGATATCCACTCTTTATCGGAGACCCGCCTGCAAGGCTCGAGCTCTGTGCTCATTCTGCGATCCCCTTCAGGTGACGCAAGCAGTATTTTCTCAGTGCGCCTATCCCGTGAAGATGCAGCTTCGAGCGACGGCCAGACGGTGTTGGCACTGCCCTGAATCCCAGAGCTGAAGTTGCTCTGGTTGATAGGATTATAATCAGTAGCCGGATTTGTGCGGTCCGATTGGTTGGCTGGTTCAAATCTTCGAAGTCGAGCGGGACTAATAGGTGTGTTTACGTTACCACTGTCTATGCACCCACAAACTGTAGCGAAGATTCCGTAAAAGACGACCTCTACCGCCAACTGAACGAGTTCCTTGGCCACAGAAGAAGCTCGGACACTGACTGGGGATATGAAAGTTCAAGTTGAAAAATTATCCACTGTTAAACAGCATCCGGGTGGCCAACATGGTGTATGCACCCGTTATGATAAAGGTGAGCGCATACAACATTTGTGTGAAGATGCTTGCTTATTTCTTGCGAGCACTAATTTCCGACACAGCACCCGCCGGAGGGGGAATCGGCCCCCACAATCCTGGAACCAGACTTGGACGCAAATCTGTCACATTGGGATAAGTTGCAGATGGAGAGGCTGCGTCGAGAACTGTCGATGGATGTGAAGCAAGTGTATGGACACATAGCATGCAAATGTAAGTGATGACTTGCGGATGCGCTTTGACGGAAACACAGCACAGCGATGAGAGCCATTTGACACCAGACAACCATCGAAGCCAGCTGTTCTGAAAGCCTATTAAAGTACGCTGACATGCCAGTAGAGTAAGTGTTCACTGGATACAACTGAAGCTCACTGATCTCATGTGCACCGGACATAACTAGCAGCAGGAAAATGCTCATATGTTAAGTCTAATCGCCAAAATTGACATGGTGTCTCTACGCAATCTCTAAAACTTATCCATTCTCGACAGCACATTCAGGCTGGAAGCGAACACCATGAGACTCACAGAAAAATCGGGGCCGAATTCAGTGCCAGCCTGAAGAGAGACTGCGAATCCTGGTAATTTCACCGTGCATCAAAGATGGAAATGGCCGCTAACCTTGGTAACCATCGGCAGTTATTCCGTCTGATGCAGGAAACGGGCAGCAGGCAACCTGGTGTTGGTGAAACTATACGGGCCGAGAGTGGACAGCCTATCCACAATTTGTCAAAACGCTTGGAGCGTTGAGCTGAGCACTTTGAAAGGCTATTTTTTCGGTAGGAATTGCCAGGTTTCTTACCGGCCACTGATCGCCCTCCTCCCTGGGGCGTCCATTTGGATCCGCCCTCTCCGTCAGAAGTCGAATATGCAAATGGACTTTGAAGTTAAATAAAGGCTCGGCACCAGACGATCTTCCTCCAGCCCTCTTCAAATTCGGAGGACCTACTCGTGTGGATGATTTACGCGAGTGACTAGTGAACCTGTAGGAGCAGGAAATTGTCCCAAACGACAGGAGCCGCTCCGTCATAGTCCCAATTTTCAAGAGAGGCTTACGATCGGAATGCGGAAACCATAGAGGAATCAGTGTGATTTCCATCGCCTTAAAATTGCTTGCCTCCATAATTCTTCACAGACCGACTTGTACTCGTGAAAGTCGGATACGTGAGGTGCAAGCTGGGTTTCGTCGAGGTCGTGGCTGCATTGACTTCAACTTCACTTTGCACCGTCACATATATTGGCGGTCCAAGGTTGTCGTGATCCTAGATATCACACGTGCATTCGAATCGCTTGAACGATGTGCCCTTTGGAACTGTCTACTCATGAAAGTTATGCCCGAGAAATATGTAAATATTATGACATTATTATACGCGCGTAGCTCAGGAAGAGTGAGTGCTTACGTCAAGCTGTCGCCGCACTTCAATATATCCAGCGCTGTAAGGTAGGGATGCGCACTGTCACCTTTCCTCTTCAAATTCGCTATTGACGAAGTGATGGAAATCGCGTTCAAAAGACACGATATAGAAGGTGTGGATCTGCTCCCAGGGGAACGACTTCTTCACTTGGACTATGCTGACGATGTGGATCTAATCTGTGACAGCTCACAAACATGCCAACCTGCACTGAACAGATTAGCACTGGTTGTCAGTCAGTTTGCGTTTTACTTCGCACCCTCGAAGTGCAATGCCTTCCTCCAAGATTGGCCTGGACCGCCTCCTTCGCTGACCCTTGGTGGGGATCAGCGAGAAGTCGTTCAAAAATGCAACTACCTGGGAAGTTGTATCAGCGCCCATGGGATTGTAGATGAGATAACGAACCGTATAGCAGAAGTTTGAGACGCTTTTGATAACCTTCGCCACTTATGGCGCCGGCGCGGATTCACTCTCGCTCTGAAGGGTGGAGTGTACAATGCAGCAGTACGTTCGACCTTACTGTACGGGTGTGAAGCCTGGCCCTTTAGCTCAATGGATATAAAGAGACTAGTTACCTTCGACCACCGGTGCATTTACAATTTGTCCCACATCTGGTGGGAACATGGAGTGAGCAACGAGCGTGTTCGACGCCTTGTTTACGGCACGGGAAAAGGATCTGAACCGCTCAGCACCGTTATTTCACGCACCAGCCTCCGATGGCTGGGCCACGTGTTACGCATGCCAACCCACGGACTTCAGCGACGTGCGTTGTTTGCGCGCCAGGGATGCGGATTTAAGAAGAGGAGAGGTGGCCAAGCGATGACTTGGTTGAGAGGAATGAAGGCCGTCACTTCTGAGCTGGCCTCGGTTGGAGCGTCTCGGCTCCCTGGTTGGGTTCCGAAAGAGGATGAACGCCTTTGTCTCGATACACTTGCTGATGGGGCTTAGAGCCTGTCTCAGTGGCGTTCGTGCGGTGAGTTTCTTCGTCCTACCCCATCCGCCTTAGCCTCCGCCTCCAACCACGATCTCCCTACTTAGCTTTATATAATTTTGCATAGCAATTTTTTGCTGCATATTAGCCGGTGTGTAACTTACCGGAACGAAGCCCATCTGTTACCGATAGCTTAGTTGGCTTGCATCTGCTTCCTATTTTCCGTTCTCTTCTTTTGTGTATTGCGACACAGTAGCTGAAGTGCTTCCCACTACCTAACGTGTATAATGATGGATGATGAATAGCGCTTACACTCAAAGCAGCTTAAATCACATGCAATTCGGTCTGAGACCAACTGGATAGGTTTCAGAAAGTCAATCGGATACAGAGTACGGGACACGTGGTATTATAGAACAGATGAACTTCATGCGATTTGTTACTCACAAACCGAACGCAGACCAGATGCGTGCCATGAGAGTGCAAAATGAGAATGTTTACAGTGATCAGAATCAGTGCGGTGAACCATGTAAACACCTGTGGTGAGCGTACGTGTTGTGATAAGGGTTAATGGTTTGCGTAGAGACAGGGAGTATGGACAAGTTGCTACAAGGCGGGACGCGTTCACACGGGATTCCACGTAGGTGGGGGCATGAAATCGGCAGGATGTGCAAGCGATCATTGGGACCGGAAATCACCGCAGTTCCAAATAAAAGTGGAGGGTCGGTGATAAGCTCGCCCAGAGTAGTCCACGCTCGATGCTTAGCGAATGGATGAATTGAACATAGGGAATCCAGAATCATTCTACACCATTTGTCAAGTGTTTACTGACCACAAAATAAACGAGAGTATCTCTGCTTAATTCAGAGTATCATGAAATAACTATTGTTGTATCATAGGAAGTGCATAATCCTTTTGAAGCAGTCCGGGGAAAATAACAGAGGAACAGTATTGCCAATACGGGAGAATATATCCATTTACACGCCTGTGGTACCGAGATCATTTGGAGCCTGAGAGAGTAAAAGGATGGTCTACTGACTTTTGAATTGTTTAACGAAAACGCCTCGACCAGGAGAAATCACAGGACGAGAAAAAACCGAGATACTTTACAAAATGTTAACGTTGCAAGTTTTGGTCACTTCAGTGGTAGACGCGGTTAAAAAAGAGCACATTCTGTTGGGGAGAAGAAATGAGAAGGAGAAATCACAGCACTTAGAAGGGTTAAGTGAGAGGGAACGTGAGTTTTACCAAGTAGGGTTCGTTGAAGTTGAAGTTTCGAAGATTCCTCAATTACTGGGGTTGTAGACCCTAGGACGACGTCGTCGGCGTAGTTACGCCAGATGAAACAGGTTGGTATATGCAGTGAATCAAAGTAGAGGGAAAACAGAAACGGGGATAGAATAGATCCTTGTGGACCCCAAAATTGGTCGGAATTGTGGAAGATCATCTGTCATATAACTGCTTGAAGTGTGTGCGATTCGTAAAATAGCCACGCATTACATTGCATTCGTATGGGGGAAAGTCGTTTTCGGATCAAAATTTGAGTAGTAGCGATCTGCCATGGCTCCCAAAGGCATTAGTATAATCAGGGAACAAGGGCCACACAGTCTTGTTTCATTTATGCACAGTAGTTGCAATGGAATGCAAATGTAATGTGTGCAAACTTATTAATATCAGTCGTATGATTGTTTGTAAAGACTTGGGGAACCAATAGTCTTTCAGACACTTTGAGAATCACGGAGGTGCACGCTATAGGATGATACTTCTGTGATCCTTTCTTAAGCACATGTCTTATCCTGACTTCTCTGCAGAGGTAGGGGATAGTGCCAGTGGTTAAATATCGGTTGAAAATCTGTCACAAGTTACTATACTGCATTAGTGCACTCTTTCAAAGCGATTGGGGACAAGCAATCAGGGCCAGTAGACTTGTTTGACTTCAATCTTGTAAGTTCCTTGAAAATACTGATATGGTCACATAAGGTAGCAGGGTCATTGACGGGGAAAGAAGTTAGCGAAAAAGTGTTTGCTGGTGATGGGTTGCGCTTGCGCACATTCACAGTACATAGTGGGCAGCTGGAATTTGTTCATGTGAGCTGTTCTAAGGGCCTCTACAAGTCACCGCAAATACGATTCCATAAAACGGCTTCAATGTACAGCCTATTTAAACATTTTATCTAGACTTTTATATCCAAAGATTGACATTTGATACGAGCTGCTGGTATGTAGTTGTAAGCCTGTTCTTTTGTCTGCCCAGTTGCTTAAGTAGTGGGGATGAATACCGATCAATCCCATGATGAATGCTTACAATGGTGCAAAAAGATGGAAACAGAAATTGAGATAGTCGGTGAAGTGTTCGCCTTGAGCGGACAGATCCTCATTGGCAAAGGTTGAGAAGTTGGTTGAACTGAGCGTTGGTTAGAGCTTCACAATGTTTTCTGCTGAGCAGTTTTGCCGCCTAACAGTTCTGCACGGCATCCTTGACGTCGCAATTTTATTGGTCTTACACTAACTCTTAGGGCATATCTTCACAATACAATGGTCCGAATTGCCAAGTAGGGCGCGTCTTTGTGTGGAAAACAAGTTATGCTTGTTAGTAAAAGCTAAATCTAAATGTGCGTTAATCCTGGTGGGGTAATCTACCAAGTTGCTTAGACGCAGCACTTTAATGAAGTCTGTGTCATTTCTATTGAAGTCACCAGCAATAATGCGGAGGGAACATTCTTATTTCGGTAGTAATTCCGTGGCAAGGTGATCCGAAAACATTTTATCTCTGACGGTGCTGCATTAGTCGTTATATAAACATTCCCAACTACAACAGATGGAAAAGCACTAAGAAAGTTTGTTTTCCATTCCAATTCATTGTAACTTATTGAAGCCGTTGAGTAGGTGGACAGCTTTGAAACCGATGTAAAACATTCTTCTCCATTGTACTTGATCACACCTCCTCCGCGTTGGTGAGGATTTACTGGGCGGTAGGATCCGATGTGTCGATAGCCATCGAGTTTCATGACCGCATCTTCAATATAGAGATGTGGCCAACTTTCTTGTAATATCACTATACCTGTGTTCGATAATTCTGTTCGTTGTAAAGGCCTACCAAGATCAACAGATTTCTCTAGAAACGATCATACCTTATTGGACACGATAGGCATAATTTGTGCATTATTCATGAGCTCATTGAGTGGTACAAGCAGAAGGGAGGTCCCATGTCAACTCCTTCACTTCCCGATCATTCAAGGGTTGCAGGCGTAGTAGCTGTGGCACAGCTCAGGATGTAGTATCAGCCCTGCAGGATTCTGGAGTACTCAGTAGGAAGACGTCAAGCAAACGTTTGAAATGCATTTTTGACTGCGCACTGACAACCAAGTCCGGTAGTCAGTTCCAGTCATTACTTATTCGAGTAGAGAGAGCAATATCTGAGCGGACTTTGAACCTTCCCGGTTTAAACAGCTTCCAGCTATGACCTCGAGTCGAACTGCCAAGTCTTAGCTGACAAAACTGCCCCAGCTATTTTCCCAATTCTCATCCTAGGCTACGCCTAGTATAGATGAGGTCTGCGCGACGTCGGCGATAGTCTAAGAGAAAATGTTCATCCTCTCTAGTTTGGCGGGATCGAAAAGTTTGTGTAGCCCAAGGACAAATTTCGAAACATGTCGCTGAATTTTTTCGATCTTATCACTTTCGAGCTTCGATATAGGGGCTATGACCGGAAGTCCGACTTCAAGGATTGTACGGATGTGGGAGGTGAAGCGAAGTCTAAATATCTGCGGCGTCATTTTAGTGAATGTTCTCCAAATGACCCCCACATCCTGTTCGCCGCAGCAATCTTCTTTATTGTGTCACTGGCAGTTTTGTGATTAGAGGATGCTATTATCCCCTTGTCCTTTTCTTGTGTGGCAATCTTGATTAGGTACCGGTCAATGTGGTAGATGCCCAGTGGTTCAGCAGCACTGATGAAAGGGATAGAGCACTTATCTTTGTTGACCGTTAAACCCCACTTGATAAGCCAGGCAAGGATTAGATCAAGCGTTTCCTGTAATCACTCGGCGTCTTCGAGGCTGGACACTTTCGGCCATAGCTTGCGGTAGTCTGCATAGATCAGACAGTCCGTTTGTAGCATACTTGTTAGGTCATTGATATAGACCATAAATAATTCCGGTCCGAGGATGGAGCCCTTTGGTACGCCACTGGACATAGGCACTGGAAAAGAAAAGGTCTCGTTTACCTTGACTTGCATGTTCCGGTCTCGCAAGAAGTCACTGATCCATAGTAGGACGTTCCCTGTTATGCCAATTCCGCAGACCTTAGAGAGTAGTTCCTGATGAGGGACTCTGTCAAAAGCTTTGCTGAAGCTGATGAGAACCACAACTAAACATTTTCCATCGTCCATTGACTTAGCCCACTTCTCTCTTGCGACCAGCAGGTTAGCGTTGCAGGAATGTCCCTTTCGGAAGCCATGCTGAGTAGACGAACTGATGTTCAGATCTTCGCAGTGTCGGTGGATGGCACATTTAATGAACTTTTCCATGATGTTGCAGCCGACCGACGTCAAACAAATTGGCCGATAGTTCTCAGGGTCCTCGCGGTTTCCATTTTGTATTTTCGCATAACTATAATCGTCTTCTAGTCGACAGTTAGTCGAACAGCTTTAAGACAGAGCTGAAAACTTTGACAAAGTGGGGCGGCAGTGAATTCTGCTACCAGGTTGACAAAATGGCGGGGTAGCCCGTCTGGGCCTGGTGAGGAACCTGAGTTCAGTTCTATTTGGAACTTCAAGGTAGCACCTACATCATTAACGAAATGTCCTAGAGGTACTGTATGTGCAAGTGTACGGCTGTTTGCCAGTGTGTCTCCCTTCGTGTATACTGCGGAGAACTGTAGAGCTAAGGGGTCAGCTTTGGTGTCATCATCATAGAGTATTATACCAGGCTCATTCGTAGACGATGCAGGAATCCCACAGCCGGGGTTGCAAAATCTGTTAAGGTATGAGAAAAGTTTCCTTGGCATGGAAAGGGATTGTTCAGACAAGCTATGCTCATATGATTGTCTCTTTGTACGTTACTACAGGGAGTAAAGGTTCCTGACTGCCTTATATTTAGAATACTCTGAGTCTAAGCGGGAATGATCGAATTGGTCCCGTAGTTTTCGTCGTTGTTTCATGTTGGCCCTGAGTTCTCGGTCGATCTGGGAGAGGACCGTTAGTTATAGGCCTGTTACTGTGGAATAGGACAACCTCCTCAATGAGTAGCTTCAACTTGTAAAATAGATCCTTTCAAGCAGTATGGAATTGCAAGTGTTGTGGAACATTCCAGTCCAGCGTACTCGCTGCCGCCTTTAACTTGGACGCCTCGGTCCGCCAGAACTTTCGACGGTGTACGCTCCGGGCTCGAATAACTAAACGTTTAGTCCATAAGAAGGAGATGGTACAATGGTAGCTTTTAACAATGGGCTGTAGAAGGATCAATTCCGAGACATCAGACAGAGCCGGAGTGAGCACAAGATCAAGAGCGTGTGGAGTCTGCCCGGGAAGAATTCGAGTGGGCGATGTTATATGCTGGGAGAGATTTGTTTTGAGGACAGTTTCAAGGAGGCTAGCGTCTAAGGACTCAGGTGGAAGGCGGCAGTGTAGTAGGTCCCAACTGACATCCGGGGCATTGAAGTCACCCAAAAAAGACAATCTCTGCGGTTTCCATGTGATTTGATAAAGTCCAGCACAGAGGCGCTATGTCCGCACGGGGCTTTGTAAACAACGCAAAACCTAAGAAAATTGAAGGCATCATTTATCCTGCACAAGAACAGCTCTGCACCACCATCAGTGTCGCTAACAGCTCCTACAAGATGAACGTTAAGATCTTCTCTCCCATAGGGAACTACGCCGCCACCAGCCCTTGTTCCAGACCGGTCATCACGGAAAGGTTGATATGCTGAGATATAGATCACAGAGTCGGAGATAGCTGAAGTGAGCCAGGACTCAGTGAAGGCCAACAGGTCAGGAAGCAGCTTTGAAGTAAGTGCATGTGCATCGTCTAATTTGTTCCGGAAACTGTGAACGTTTGCAACCATCACTTGTAATCCATTCTTCGTCCTTGTTTTCAAGTCCCGGGGAGAAGGAACATTGGCTTCCAGCTTGAATTCAGTACTTTCTGCACGACCTGAAAAGCCACTATGTACAAGTTCGTCTCGTCATTCGCTCCACGGGTTCGTAGTTCATATTTCGTTAACTGCCTTCCTCGTTTTGGTTCAAGCTTCTGGGGAGAGGTCTCTAAGGACATAGCATTTTTCTCCCTTGTTGGTAGGACAGCATCTGAGTCCAGCTTGCCAACCAGTACGGTGCTTTTTTACCCCCAAATGTTTCTGGGCAATTCGTTTGAAAGTATTCCTGATTTTGTGGTCATATTTGATTAGAGGTGAATTTCGTACAACTTCGCGGAAAGAAAGCAAACGGTTTACCGAGTATGTCAATATGGCTGACCTTAACTTGGTTCACTTAAACAAGTGGGAAATAAGTTGTAGCAACGGGTGCGAAAAAGTTTCCGCAGTGACTAGCGTAGAACAATATTCCAATCACAGCAGCAACGGCCGAATTTGAAAGCTCCGCCAGTTAGGTTCCGCAATAAAATCGGATATTTCATGAACCAGGACTTGCTAGTGACCGTGTTTATATGGGGAAAATTAGCGAATGAGTTCTTCTAAGATAGACCACAGAATAAGCATCCAATGAGGAGGTATGCTACAGAACACAGCAATAACAAAAGTTATGTGTTTCAGAGTGTTTTAATGACACACGCCCCCAGAATGCATATTTCACTCATGCAGGAGCACGATCATTACTGTACTGATGATCCGTCACAAATTCAGGGACACCTCGTACAATCAAGTAATATACGGACAATTATCATTACTATTCTTAGAGGCCATTCAATGTGACCAACTGTGCGCATTTCGACCTTGGTTTGTCTCCCACTTTTTTGAGCTGTTCGAATCTACGTGCATCGTGGATTATGATACATGTGTGCTGATCATATTCCGCTTTGATCACGATCGCTACTCTGGAGCCTTTAGCTGCTTTCATTAAGGCTGCCTTCTTAGCTCTTAGTTCACGTAGAGCCCGAAAATGTCTAGCTGTGTTAGCACACTTTTCACCAACTGCCACCGTGTTAACCACCTGGGCAATATAAACAAATAAAAATAAACAAAGGTTTTATTCCCGACAGTGCGGGACATGCCTAAAAAGGCATAATCCTAGTAATACAGAGCGTGTAATCAGTAATTGTTACAAGTGTTACTTTATAACCAGTACATACTGGAGTTGCTTTCTGTATAGACTGAGACTGCATTTAAGAGCAAGTAGAAAGGTTTCTGTACAACTCTATCGAATTACGCAAAATCAAAACATTTAGTTGTGAATCATCAGCAATTGTGTCTGGTCCGGTAATCGTTTATCCTTGTTTGGTTAGGAATTTGTACTACTGTCATTATTTCCGGTCATCCAATGTCTTCTTTTGGCATTGTGTGGGCATCGTTTTACCGAAGCACAGGTTTCCGAAATAATCGTCGATACAGGTTTTAAAAAATTTCACAGAATCGTCCTGTATTAATCCTTAAGGTAACGTATTTCATAAGTTTATGATTCGTTCTTTCAATACAAAGCTGATGTGATACTCTGTTCATGTTGGGGACCCTGAGTTTGTAACGGTGTCCTCGAGTGTTACAGGGTTCCCGCAGGTGAAATATTGGCCGCAGTATGGGGAAGTGATTTAAGTGTGGTACCCGATGGGTCATAATAAGGTCAATTCTTACTCGAAGATAGGATAGTGTATAAAGTCCGAACCTTTCACAACCCTTGTAATACGGAAATTTTTGTTGACTCAATATCATTCTAGTTGCAACATGCTGTGCTTTCCCCAGCTTTTCAGTTTCCCATTGAGTTATCGGATGGTAAGCTGGGGCACCGTATTCAAGGATTGGTCTAACGAGCGAGGTGAATAGACGAGGGACGGTTTCTTCGGACAAGGTGGAGAAGCTGTGTCTTAATGCCCAGAGCATACGAAGTTCCGCATGGTACAATTTCTCCGTATTTTCTAGTGATTTCATACTATGTCGTGAGAGAACTCCTAAGTCTCTGATACATGTGTTGGGATGGAGCAACTGGCCTTCCAAGGTGTATGATCGAGTGGCTGGGCGTCTGGTGGTACTGATGAACTCCGACTTGCATGCGTTAAGCGGGAGTTGCTTTTCAGTGGTCCAAGTCGACAGTCGCTCTAAGTCATGCTGGAGGCGAGCGCAGTCGTCCTAGTTCTCAATAATATTCCAGATTTTCAAATCATCTGCAAACAGGGTACATGGTGACTGGAGCTGCTGCGGAAGAGTGTTGATATGAATAAGAAATAATACTGGCCAAAGTACAGTTCCTTGAGGCACGCCACCAGTCAATGGGAACCAGTTTGTCAGGTAGTCATTGATCTGTACTCTAAACTTTCGTCCCACAATAAACTCGTGTAACCACTGAAGTAACGTGCCACCAATTCCGTATGTCCTCAGTTTACGAAGGAGTGCCTCGTGGTTCACTCTGTCAAACGCCTTACTAAAGTCGATGTACACCACGTCAACATCCTTCCGTTCGTTGAGAGCTCGTACCTACTGGTGGTTTGCGTACATCAAGTTGGTGATGCAGGATCGCCCTTTCGTAATGTCGTGTTGCACTGGCGTCAATACGTCCTTCGATTCTAAGAACGATAGCAGGCACTTTTTCACAGTCTTCTCGAGCACTTTGGACAATACCGAAGTCAAACAGGTCGGTCTATAGTTCTCTAGTTTACTCGGATCACCACCCTTGGGAAGCGGTCTCACTATCGAGCATTTCTAGTCGTTCGGGGCAGATCCTTCAGAGAGCGATTTATTGAATAGGTTTGTCACAGCTGGTGAGATGATAATTGATAGGGACTTGATTATTATTGGGTGAAGTCCTTCTGGTCCGGGGCTTTGCACCATTGAGGTTGACGAGTAGCTGGTACACTTCGACTGCATCACATTGTAGACTGTTGAGCAAGACTGGCACAACCTGTGCCGGTACTGAAACCGCCGCCGGTTTACTGGAAAATAGAGTGAGGAAGTTCGT
The DNA here is from genome assembly GCA_944474145.2 of Dicrocoelium dendriticum. Lineage (NCBI taxonomy): Eukaryota > Metazoa > Platyhelminthes > Trematoda > Plagiorchiida > Dicrocoeliidae > Dicrocoelium > Dicrocoelium dendriticum. The sequence goes on from OX104066.1 coordinate 70,954,775, forward strand.
AGCCAAGGCGTCCGCGCGCTCCGCGCTTGTAATGAGCGTCTTTCCGTCTAAGCTCACTAAGACCGGTAGGTCGCCCCCAAGTTTCATTTGACGTTTCATGTAGGCAAATATTTTTTTGGGTGCAGTTGTGGCCGAGGATGCTAGCTCCTCTTCGAACTGCCCGGGTTTCTCGATCTTTGCTGCGTTACATAAGTTACCCTGTTTCTTGTACACCGTGTAATCTTCATCACAACCCGAGCTGATGCATCTATCCCAAAGTTTGCGACACCGTTGCGCTAACTGCCTATATTCCGTATCAAACCAGTGCCGTTTGACAGGTCCCATTTTTGAATACTTAAGGGGAACGAATCGAGTACAGAGCGGGTTAAGCTTCCCCTTCATTAATGACCAACAGGCCTCAAGTGACGCATCATGTGGTAGTGTCCAATCAGTCTGACTTGTAGCTTGGACGAGCCCGTTGAAGTCCACCTTCCAATAGTTGAATGTCGGCTTCTGTTGATTGTAATATGTTAATGACAGTTCTAAGCTTGCTACAATAGAGCAGTGGTCACTGTTCGCCAGAGGTTCGATAACTCTGATCTCGTTCAGCTTCTGCTCGCAGCTCGTAAACATTAGGTCCAGACAAGATGCCGAGTGCGGAGTTACTCGCATCGTTGGATGACATTTTGCGTTGCCCCGATTGCAATAGTCCTTTTAGAGAATGGTGCCTCAACGTTGCCATGACCCGGGAAGAATTCGAACGTCTGGCCAAAATATGTTAGATAAATTTAGATCCCCCATCAGTAAGAACTGAGGGCGGCTCATGTGCTTCTGTACATGTGGTATCCAATCGCAGCAACGGTGTAATTGGCTCCGGTAGATAACCCCCACTATTAGTTCTGCGCTCCTGAGACGGATGGTGCACCACAATTGCTCGCATAAGCTATCCTCGCTCCGATAGGTGCTGGTAAGTTTGCCAGATAGTGACGATTTTATGTACAACAGAACACCACCGGGAGCCTTTGATTTTCGGTCACATCGGCAACAAGAGTATTCTGACAACACGACTTCTTGGTATATGACATCGGAGTTCAGCCAAGTCTCTGAAAGTCCTAAAATGTCCGGCCGCTCCGAAACAACGAGGCGGCACAGTTCGTCACGTTTGTTCATTAAGCTGCACACGTTGGCGAATGTCACACGGAGGGCCTGGGAGGTACTGCGGGACGTGCCTGAAGGTTGAGCAACCGGTTGATACGGGTTCGTGCACCCTTCTTGATCACCCGAAAATTTACAATTTTTAAGTCAGTCTCACCTTTCTCTGTACGGCGTTTGAGCTCAATGACCTCAGTCTTCAAACGATCCCTGTCTTCGGGTTCCGAGCCTCGTCGGATGTGAAGTTTTATGCCTTTCAGCCTTGACAGACGAGACAGTATGAACTGCGGCAAATTGGGATTTGCGAAGGTGATTCTTAGTGGTCGACATGACTGGTTAGTTTTCTGGTCACTTCGGATTACTTGTTTAATCGTCACACTGTCTTCGCTCACATTCAACAGTCTATCGATGAGCCTCTGGAAGAACTGAACATCTTGATAATAACCTACCTGAGGGTTTTTATCTTTTGACTATGGTACGTGGAAGACCATGAGATTATGACGCCTTAACGAAATCAGTGATGAACCTGTGGGAGCAGAACTAGAGGCGCTTAACTAATTGGGTTGTTGTTCATCAACAGGTGACGTCTGAACTCGATTACTTAGCTCTCGCACTTTTGAGTGGCCATGGATCCTCAGTGTTCAGAAGTTCACAGACAGTCTCTGAGAAATTCACGGGACCGATCAGTGAAGCGGCATTTCGTAGCTTCCGAGTCTGAGTCTTCCATCGGTGGGGAACATTGAACCTGGGACTTGGCCGGGGTCGAAGACGCTGGTGGTGGTGCAGATCGCGGAATGACAATAGAAGGCGAGGTGACAGAGTTACTTTCACGTGGGCGCTTGATCCCACGTGGTAAACAGTTTGTTTCTATCTGAAAAGGAGATTTTCCCGTAGTTGTTTGTGGTCTCTGTGTATTCTGATGTTTTGTACCGTGAAATTTATCACACAGAACTTGAAAAAAACGATGTCGGATGTCGAGCGATTTTCGAAACACGTCAACGGATAAGCCAATGCACGAAATATGGAACAAAACATCACAGCCGAAGCACCAAAGTGCATGAGGCTTTTTCCCCACAACGTTCGAACATGAACCACAGGTAGCTTGAGACGGCATCACAAATCCAAGATGGTGGACGGAGGTGGCAGTGGAGCAAATCAATGAGATCTCCGGAAGTAGCCAAAGAATAGTCGCCAAACTTGCACTGCTTGGAAAATACGCCAAAGGAAGAATATTGGTGCACCATTCACACAGAAAAAACGCTGATAACAGTAATCTGAGGCAAAAGTAGTGTCCAGCACAGGCTGAATGGGTTAGCAATCATCTTGAGTAATTCTTTTTAATCATGTGCTGAATTTGTGGTTGTGTTCGGTGAATTCACCAACATAGAAAGGGATCAGATAAGATCTTTGCATTGGCTGACGTCCGCGAGTGGGTTATGATCCTCCGGAAAGGCAGGAATTAATGACTGTATTTAGTGGCGAGTCATATTCGTCACGACACAGTGCTGTTAAACAGAGATTTGTGCCTTTTTAAAGGGAGACCGCTTTCCAAGCGAAAACCCACCACGTTCTGGAACACCACAGCCGAAGCATTCCCTGGAATAGGATGAACCCGGACCACCCAGCTGGCACCATGTGGAGGTTGTTCGGCCAGCCAGTTCTGATTGGTTGAAAATCCTGAAATTGATCAAAATAGTTCTTCGATTGGGCTTCTATAAACAATACCTTCAGTTTGCTAGGATGGACTGTGTAATCAAGCAAAATAATATGCCTCTAAATGTAACGTGTCAAGTTGTAATTTCGATACATTCACCTCGTACTTACTGGGATCCAGAGCAATTGTCCTTCATCTTTGTTGTTCGTCAGCGAGTAGAGAACTTTGTGAACACGTTCGGAAAATATACAGACAGGTCCTCGATCACCGTGCGGTACAAGCAGACACTTGTGAAGACTAGTTAGTCGTGCCAGAGAAAAGTGTTTGACCGACAGTCTGGCCGATGACTCAGTCAAAGTCGAAATAAGCTCTAGGAACCCAGTGGGTTCATTTTCAACAGTTACACCACCAACGCGGGCAGACTGAATGATAATATCAATATAATATACATACATGGGGAGAAAAGGGAAATATGTAACTCACTCACTCTAACAAGCGCTCGCGCATCATGTGTATAACTTTCACTGGGTCGACAATCAAACGTGATATATATGGCAAAACAGCATTATGATACGATGACGTGCGGGAGAATAAAATTTTGCATTTTGTACACGTCGAAGAGAAAACGGCGTTTTTGAAAAGTCACTGTGCAATGGAAGAAATCAGCCAATTAGTAAATTAGACAGGATATATTTCCGGCATCAGGATATCGAGAAATGATCAAATCAAGTAGAGAATCTCTAGACGAGCCACTAGATCTAGAAATGTGCTTTCTAGATCCTACCAATATGATGTGGTCTATCTGACGCAGTCCAGCCTAGATGGCAGGGGTGCAGTGTAACTCAAAATAATGCAGCGTTATGCAAGAGGTCACCACGGGGAACTGAAACATTTTAAGTTTGTAGGCATAAAAACTAAGTTTTCTTAATGTGTGGCGAGTTTCACAGAACAAGGAAGGTTCCGGGACAAAATGACACTGAGGATTATCTGAGTATAGGATTTTTGTTAGCATGAACTACAACTTATCGCCACGAAGAAAAGAAATTATTGCATTAGTGCATTTAGAGGCGTTAGATGTAAAGAATCTGGATGAAGGCCAGTATACCACGATAGATTGCATTTATGAATGGTCAAATAGGAATAAGCTTCAATTGAACATAGCTAAGTGCAAAGTGATGCATCTGCGTCACCAGCCGGTGAGCGCTTACAAGATTGGAGTCCACACCTTGGAGAAGGTTTCTCAGGAGCGTGACCTTGGTGTATTGGTGCAGGAAGATCTCGGGTGTTCAAAACAAGCAGAGAAGGCAACGAAAACCGGAAATCAACACCTCGGCCTTCTTCGCAGAGCCTTCGGTCGCTTTGAACCCTCAATCTTTCCCCAAATGCTTAACGCCTACGTGCGACCTCACGTGGAATATGCTATTCAGGTGTGGCAGCCGTGGCAGAAACAGGATCTCGTTGCTCTCGAGACTCCTCAACGGAGGGCAACCAAGAATGTCAGGGGCCTCTTTCACCTGCCCTATCAGCTTAGATTGAAATCTCTAAGAATCTACAGCAGTCGATATCGGCTTTTGCGGGGGATCTCATAATGGTTTACCAGATTCTGAAGAACCCAAACCACATTGCCGTCCGCTGCTGGAATTGAACCACAACACTAAACTAAGAGGTCACCCTCTAAAACTGACAATTCAGTATAGCCGGCTTGAATGCCGTAGAAATTTCTTTTCTCTCCGCGTGTGCCAGCCTTGGAACGCCCTCCCTAATTATGTCGTCTCTGCTCCCAATCTGGAGATATTTCAAGAACGTGTTGACGATGCATTGTCTCACTTACATTTCACTTTGTGACTTGTTAGCCAGGGGCTACGAAACGCAATCAAACGGTGTCTTGCCAAAGGCCTAACCAATGGATTTACGGATTTATATGTTTAATACGCGAACATATCCGCTATTCTACATAAGTCTATGGTGAGTCCACCATAACGCTGTTCACTTTATCATGCAATTGATTTTCACACTAATTTCCATCCTACGGGACTTGTTAAGCGATGCTTTTTTTACCCGTAATAAACCATTGTTCCATTGTTCCATTGTCTTCAACTCCACCTTGAAGTGATAAGGAATCCTGAATATTAGGTGCCATAAATCTGAGCACAACATTACTAGCTTATTCGCGTCCCATAAATGTAGTTTGTGTAAGGATACTTTCCCATTTTAAGGAAATTAGGAATGATGGTGGGATTGCTTACTGCAAAACACAAAAGTCGGCAGGGAGTATAGAGGATTTCTTACCGTTTAACCTGGTGAAGTGAGTACCATCCAGAAAATACTCACGGACCAGATTATCCACACCCGGGTTTCCTGCATTTTCAGTCCACGCGTTGTGCAACATTGACCTACCCAGACTTCCAAAGGAAACTGAATAATCGAGAAAGAGAAGCCGTGCGGATTTACATTCCTGCTTTAATGCAAACGTCATAAAATGATCAGGATACGCCATCGCATTCAATGTAGAATGCTGGATTCTAAAATACAAAATTTTAAACGTCACCAACAGGAGTGGCTGTAAAATTCCGCGGAATCAAGTTTTTCGAAACCTTTCAGAAGCACAGATGTTCACCAATTTGGGTGATACATTTGAGATTCATTTTAGGTGCTGGGTTTGTTCTGGACCATCACTAAATGTCCTCACACCCATAGTAAGGCATATAATAATGAGACCTGTTAATGGTAGTGCAAGCGATTGAGCACACATTTTCAAGGCTACTGGAGAAAGGATACCCTCGAACATTCATGGAGAAACAGCCAAAGGCAATAACTGAAGGACTTGATGCACACGGTAACAAAGATGATGACATAAATCGCGGTAACTTTCAAAGGTGATTCAACTGCTCGGAGGAAGACTAAGAAATGTGGTTAGTATGCTGTATAAGTTGTTGTCATCAGTCCAACCCATATTTTGATAATAAATGCAATAAAGCAAGCTCAGCCAATCAAGGCCAACCCACACTCTGTAGACCAAATCGAGTGTAACTGAGGAGTCAGTTACATAGACAGAACTGATAGGATACTGATTTCTGAACATCAGGGCAAGTATTGATATGGGTTCAGCGTGAAAATGCCCACGTTTTCTATCATCCACAAGTTTCGTGCTCGCGCAGGCTGCCGCCTACCTCGATAAGCCAAGCCCTAGCAGACCACTTTAGTCTCAGCGCTCAAATTTGTGTTACGTCACGCTGATCTCCGCTTCCTTCGATTTGATGCTGCTGTCGCTATGAGCCATATGAAACCAGCTCAGTGTGTCCAGAAACATTTATCGGCTGGTCGCCGCACTGTTGGCTCTATCTATGTATTATGATTATTGTTATTGGTACTGAAATCTTACACGAATTGCGCACATCTACCAGGTTTCGACTACTTTTTATGTTTTTCAAATTGTGGAAGGGAACTAACTGCTAGATATTCTTTGTACCATAATCCGCTGCAGTTAAATTCCATCAGAGCTAGTGGCCTGGAACTACAATCTCCTGTTGTCCTCAAGATGTATACCGATTTCTTGGCGCTGCCTATTGCTGATCTGCCCACGATGCGCATGCAAGGATGTAAAATTGCTGACCGTTATAGACATGCTATAATTACATCATTTCCAAAGAGCCGTTCAAATACATACTTGTCAATTGCCTGCACCTCGGTAAACCTGAAGTTGTTCGCCAAGGTCATACTTGTAACTCCGCCAAGTCAAACTCGTTCAGATGACCTGCTGCAGCTTGACTATCGTAGTTTGAGGTCTACTCAATACTTGTTAGTCAAACGTATACATTCATAGTTGGATTCACTGAACACAGCGTTATCTACCTGGACTTCTCGAAAGCGCACGATCGTTCGGACCACAGCATTCTCCTGCACAAACTTCATAGCTATGGAATCGGTGACCCAAAACTCGGTTGGATTGGCGACTTCCTCGCTCAGCGTCAGCTGAATATGAGAGACCACAGCTCCATTTCTGATCCAATTGACCTTCAGTATGGGGCGCCCCATGGATCGGTACTGGGGTCACGTTTATTCCTAACATTCATTAACGATCTTGCCAGTGTACTGCAGTCGAATTGCTTACTAGTTGCAGATGACGTCAAAATTTGGCGTGATGTCAGGATATCGGATGATCATATAGCAATACAGTGCGATCTCGATAGGGCTTATATGTGGTCATCCGATAACCGGATACAGTTCAAAGTGACCAAATACAAAGTCATAAGCATACGCCATCAGCTTATCTATGAATATCGACTTTGGGACCAGCAGTTACAGCGTGCTTCCCAAGAAAACGTCTTCGGGATGATCGTGCAGGACGACCTTTGTTGCTCGAGACAGGCTGGAATAGCATTAAGAAGAGCCAGACAACATCTTGGCATCTTACGGAGGGCCTTTGGCAATGTTGAGCCATCAATCATTTCGTAAAGGCTGAACGCCTACGTTTGGCCTCAAGTGGAGTTTGCGATCCAGGCTTGGTGTCCATGGCGCAAGCGAGACGTCGATGCACTTGAAGCTCCACAACGTACAGTGACTAAATTCTTTAGAGGATTATTTCATCTCACCTACTAACACAAACCGCAGTCCCTGAGACTGTACAGTGGTGAATTTCGACGTCAGCGAGGAGACCTAATCATGGTTTACTTAATACTGACGGACCCAACTCGCCCTTATCACAATCTGTTGTAGCGGAGTCAGAATACCAACCTGAGTGTCTATCAGCTTAAATTGGCTACGCACTACAGTCGGCTTGGTTGTTGATGAAACGATTTCTCCTTCCGTGTGTCCCGTGCCTGGAATGCCTCTCCGACTCACGGTATCCTTGTCCCTACATTAACGCTATGCAAAAAAGGCCTTGCAGCTTGCGTTACTTGATATAGTCCGTTCCACTTTGAGGCTGAAATAACGTAAAGCTAATCATGTGCTTAACGGCCCTCTCCGCAACGTGACGGTGAGGATACATGTAGTAGCGCTCATGTGAGTAGTCTTGATGTATTTAAACTGGATTAACATACCATATCTGTCAAATAAAGCAACACACGAGTGAGCGTTGTCGTTTCCTTCTTTCCTTCTCACGCATTTGCTACATTATAAAAGCTCTCTATACTATTTTGTATGTACGCAGCTCGTTCCCACTTTCAACTATCGTTATGCAGGAATGTATTAAAATTGGCCGACGCTTAAAATAACGAGTTACTTTAACTTTAAATTTAAATTGTTACTCCAACCATCCTGCAGGATTTATCAATCACAAACATTTTTATTCGAGTCAAATCATTGTTCATTGTTAATTGTTCAAAAAATAAAAATCCATGTGAATATGTTTTCTTTGCCTGCAGCAATTCTTCCAACTGTGCAAGCGGTTAGCTTCTTTTGTGAGACCCACATGATCTCAGAATTCTACCTTGTACTCTCCAATTGATGTGGGAATATTTCCCTGGATGTGTTCAATTTATTCAGATTGGGAATAAAAGTTTCTCGCTACACACCACAGACACCGGTGTGCTTCCAAAATCCATACTGTCTCGACACATGTTTTCAAAATACATAGCCACATTATCTGCTTCCTTAGAAGAGATACTGGTGCAATCTGCAGACGACGTCGTCTTAGGTATCAAAAATCCCACTGCAGCCTAATCAGCCAAATTTTCATTTTAGCCCACGTCCTCAATATAAACGCCAGCTAGAGGTGAGAAGCACTTCAGCTATTGTGTCGCAATTCATAAAAGAAGAGAACGGAAAATATGAAGCAGATGCAAGCCAACTGAGCTACTGGTAACAGATGGGCATCGTTCCGGTGAGTTACACACCGGCTACCATGCAGCAAAATAAATTGCTATGCAATATTACATAAAGCTAAGTAGGGAGATCGTGGTTGGAGGCGGAGGCAAAGGAGGTTGGGGTGCGACGAAGAAACTCACAGCACGAACGCCACTGAGACTGGTTACAAGACCTATCAGCAAGTGTATCGAGACAAAGGCGTTCATCCTCTTTCAGAACCCAACCAAGGAGCCGAGACACACCAACCGAGACCAGCTCAGAAGTGACGGACTTCATTCCTCTCAACCAAGTCATCGCTTGGCCACCTCTCCTCTTCTTAAATCCGCATCCCTGGCGCGCAAACAACGCACGTCGCCGCAGTCGGTGGGTTGGCATGCGTAACACGTGGCTCAGCCATCGGAGCCTGGTGCGTGAAATAACGGTGCTGAGCGGTTCATTTCTTTTTCCCGTGCCGTAAACAAGACGTCGAACACGCTCGTTGCGCACTCGATGTTCCCACCAGAGGTGGGACGAATTGCAAATTCACCGGTGGTTGAAGGTAACTAGATTCTTTATATCCACTGAGCTTAAAGGCCAGGTTTCACACCCGTACAGTATGGTCGAACGTACCGCTGTATTGTACACTCTACCCTTCAGGGCGAGAGTTAATCCGCGCCGGCACCATAAGGGGCGAAGGTTATCAAAAGCGTCTCGAGTTTCTGCTATACGGTTCGTAATCTCATCTACAGTCCCATGGGCGTTGATACAACTTCCCAGGTAGTTGAATTTTTGAACGACTTCTCGCTGATCCATTCCAAGGGTCAGCGAAGGAGGCGGTCCAGGCCAATCTTGGAGGAAGGCATAGCACTTCGAGGGTGCGGAGTAAAACGCAAACTGACTGACAGCCAGTGCTAATCTGTCCAGTGCTGCTTGGCATGTTTGTGAGCTGTCACAGATTAGAACAACATCGTCAGCATAGTCCAAGTGAGGAAGTCGTTCTCCTGGGAGCAGATCCACACGATTCATGCGATTACCATGACTTCGTCGATGGCGAATTTGAAGAGGAAAGGTGACAGTGGGTATCATTTCCTTACAGCGCTGGATATATTGAAGGGCGGCGACAGCTTGCCGTAAGCACTCACTCTTCCCGTGCTACGCGCGTATATTGATGGCATAATATTTACATATTTCTCGGGCACACGCTTCCTAAGTGGATGGTTCCAAAGGCACACCTATCCATTGAATCTAATCCAACTTTTATATCAATGAGCAATGAACAATGGTTTTTCACGGGATAAAAGCAAGTGTTTTACGCGTTCCATAGGATGGTTAGGGTGAATATAATGAAATCAACATTTATGTGGGTCATCTACCAAACGTCTGCGAGATGAATGCTTTAATAAATTATATCAGTATGAAATTAAAAATACTCGTGCCTAAACGTTCAGAAATATACTGGGGTGCAATGGTCGTTGAGGTAAGACTTGAGAGAAGCATAATATAGTCACTCATTTGCTTTCATTTGATACATAAATCTTGTAGAAAAGCATGCTTAGCGTAATCCACAAAAGAAGAGTTTAGGTAAGAAAATGCTGGGAGCTACCAGCGACATCTAATCGTGTTTTGAAAACTTCTAATGTAGGGGAGGATACAACTGAGGCTGGGAGTGCATTCCACTGTTGGCTAACTCGAAGGGAAAAGTAATTCCGTCGACACTCTAGACGGCTATATTGTTCTTTCAATTTTAACCAGTTACCTCTGAGCTGCGTGTTGTGGCTAAGTTTCAGCAAATGACTGCATCCGTTGTTGGGGTCACTCAATATTTGGTACGCTAATATGAGATCACCGCGCAGCCTTCGATAGCGTCCGCTGCAAATTCCCAGCAACTTCAGCCTTCAGTGGTAAGAGTGATAGCGCAAGCTCTTTACATTCTTTGTTGCTCTTCGTTGTGGTGCCTCTAACGCCTCTAGGTCGCGCTTCAATCAAGTTTGCCAAGCTTGGATAGCGTATGCAACATGCGGGCACATGTAGGAATTGTGCGTCATTGAGAAGAATGATGGGTCAAATCTCCCGAATGCCCTACGCAGCATGCCGATGTGCTAGTTGCCTTTTTTCGCAGCTACCTCGACCGGTTTTGAACAGTTGAGTTTGCTCTGTACGACCACACCAAGGTCACGTTCCTGGAAGCTGGTCTGCAGTCCGTTTGTCCCAAGAAAATAGGTGTAGTTATGTCTATGGCGTAATTGTACAACGCGACATTTGTCTACGTCGAACGGTAGGGCGTTTTGAATTGACCAGTTCGACACCGTGTTACGATCGCACTGGAGCCGTTCTTGTTATTCCGGTCCTCTGATCCTTTGCCATATATTGATATCATCAGCGAAACGTAGGAAATCGGAAGCAAATGATCTCCCCAAATCGTTAATGAACACCGAGAATAGACGAGGTCTAGCACCGAACCTTGTAGTACTCCACTCACCGCATCGTTTGATTCTCGGACTCTCACCAATAGCCGTCGTTCGTGTAGAGAATTGCTAATCCGTCTTAGGATTGGGTCGCCAATGCCGTAGTTCAGAACCTTATGCAGGAGAATTCGATGGTCTAAGCGATCAAACGCTTTTGAGAAGTCCAGGTAGATGACATCGACTCCTGCTCCAACATCAACAGCTTCAGTCCAGCTATTACGTACAATTAATAGGTTAGTATTACACGAGTGCTTTTTTGACGGAAGCGATGTTGCACTGGGCTATTAACTTATGATTTTCCAGATACTGCAGCAGCGCATCTACGATGATTGATTCCATCAAACCATGGAACGCACTTCCAGACTCAGTTGTATCCTCTCCTACCTTGGATATTATCAAAAAAAACGATTGAATGTTGCTCTTAGCTCCCAACATTTCGTTACCTAAACTCCCCTACAGTGGATTACGCCAAGGATGCATTTCAACAGGATTTATGTATCAAATGGACCCAAGTAAGCGACCATATTTTACTTTTCTCACTCCTTACCTCAATGATCACTGCACCCCAGTGTCTTTCTGAACGTTTACGCTCGATAATTTATTTCAATTTTACACTGATGTTACTTATCCAACTATTCATCTCGGCAGACTTTCGATAGATGACCCAGACATATTTTGATTTCATCATATTCACCTCAACCATTCTACGGGACGTGTCAAGCACTTGCTTTTATCCCGTGATAAATCATTGTTCATTGTTCATCACGTTGGATAGTACAGGAAGTAGTGTCATTGGACGGTAGTTGGCAGGATCAGTGCGGCTACCTCCTTTATGGATAGGAGTGATGACCCCTCGCCTCCAAACTGGTGGAATACGGTTTTCCTCTAGACATCGCTGATAGAAAACAGCCAGTGGTTCTGTTAGATCACCAGCTACCGCCTGTAGAGCCTCTGGTCGGATGTTCTCGACTCCAAGAGAACTGTGGATACGCAGGGATAACAACTGCATCAACACAGCTTTCGCAGTGAAGATGATGTTTTCTATACCAGGTGGTGGAGTAGTAGAAATGAGAAGAATATTTGGGCTCGTTCTCTGCTGGAAAGCAGTCGGAAATCAGCTGCTTCCATTGCTGTTCGCGTGCACCCATCCGCCGTGATTAGTGCTGGAATCAAGCACTTCACTTTTCGAAGGCCGTTAACGTGCCTGTACAGGAGTTTGCAGTTCGTGCAGTATCGCTTCATTAACTCCTGCTGATGCGTAACCTTGTCTTCGAGGATCAGTTTCACACAGTATTTAGGAGGTGTCACGTATGCAGTTCAGGTTTCAGCATTCGAGCAGTCTTTGTGTGCTTGCCATGCCAAACGCCTCCGGGACATACATTTACGTGTTCTGCTCCTCAGAAATGACTTATGCGTGATTTTGGGTTGGAAGGACTTCTGTTCCGATGCGTGCGCTACCAGTGGGCTAAACATTTTTGTAAAAATTTTTCAGGCAACATCTGGGGGCATTCGGTTAAGAAAGTCCAATATGTATCCTTAACAAGCTTGGACAACACATTATAGTGCGTGTCAGTATGCACTTTATCCTCCTACTTTTCAGGGTACTCCACGTAGCATATATAGTCAAAGAGTAGAGTAACATGATCACTTCGACCCAGTGGTGTGCTTGTAACTGTCCAGTCAACCATGAGTCCTTCGTTAGTGAGCACAAGATCCAGTATCGACGGCTTGTTTGCGGTTCGAAATCTGGTGGGAGCGGTAACATAACTGTACAGAGGGTGGCTAGTAATTAGGTCTTGCAAACAGGCTTTACACTGCGTACCGTAGGTTGCTGGCTTTTCTATGTTGTACACATTAAAGTCTCCTGCGATATGAATGTGGGTGTAGGACTCGCTCAAAGCAAACTGGAAAAAGTGGTTCAGTTTGGAGTCCATTTCCGACGTTGAGTTTGGTACGCGGTAAATCACAGCTAATAGTCTTGTGTCCTAGTTTCGCAACCAAAGACGGCACCAAAGCGAATCAGGAGCTCGGATTTCCGGGTGATCGATAACTGCACGTCGGAGGTTTGCACTATAGTAAAAGATCACACCGCCTCCTCTTCCGGTTCTATCGGTCCGAATCAACGACATACCGGGTAAATTGATCTCAGAATCGGTTACCTCAAGGTTTAACCAGGTTTCTGTAATCATGATGAGGTCCCGCGGTTGTGAGGCATGGAGTTCTCTAAGTTCAGCTAACTTGCTTGGAAGGTCTTGGGCGTTTATGTACATGTAAGATAGAGCTTGTGTTGTTAGGAGTTCATTGATAGATGTCAAACTTGTATTAGTTTTTAAGCCGGCCGTTGGTTGGCCGGCCATTAATCGGTTTTTGGTTTGAGTTTCAGTCAAGTTGCATGGCATGGTTGAGCATTCCTGAACAGACGTTTCACTCGTGCTGTGCTCTGTCCTTTTGTGTGCCGTGGGCGCTTTTGTGTCGGTCTCTCCGCAGGACTGTGCAAATAAAGAATTGGCAGCGTTTGCAAGTTCCATCGAATTGCTTCCGACTTTTGGTCGTTTGCCTGCTGTCTTTAGCCGGATCTCTTTTGGCAACCTAGCTCAAAACTTTAACCAGCTATCCAGCAGAACCTGCGTCATTCCGTCGGAGTGTAATATTAATTTCATTACTCTTGGACCGCAGCCCTTGTAATTAACTGATGACGGAACTCTTGTCAGGGATTTGGCAATAACATTGTCAACAGAGAATGCTTCGCTGATGTAACACCACTGCTCCCGGTCATATGCTTGCGTATCATGATCAGAAGAATGCAGAAGCTCGGAACACCAAGACCAAATATTGTTATCTTGCTATCCCTATTAGGAATGCCACGTCGGTCAACTGCTTCTTTTGGGTGATTTTTCCAAGGTAGATCAGGTAATATGCGCACTCCGCTCGGTGAGTTGCGAAGACGAACTGCTGAGAACAGGACAGCCTCCGTCGCATCTGCTGAGTGTAGTGTTACTCGAAGAATTCGAGATTCAACAGAGTGCACTGAGGTCGGGTAACGCGTTACGCGTTGCAGCACGGCAGGCTCAACCCGAATACCAATCGCATCGCAGCTGGAACTCCACTGGTTGCGATCGTCTTGCAACTTGCCTTTTATTGTGCCAGATTTGGATTCGGAAACATTGGTGCACACGAGAGCTAACGCAGCATGGTTTTGTCTAGCGAATGTCGGCTTTATAGTTTTTGCCGGCAAGTTGGGTTGTTTAGAAGACATTACTGGAGTTGATGGTGAAAGCTGCTTTGCGCCACCCGCGCTCCGTACTGAAAATGAACTTATGTGTGTCGCTCCCTGTGTGTTTGTCGAGGCAATCGATGCGTACGTTACCTGCTTGTTATCTGCACTAGATTGCCTTCGGCTCTGAGCTGTCGGTGTCATGGCTGAATCTCCAAGTGAAGTTTCTGTGTTTCGAGAAGTGGAAGCAGGCATGTTTGAGGCTTGTCCACTTATGGGAGTGAGATGACCCAATGGATTTAGAGTCAAAGACGCTGCAGTGCGCTTATAGCGTCTAGTTCCCTTCTTCGGCTTAGATTCGGAGCTTAGTTTGGCTGGGTGTGGTATTGTCGTGACCATATTTAACTCCGTGGGATCGATCTTAGTTTTTCCAAAATGGGCGATTATCTCAGTCATCCTATCGTAATTTTTCATGAGCATAGATCAACCTTCGACAAATGGAATATCTTGACATGTTGGGCAAAACCAACTTGTGTCAGCAACTTTGTTTGTTTGTTTCACTTCTTGGATGGATTCGCCTACACATTGCGGACAGTACGATCTAATGCAGCTAGAACAGGTAATACTGATCTTAAGGACTTTACTGCAATTGTCTGCGCAACATAGGCGACTTTGAACCATTAGAATGCTAGTCGTGCTTTTATTGTTTACAGCAAGGCCCACCTAAGCGCTCACCTTGATGAGTGTTCTTTGCGCCAAGCGTGGCACGCAAACAGGTCGGAACACATACACGAATCGAGAGTTGTTCAACCGCACCAAGGTCAGGCGGTGAGGCAGATGGAGGTCGTAACACGCAGACTGTGGGTTTCAGCGATCAATCGACTGGCAGTTGAATAGACACACCCCCACAAAGCGGCAACGGGCGTTAATCGGCCTGTCTTAAGCGACAATGCAGATGGATCGCTGATAAGCGTCCCTAGAGCTGTTCACTTGATGAGCGGAGCAAAAGGACAGTAACTTTGTTATGCTGCAACTTGCAACGATGGTAGCCGCTTAGTTTGGGAGCCCTTAGCTTCTTCTTCCAAATGAGACCAAAATATTTTGTGAAAAACCGGTTCGATGTAGAACTCGGTGTGGAGCTCGGTAAAGAATATGCCGAGGAACACGACAACTTTGGGCCGCCAATATATGTGACGGTGCAAAGTGAAGATGCGGTCAATGCAGCCACGACCACGACGAAACCCGGCTTGCACTTCACGAATCTGAATTTCACGAATGCCACTCGGTCTGTGAAAGATGACAGAGGCAAGCGATTTGGAGACGATGAAAAGCAGACTGATTCCTCTATGGTTTCCGCATTCCGATAGTAAGCCTCTCTTGAAAATGGGGACTATGACAGAGCGGCTCCTGTCGTTTGAGACAATTTCCTGCTCCCACAGTTTCACTAGTAGCTCGCATAAATCATCCACACGAGCAGGTCCCCCGAATTTGAAGAGGGCTGGAGGAAGATCATCTGGTCCCAAGCCTTTATTTAACTTCAAAGTCCAATTGCATATTCGACTTCTGAGCGAGAGGGCGGATCCTAAGGGACGCCCCAGGGAGGAGGGCGTTTAGTGGCCTGTAAGAAACCTGGCAATTCCTACCGATTAAATTGCCTTTCAAAGTGCTCAGCTCAACGCTCCAAGCGTTTTGACAAATTGTGGATAGGCTGTCCACTCTCGGCCCGTATATTTTCACCAACACCAGATTGCCTGCTGCCCGTTTCCCATACCAGACGGAATAACTTCTAATGGTTACCAAGTTTAACGGCCATTTCCATCTGTGATGCACGGTGAAAGCACCAGGATTCGCAGTCTCTCTTCAGGCTGGCACTGAATTCGGCCCCCAGTTTTCTGTGAGTCTTAT